>OZ024743.1:250554756-250649756 GCA_964016885.1 Eledone cirrhosa | reverse complement strand
CACGGAACTGATTTTGGCTTGATTTCTACTTCTGGTTGCCCTTCCTAACACCAACCACATTTACAGTGTGTACTGGGTGCTTTGTGTTGTGACACCTACATGACCACCCTTGTGCCTAAAGTATAAACAATTATATATATATATATAAAAACCACAAATCCTCCATCTCAATTCTAATTTTGAAAAGCAGAAGAACTGTGAAACCGGTAAAGGAATCAAATTAATATATATTAAAAAAAAAAAGACTCCAGCTACAATTTCGATTTCAACTTTTTTCCTTATACTTTCACACGTGTAGGACACCTCGTTTTTTTTTTCATTTTGTAAAAAAACCTCACTCTCTAATATATATATATATAATATATATGTGTGTGCGTGTGTGTGTACACACACATCATCATCATCATCATCATCATCGTTTAACGTCCATATTCCACGCTTGCATGGGTTTGGACGGGAGTTTTCCCACTTGAGGCAAGAGTGGTTGTCTTGCTCGCATAGGACTGTCTGGCGGGTTTTCTACGGCTGGATACATATACACATGAATGAACAGGGTTGTGTTTTATTACATAGTTCAATTTATTAGTGTTATGTGCATTTCCAAGATGTCTGCACATTGTTATGTAAACATAACTCAGATGGCATTTAACATTTCAGCAAATATTGCACAAGCAATTATATAAAGTAGTTGATATGGTGAAACAAAACACCCATGTCCATCACATCCTTTCTGTTTACTAGTTATTTTCACCACTTTCTACACAGATCAATAATTGTTTTACATCATTGCTTCAACCCGAGTTATTTAGTAAGGCATACTGTGAGTTTTGTCAAGTTCATATTATATTCTGCCAACAGGAGGGGATTACACAAGGGTGGGGGAGTCCACAAGAAGAGTTTACATGGAACTACTGTCTGAATATTTAATTGGGGCCCTTGTATATTATTTATGGTAGCAAAAAAGTTAATTTAAGGCTCTTTAACACTTTAGTTACCAATATGGCCCAAATCATGACTGGTTCTATGAAATAAAACCACCTATTTTAAAGGTATCGAAATGAAGTTAAAATTTTCGAACATAAGTTTATAAAAGAACCATACATTAAGTATCTATCGTAGTAATGAAATAACTAATAATGTTAGTAAATACCTTAAAAGACTTCATTAATTAATTGAAATAAAATGTATTTCATTAAAAATTCAGTCATAAAAGAGCTGAATATTGTTGGGTCTCTGACTGCAATCCAGTCAATCCCACGACAATCCACAACTGCCTTCCAGTCTGGTATTCTGTTCTGCCACACTTGTTATCACCACTACCTTCTTGTCTGGTATACCACACTTGTCACTACCACTACCTTACAGTCTGGTATACCACACTTGTCACTACCACTACCTTATAGTCTGGTATACCACACTTGTCACTACCACTACCTTACAGTCTGGTATACCACACTTGTCACTACCACTACCTTATAGTCTGGTATACCACACTTGTCACTACCACTACCTTTTAGTCTGGTATACCACACTTGTCACTACCACTACCTTCTAGTCTGGTATACCACACTTGTCACTACCACTACCTTCTAGTCTGGTATACCACACCTGTCACTACCACTACCTTACAGTCTGGTATACCACACTTGTCACTACCACTACCTTACAGTCTGGTATACCACACTTGTCACTACCACTACCTTACAGTCTGGTATACCACACTTGTCACTACCACTACCTTCTAGTCTGGTATACCACACTTGTCACTACCACTACCTTCTAGCCTGGTATACCACACTTGTCACTACCACTACCTTCTAGTCTGGTATACCACACTTGTCGCTACCACTACTACCTTCTAGTCTGGTATACCACACTTGTCACTACCACTACTACCTTCTAGTCTGGTATACCACACTTGTCACTACCACTACCTTACAGTCTGGTATACCACACTTGTCACTACCACTACCTTATAGTCTGGTATACCACACTTGTCACTACCACTACCTTTTAGTCTGGTATACCACACTTGTCACTACCACTACCTTCTAGTCTGGTATATCACACTTGTCACTACCACTACCTTCTAGTCTGGTATACCACACTTGTCACTACCACTACCTTCTAGTCTGGTATACCACACTTGTCACTACCACTACCTTCTAGTCTGGTATACCACACTTGTCACTACCACTACCTTCTAGTCTGGTATACCACACTTGTCACTACCACTACTACCTTCTAGTCTGGTATACCACACTTGTCACTACCACTACCTTCTAGTCTGGTATACCACACTTGTCACTACCACTACTACCTTCTAGTCTGGTATACCACACTTGTCACTACCACTACCTTCTAGTCTGGTATACCACACTTGTCACTACCACTACATTCTAGTCTGGTATACCACACTTGTCACTACCACTACTACCTTCTAGTCTGGTATGCCACACTTGTCACTACCACTACCTTCTAGTCTGGTATACCACACTTGTCAATACCACTACATTCTAGTCTGGTATACCACACTTGTCACTACCACTACCTTCTAGTCTGGTATACCACACTTGTCACTACCACTACTACCTTCTAGTCTGGTATACCACACTTGTCACTACCACTACCTTCTAGTCTGGTATACCACACTTGTCACTACCACTACCTTCTAGTCTGGTATACCACACTTGTCACTACCACTACTACCTTCTAGTCTGGTATACCACACTTGTCACTACCACTACTACCTTCTAGTCTGGTATACCACACTTGTCACTACCACTACTACCTTCTAGTCTGGTATACCACACTTGTCACTACCACTACCTTACAGTCTGGTATACCACACTTGTCACTACCACTACTACCTTCTAGTCTGGTATGCCACACTTGTCACTACCACTACCTTCTAGTCTGGTATACCACACTTGTCACTACCACTACATTCTAGTCTGGTATACCACACTTGTCACTACCACTACTACCTTCTAGTCTGGTATACCACACTTCTCACTACCAATACCTTCTAGTCTGGTATACCACACTTGTCACTACCACTACCATCTAGTCTGGTATACCACACTTGTCACTACCACTACCTTCTAGTCTGGTATACCACACTTGTCACTACCACTACTACCTTCTAGCCTGGTATACCACACTTGTCACTACCACTACTACCTTCTAGTCTGGTATACCACACTTGTCACTACCACTACCTTACAGTCTGGTATACCACACTTGTCACTACCACTACTACCTTCTAGTCTGGTATACCACACTTGTCACTACCACTACCTTCTAGTCTGGTATACCACACTTGTCACTACCACCACTACCTTCTAGTCTGGTATACCACACTTGTCACCACTACTACCTTCTAGTCTGGTATACCACACGTGTCACTACCACTACCTTCTAGTCTGGTATACCACACTTGTCACTACCACTACTACCTTCTAGTCTGGTATACCACACTTGTCACTACCACTACCTTCTAGTCTGGTATACCACACTTGTCACTACCACTACATTCTAGTCTGGTATACCACACTTGTCACTACCACTACTACCTTCTAGTCTGGTATGCCACACTTGTCACTACCACTACCTTCTAGTCTGGTATACCACACTTGTCAATACCACTACATTCTAGTCTGGTATACCACACTTGTCACTACCACTACCTTCTAGTCTGGTATACCACACTTGTCACTACCACTACTACCTTCTAGTCTGGTATACCACACTTGTCACTACCACTACCTTCTAGTCTGGTATACCACACTTGTCACTACCACTACTACCTTCTAGTCTGGTATACCACACTTGTCACCACTACTACCTTCTAGTCTGGTATACCACACTTGTCACTACCACTACTACCTTCTAGTCTGGTATACCACACTTGTCACTACCACTACTACCTTCTAGTCTGGTATACCACACTTGTCACTACCACTACCTTCTAGTCTGGTATACCACACTTGTCACTACCACTACTACCTTCTAGTCTGGTATACCACACTTGTCACTACCACTACCTTCTAGTCTGGTATACCACACTTGTCACTACCACTACTACCTTCTAGTCTGGTATACCACACTTGTCACTACCACTACCTTCTAGTCTGGTATACCACACTTGTCACTACCACTACTACCTTCTAGTCTGGTATACCACACTTGTCACCACTACTACCTTCTAGTCTGGTATACCACACTTGTCACTACCACTACTACCTTCTAGTCAGGTATACCACACTTGTCACTACCACTACCTTCTAGTCTGGTATACCACACTTGTCACTACCACTACTACCTTCTAGCCTGGTATACCACACTTGTCACTACCACTACTGCCTTATAGTCTGGTATACCACACTTGTCACTACCACTACTACCTTCTAGTCTGGTATACCACACTTGTCACTACCACTACTACCTTCTAGTCTGGTATACCACACTTGTCACTACCACTACTACCTTCTAGTCTGGTATACCACACTTGTCACTACCACTACCTTCTAGTCTGGTATACCACACTTGTCACTACCACTACCTTCTAGTCTGGTATACCACACTTGTCACTACCACTACCTTCTAGTCTGGTATACCACACTTGTCACTACCACTACCTTACAGTCTGGTATACCACACTTGTCACTACCACTACTACCTTCTAGTCTGGTATACCACACTTGTCACTACCACTACCTTACAGTCTGGTATACCACACTTGTCACTACCACTACCTTCTAGTCTGGTATACCACACTTGTCACTACCACTACCTTACAGTCTGGGATACCACACTTGTCACTACCACTACCTTACAGTCTGGTATACCACACTTGTCACTACCACTACTACCTTCTAGTCTGGTATACCACACTTGTCACTACCACTACTACCTTACAGTCTGGGATACCACACTTGTCACTACCACTACCTTACAGTCTGGGATACCACACTTGTCACTACCACTACCTTACAGTCTGGTATACCACACTTGTCACTACCACTACTACCTTCTAGTCTGGTATACCACACTTGTCACTACCACTACTACCTTACAGTCTGGGATACCACACTTGTCACTACCACTACCTTACAGTCTGGTATACCACACTTGTCACTACCACTACTACCTTCTAGTCTGGTATACCACACTTGTCACTACCAATACCTTACAGTCTGGTATACCACACTTGTCACTACCACTACTACCTTCTAGTCTGGTATACCACACTTGTCACTACCACTACTACCTTCTAGTCTGGTATACCACACTTGTCACTACCACTACCTTCTAGTCTGGTATACCACACTTGTCACTACCACTACCTTCTAGTCTGGTATACCACACTTGTCACTACCACTACCTTCTAGTCTGGTATACCACACTTGTCACAACCACTACCTTCTAGTCTGGTATACCACACTTGTCACTACCACTACCTTCTAGTCTGGTATACCACACTTGTCACTACCACTACCTTCTAGTCTGGTATACCACACTTGTCACAACCACTACCTTCTAGTCTGGTATACCACACTTGTCACTACCACTACCTTCTAGTCTGGTATACCACACTTGTCACTACCACTACCTTCTAGTCTGGTATACCACACTTGTCACTACCACTACCTTCTAGTCTGGTATACCACACTTGTCACTACCACTACTACCTTATAGTCTGGTATACCACACTTGTCACTACCACTACCTTACAGTCTGGTATACCACACATGTCACTACCACTACTACCTTCTAGTCTGGTATACCACACTTGTCACTACCACTACCTTACAGTCTGGTATACCACACTTGTCACTACCACTACTACCTTCTAGTCTGGTATACCACACTTGTCACTACCACTACCTTCTAGTCTGGTATACCACACTTGTCACTACCACTACTACCTTCTAGTCTGGTATACCACACTTGTCACTACCACTACTACCTTCTAGTCTGGTATACCACACTTGTCACTACCACTACCTTCTAGTCTGGTATACCACACTTGTCACTACCACTACATTCTAGTCTGGTATACCACACTTGTCACCTCCACTACCATATTCTAGTCTGGTATACCACACTTGTCACTACCACTACCTTCTAGTCTGGTATACCACACTTGTCACTACCACTACCTTCTAGTCTGGTATACCACACTTGTCACTACCACTACCTTCTAGTCTGGTATACCACACTTGTCACTACCACTACTACCTTCTAGCCTGGTATACCACACTTGTCACTACCACTACCTTCTAGTCTGGTATACCACACTTGTCACTACCACTACTACCTTCTAGTCTGGTATACCACACTTGTCACTACCACTACCTTACAGTCTGGTATACCACACTTGTCACTACCACTACTACCTTCTAGTCTGGTATACCACACTTGTCACTACCACTACCTTCTAGTCTGGTATACCACACTTGTCACTACCACCACTACCTTCTAGTCTGGTATACCACACTTGTCACCACTACTACCTTCTAGTCTGGTATACCACACGTGTCACTACCACTACCTTCTAGTCTGGTATACCACACTTGTCACTACCACTACTACCTTCTAGTCTGGTATACCACACTTGTCACTACCACTACCTTACAGTCTGGTATACCACACTTGTCACTACCACTACTACCTTCTAGTCTGGTATACCACACTTGTCACTACCACTACCTTCTAGTCTGGTATACCACACTTGTCACTACCACTACTACCTTCTAGTCTGGTATACCACACTTGTCACTACCACTACTACCTTCTAGTCTGGTATACCACACTTGTCACTACCACTACCTTCTAGTCTGGTATACCACACTTGTCACTACCACTACATTCTAGTCTGGTATACCACACTTGTCACCTCCACTACCATATTCTAGTCTGGTATACCACACTTGTCACTACCACTACCTTCTAGTCTGGTATACCACACTTGTCACTACCACTACCTTCTAGTCTGGTATACCACACTTGTCACTACCACTACCTTCTAGTCTGGTATACCACACTTGTCACTACCACTACTACCTTCTAGCCTGGTATACCACACTTGTCACTACCACTACCTTCTAGTCTGGTATACCACACTTGTCACTACCACTACTACCTTCTAGTCTGGTATACCACACTTGTCACTACCACTACCTTACAGTCTGGTATACCACACTTGTCACTACCACTACTACCTTCTAGTCTGGTATACCACACTTGTCACTACCACTACCTTCTAGTCTGGTATACCACACGTGTCACTACCACTACCTTCTAGTCTGGTATACCACACTTGTCACTACCTCTACTACCTTCTAGTCTGGTATACCACACTTGTCACCACTACTACCTTCTAGTCTGGTATACCACAGTTGTCACTACCACTACCTTCTAGTCAGGTATACCACACTTGTCACTACCACTACCTTCTAGTCTGGTATACCACACTTGTCACTACCACTACTACCTTCTAGCCTGGTATACCACACTTGTCACTACCACTACTACCTTATGGTCTGGTATACCACACTTGTCACTACCACTACTACCTTCTAGTCTGGTATACCACACTTGTCACTACCACTACTACCTTCTAGTCTGGTATACCACACTTGTCACTACCACTACTACCTTCTAGTCTGGTATACCACACTTGTCACTACCACTACCTTCTAGTCTGGTATACCACACTTGTCACTACCACTACCTTCTAGTCTCGTATACGACACTTGTCACTACCACTACCTTCTAGTCTGGTATACCAAACCTGTCACTACCACTACTACCTTATAGTCTGGTATACCACACTTGTCACTACCACTACTACCTTCTAGTCTGGTATACCACACTTGTCACTACCACTACTACCTTCTAGTCTGGTATACCACACTTGTCACTACCACCACCTTCTAGTCTGGTATACCACACTTGTCACTACCACTACTACTTTCTAGTCTGGTATACCACACTTGTCACTACCACTACCTTACAGTCTGGTATACCACACTTGTCACTACTACTACATTCTAGTCTGGTATACCACACTTGTCACTACCACTACTACCTTATAGTCTGGTATACCACACTTGTCACTACCACTACCTTCTAGTCTGGTATACCACACTTGTCACCTCCACTACCATATTCTAGTCTGGTATACCACACTTGTCACTACCACTACCTTCTAGTCTGGTATACCACACTTGTCACTACCACTACCTTCTAGTCTGGTATACCACACTTGTCACTACCACTACCTTCTAGTCTGGTATACCACACTTGTCACTACCACTACTACCTTCTAGCCTGGTATACCACACTTGTCACTACCACTACCTTCTAGTCTGGTATACCACACTTGTCACTACCACTACTACCTTCTAGTCTGGTATACCACACTTGTCACTACCACTACCTTCTAGTCTGGTATACCACACGTGTCACTACCACTACCTTCTAGTCTGGTATACCACACTTGTCACTACCTCTACTACCTTCTAGTCTGGTATACCACACTTGTCACCACTACTACCTTCTAGTCTGGTATACCACAGTTGTCACTACCACTACCTTCTAGTCAGGTATACCACACTTGTCACTACCACTACCTTCTAGTCTGGTATACCACACTTGTCACTACCACTACTACCTTCTAGCCTGGTATACCACACTTGTCACTACCACTACTACCTTATGGTCTGGTATACCACACTTGTCACTACCACTACTACCTTCTAGTCTGGTATACCACACTTGTCACTACCACTACTACCTTCTAGTCTGGTATACCACACTTGTCACTACCACTACTACCTTCTAGTCTGGTATACCACACTTGTCACTACCACTACCTTCTAGTCTGGTATACCACACTTGTCACTACCACTACCTTCTAGTCTCGTATACGACACTTGTCACTACCACTACCTTCTAGTCTGGTATACCAAACCTGTCACTACCACTACTACCTTATAGTCTGGTATACCACACTTGTCACTACCACTACTACCTTCTAGTCTGGTATACCACACTTGTCACTACCACTACTACCTTCTAGTCTGGTATACCACACTTGTCACCACTACTACCTTCTAGTCTGGTATACCACACTTGTCACTACCACTACCTTCTAGCCTGGTATACCACACTTGTCACTACCACTACCTTACAGTCTGGTATACCACACTTGTCACTACCACTACCTTCTAGTCTGGTATGCCACACTTGTCACTACCACTACCTTCTAGCCTGGTATACCACACTTGTCACTACCACTACCTTCTAGTCTGGTATACCACACTTGTCACTACCACTACCTTCTACTCTGGTATACCACACTTGTCGTTACCACTACTACCTTCTAGTCTGGTATACCACACTTGTCACTACCACTACTACCTTCTAGTCTGGTATACCACACTTGTCACTACCACTACTACCTTCTAGTCTCGTATACGACACTTGTCACTACCACCACCTTCTAGTCTGGTATACCACACTTGTCACTACCACTACTACTTTCTAGTCTGGTATACCACACTTGTCACTACCACTACCTTACAGTCTGGTATACCACACTTGTCACTACTACTACATTCTAGTCTGGTATACCACACTTGTCACTACCACTACTACCTTATAGTTTGGTATACCACACTTGTCACTACCACTACCTTCTAGTCTGGTATACCACACTTGTCACTACCACTACCTTCTAGTCTGGTATACCACACTTATCACTACCACTACCACCTTCTAGTCTGGTGTACCACACTTGTCACTACCACTACCTTCTAGTCTGGTATACCACACTTGTCACTACCACTACCTTCTAGTCTGGTATACCACACTTGTCACTACACTACTACCTTCTAGTCTGGTATACCACACTTGTCACTACCACTACTACCTTCTAGCCTGGTATACCACACTTGTCACCACCACTACCTCCTAGTCTGGTATACCACACTTGTCACTACCACCACTACCTTCTAGTCTGGTATACCACACTTGTCACTACCACTACCTTATAGTATGGTGTACCACACTTGTCACTACCACTACTACCTTCTAGTCTGGTATACCACACTTGTCACTACCACTACCTTCTAGTATGGTATACCACACTTGTCGCTACCTCTACCTTCTAGTCTGGTAGACCACACTTGTCACTACCACTACTACCTTCTAGTCTGGTATGCCACACTTGTCACTACCACTACCTTCTAGTCTGGTATACCACACTTGTCACTACCACTACCTTCTAGTCTGGTAGACCACACTTGTCACTACCACTACTACCTTCTAGTCTGGTATACCACACTTGTCACTACCACTACCTTCTAGTCTGGTATACCACACTTGTCACTACCACTACCTTCTAGTCTGGTATACCACACTTGTCACTACCACTACCTTATAGTCTGGTATACCACACTTGTCACTACCACTACTACCTTCTAGTCTGGTATACCACACTTGTCACTACCACTACCTTCTAGTCTGGTATACCACACTTGTCACTACAACTACTACCTTCTAGTCTGGTATACCGCACTTGTCACTACCACTACCACCTTATAGCCTGGTATACCACACTTGTCACTACCACTACCTTCTAGTCTGGTATACCACACTTGTCACTACCACTACTACCTTCTAGTCTGGTATACCGCACTTGTCACTACCACTACTACCTTCTAGTCTGGTATACCACACATGTCACTACCACTACTACCTTCTAGTCTGGTATACCACACTTGTCACTACCACTACTACCTTTTAGTCTCGTATACGACACTTGTCACTACCACTACCTTCTAGCCTGGTATACCACACTTGTCACTACCACTACCTTACAGTCTGGTATACCACACTTGTCACTACCACTACCTTCTAGTCTGGTATACCACACTTGTCACTACCACTACCTTACAGTCTGGTATACCACACTTGTCACTACCACTACCTTCTAGTCTGGTATACCACACTTGTCACTACCACTACCTTCTAGTCTGGTATACCACACTTGTCACTACCACTACCTTCTACTCTGGTATACCACACTTGTCGCTACCACTACTACCTTCTAGTCTGGTATACCACACTTGTCACTACCACTACTACCTTCTAGTCTGGTATACCACACTTGTCACTACCACTACTACCTTCTAGTCTCGTATACGACACTTGTCACTACCACTACCTTCTAGTCTGGTATACCACACTTGTCACTACCACTACCTTCTAGTCTCGTATACCACACTTGACACAACCACTACTACCTTCTAGTCTGGTATACCACACTTCTCACTACCACTACCTTCTAGTCTGGTATACCACACTTGTCACTACCACTACCTTCTAGTCTGGTATACCACACTTGTCACTACAACTACTACCTTCTAGTCTGGTATACCGCACTTGTCACTACCACTACCACCTTATAGCCTGGTATACCACACTTGTCACTACCACTACCTTCTAGTCTGGTATACCACACTTGTCACTACCACTACTACCTTCTAGTCTGGTATACCGCACTTGTCACTACCACTACTACCTTCTAGTCTGGTATACCACACATGTCACTACCACTACTACCTTCTAGTCTGGTATACCACACTTGTCACTACCACTACTACCTTTTAGTCTCGTATACGACACTTGTCACTACCACTACCTTCTAGCCTGGTATACCACACTTGTCACTACCACTACCTTACAGTCTGGTATACCACACTTGTCACTACCACTACCTTCTAGTCTGGTATACCACACATGTCACTACCACTACCTTACAGTCTGGTATACCACACTTGTCACTACCACTACCTTCTAGTCTGGTATACCACACTTGTCACTACCACTACCTTCTAGTCTGGTATACCACACTTGTCACTACCACTACCTTCTACTCTGGTATACCACACTTGTCGCTACCACTACTACCTTCTAGTCTGGTATACCACACTTGTCACTACCACTACTACCTTCTAGTCTGGTATACCACACTTGTCACTACCACTACTACCTTCTAGTCTCGTATACGACACTTGTCACTACCACTACCTTCTAGTCTGGTATACCACACTTGTCACTACCACTACCTTCTAGTCTCGTATACCACACTTGACACAACCACTACTACCTTCTAGTCTGGTATACCACACTTCTCACTACCACTACCTTCTAGTCTGGTATACCACACTTGTCACTACCACTACTATCTTCTAGTCTGGTATACCACACTTGTCACTACCACTACTACCTTCTAGTCTGGTATACCACACTTGTCACTACCACTACTACCTTCTAGTCTGGTATACCACACTTGTCACTACCACTAACTTCTAGTCTGGTATACCACACTTGTCACTACCACTACTACCTTCTAGTCTGGTATACCACACTTGTCACTACCACTACTACATTCTAGTCTGGTATACCACACTTGTCACTACCACCACTACCACCTTATAGCCTGGTATACCACACTTGTCACTACCACTACCTTCTAGTATGGTATACCACACTTGTCACTACCACTACCTTCTAGTCTGGTATACCACACTTGTCACTACCACTACCTTACAGTCTGGTATACCACACTTGTCACTACCACTACTACCTTCTAGTCTGGTATACCACACTTGTCTCTACCACTACCTTATAGTCTGGTATACCACACTTGTCACTACCACTACCTTCTAGTATGGTATACCACACTTGTCACTACCACTACCTTCTAGTCTGGTATACCACACTTGTCACTACCACTACCTTACAGTCTGGTATACCACACTTGTCACTACCACTACTACCTTCTAGTCTGGTATACCACACTTGTCACCACCACTACTACCTTCTAGTCTGGTATACCACACTTGTCACTACCACTACTACCTTATAGTCTGGTATACCACACTTGTCACTACCACTACTACCTTATAGTCTGGTATACCACACTTGTCACTACCACTACTACCTTATAGTCTGGTATACCACACTTGTCACTACCACTACTACCTTATAGTCTGGTATACCACACTTGTCACTACCACTACCTTATAGTCTGGTATACCACACTTGTCACCACCACTACTACCTTCTAGTCTGGTATACCACACTTGTCACTACCACTACTACCTTCTAGTCTGGTATACCACACTTGTCACTACCACTACTACCTTCTAGTCTTGTATACCACACTTGTCACTACCACTACTACCTTATAGTCTGGTATACAACACTTGTCACTACCACTACTACCTTATAGTCTGGTATACCACACTTGTCACTACCACTACCTTCTAGTCTGGTATACCACACTTGTCACTACCACTACTACCTCCTAGTCTGGTATACCACACTTGTCACTACCACTACTACCTTCTAGTCTGGTATACCACACTTGTCACTACCACTACTACCTTCTAGTCTGGTATACCACACTTGTCACTACCACCACCTTCTAGTCTGGTATACCACACTTGTCACTACCACCACCTTCTAGTCTGGTATACAACACTTGTCACTACCACTACTACCTTATAGTCTGGTATACCACACTTGTCACTACCACCACCTTCTAGTCTGGTATACCACACTTGTCACTACCACTACTACCTTCTAGTCTGGTATACCACACTTGTCACTACCACTACTACCTTCTAGTCTTGTATACCACACTTGTCACTACCACTACTACCTTCTAGTCTGGTATACAACACTTGTCACTACCACTACTACCTTATAGTCTGGTATACCACACTTGTCACTACCACTACCTTCTAGTCTGGTATACCACACTTGTCACTACCACTACTACCTCCTAGTCTGGTATACCACACTTGTCACTACCACTACTACCTTCTAGTCTGGTATACCACACTTGTCACTACCACTACTACCTTCTAGTCTGGTATACCACACTTGTCACTACCACCACCTTCTAGTCTGGTATACCACACTTGTCACTACCACCACCTTCTAGTCTGGTATACCACACTTGTCACTACCACTACTACCTTCTAGTCTGGTATACCACACTTGTCACTACCACCACCTTCTAGTCTGGTATACAACACTTGTCACTACCACTACTACCTTATAGTCTGGTATACCACACTTGTCACTACCACTACCTTCTAGTCTGGTATACCACACTTGTCACTACCACTACTACCTTCTAGTTTGGTATACCACACTTGTCACTACCACTACCTTCTAGTCTGGTATACCACACTTGTCACCTCCACTACCTTCTAGTCTGGTATACCACACTTGTCACTACCACTACTACCTTCTAGTCTGGTATACCGCACTTGTCACTACCACTACTACCTTCTAGTCTGGTATACCGCACTTGTCACTACCACTACTACCTTCTAGTCTGGTATACCGCACTTGTCACTACCACTACTACCTTCTAGTCTGGTATACCGCACTTGTCACTACCACTACTACCTTCTAGTCTGGTATACCGCACTTGTCACTACCACTACTACCTTCTAGTCTGGTATACCACACTTGTCACTACCACTACTACCTTCTAGTCTGGTATACCACACTTGTCACTACCACTACTACCTTCTAGTCTGGTATACCACACTTGTCACTACCACTACTACCTTCTAGTCTGGTATACCACACATGTCACTACCACTACCTTCTAGTCTGGTATACCACACTTGTCACTACCACTACCTTTTAGTCTCGTATACGACACTTGTCACCACCACTACCTTCTAGTCTGGTATACCACACGTGTCACTACCACTACCTTCTAGTCTGGTATACCACACTTGTCACTACCACTACTACCTTCTAGTCTGGTATACCACACTTGTCACTACCACTACCTTCTAGTCTGGTATACCACACTTGTCACTACCACTACCTTCTAGTCTGGTATACCACACTTGTCACTACCACTACCTTCTAGTCTGGTATGCCACACTTGTCACTACCACTACCTTCTAGTCTGGTATACCACACTTGTCACTACCACTACCTTCTAGTCTGGTATGCCACACTTGTCACTACCACTACCTTCTAGTCTGGTATGCCACACTTGTCACTACCACTACCTTCTAGTCTGGTATACCACACATGTCACTACCACTACCTTCTAGTCTGGTATACCACACTTGTCACTACCACTACCTTCTAGTCTGGTATACCACACTTGTCACTACCACTACCTTCTACTCTGGTATACCACACTTGTCGCTACCACTACTACCTTCTAGTCTGGTATACCACACTTGTCACTACCACTACCTTCTAGTCTGGTATGCCACACTTGTCACTACCACTACTACCTTCTAGTCTGGTATACCACACTTGTCACTACCACTACTACCTTCTAGTCTGGTATACCACACTTGTCACTACCACTACTACCTTCTAGTCTGGTATACCACACTTGTCACTACCACTACCTTCTAGTCTGGTATACCACACTTGTCACTACCACTACCTTCTAGTCTGGTATACCACACTTGTCACTACCACTACTACCTTCTAGTCTGGTATACCACACTTGTCACTACCACTACCTTCTAGTCTGGTATACCACACTTGTCGCTACCACTACTACCTTCTAGTCTGGTATACCACACTTGTCACTACCACTACTACCTTCTAGTCTGGTATACCGCACTTGTCACTACCACTACTACCTTCTAGTCTGGTATACCGCACTTGTCACTACCACTACTACCTTCTAGTCTGGTATACCACACTTGTCACTACCACTACTACCTTCTAGTCTGGTATACCACACTTGTCACTACCACTACCTTCTAGCCCTGTATACCACACTTGTCACTACCACTACCTTCTAGTCTCGTATACGACACTTGTCACTACCACCACCTTCTAGTCTGGTATACCACACTTGTCACTACCACTACTACCTTCTAGTCTGGTATACCACACTTGTCACTACCACTACCTTACAGTCTGGTATACCACACTTGTCACTACTACTACATTCTAGTCTGGTATACCACACTTGTCACTACCACTACTACCTTATAGTCTGGTATACCACACTTGTCACTACCACTACCTTCTAGTCTGGTATACCACACTTGTCACTACCACTACCTTCTAGTCTGGTATACCACACTTGTCACTACCACTACCTTCTAGTCTGGTATACCACACTTATCAGTACCACTACCACCTTCTAGTCTGGTGTACCACACTTGTCACTACCACTACCTTCTAGTCTGGTATACCACACTTGTCACTACCACTACCTTCTAGTCTGGTATACCACACTTGTCACTACACTACTACCTTCTAGTCTGGTATACCACACTTGTCACTACCACTACTACCTTCTAGCCTGGTATACCACACTTGTCACCACCACTACCTCCTAGTCTGGTATACCACACTTGTCACTACCACCACTACCTTCTAGTCTGGTATACCACACTTGTCACTACCACTACCTTATAGTATGGTGTACCACACTTGTCACTACCACTACTACCTTCTAGTCTGGTATACCACACTTGTCACTACCACTACCTTCTAGTATGGTATACCACACTTGTCGCTACCTCTACCTTCTAGTCTGGTAGACCACACTTGTCACTACCACTACTACCTTCTAGTCTTGTATACCACACTTGTCACTACCACTACCTTCTAGTCTGGTATACCACACTTGTCACTACCACTACCTTCTAGTCTGGTAGACCACACTTGTCACTACCACTACTACCTTCTAGTCTGGTATACCACACTTGTCACTACCACTACCTTCTAGTCTGGTATACCACACTTGTCACTACCACTACCTTCTAGTCTGGTATACCACACTTGTCACTACCACTACTACCTTCTAGTCTGGTATACCACACTTGTCACTACCACTACCTTCTAATCTGGTATACCACACTTGTCACTACCACTACTACCTTCTAGTCTGGTATACCGCACTTGTCACTACCACTACCACCTTATAGCCTGGTATACCACACTTGTCACTACCACTACCTTCTAGTCTGGTATACCACACTTGTCACTACCACTACTACCTTCTAGTCTGGTATACCACACTTGTCACTACCACTACTACCTTCTAGTCTGGTATACCACACATGTCACTACCACTACTACCTTCTAGTCTGGTATACCACACATGTCACTACCACTACTACCTTCTAGCCTGGTATACCACACTTGTCACTACCACTACCTTACAGTCTGGTATACCACACTTGTCACTACCACTACCTTCTAGTCTCGTATACCACACTTGTCACTACCACTACCTTCTAGTCTGGTAGACCACACTTGTCACTACCACTACTACCTTCTAGACTGGTATACCACACATGTCACTACCACTACTACCTTCTAGTCTGGTATACCACACTTGTCACTACCACTACCTTATAGTCTGGTATACCACACTTGTCACTACCACTACTACCTTCTAGTCTGGTATACCACACTTGTCACTACCACCACTACCTTCTAGTCTGGTATACCACACTTGTCACTACCACTACTACCTTCTAGTCTGGTATACCACACTTGTCACTACCACTACCTTATAGTCTGGTATACCACACTTGTCACTACCACTACTACCTTCTAGTCTGGTATACGACACTTGTCACTACCACTACCTTCTAGTCTGGTATACCACACTTGTCACTACCACTACTACCTTCTAGTCTGGTATACCACACTTGTCACTACCACTACTACCTTCTAGTCTGGTATACCACACTTGTCACTACCACTACCTTAAAGTCTGGTATACCACACTTGTCACTACTACTACATTCTAGTCTGGTATACCACACTTGTCACTACCTCTTCTACCTTATAGTCTGGTATACCACACTTGTCACTACCACTACTACCTTATAGTCTGGTATACCACACTTGTCACTACCACTACCTTCTAGTCTGGTAGACCACACTTGTCACTACCACTACTACCTTCTAGTCTGGTATACCACACTTGTCACTACCACTACTACCTTCTAGCCTGATATACCACACTTGTCACCACCACTACCTCCTAGTCTGGTATACCACACTTGTCACTACCACCACTACCTTCTAGTCTGGTATACCACACTTGTCACTACCACTACCTTATAGTATGGTGTACCACACTTGTCACTACCACTACTACCTTCTAGTCTGGTATACCACACTTGTCACTACCACTACCTTCTAGTATGGTATACCACACTTGTCACTACCACTACCTTCTAGTCTGGTATGCCACACTTGTCACTACCACTACCTTCTAGTCTGGTATACCACACTTGTCACTACCACTACCTTCTAGTCTGGTATACCACACTTGTCACTACCACTACCTTATAGTCTGGTGTACCACACTCGTCACTACCACTACTACCTTCTAGTCTGGTAGACCACACTTGTCACTACCACCACTACCTTCTAGTCTGGTATACCACACTTGTCACTACCACTACTACCTTCTAGTCTGGTAGACCACACTTGTCACTACCACCACTACCTTCTAGTCTGGTATACCACACTTGTCACTACCACCACTACCTTCTAGTCTGGTGTACCACACTCGTCACTACCACTACTACCTTCTAGTCTGGTATACCACACTTGTCACTACCACCACTACCTTCTAGTCTGGTATACCACACTTGTCACTACCACCACTACCTTCTAGTCTGGTATACCACACTTGTCACTACCACCACTACCTTCTAGTCTGGTATACCACACTTGTCACTACCACTACTACCTTCTAGTCTGGTAGACCACACTTGTCACTACCACCACTACCTTCTAGTCTGGTATACCACACTTGTCACTACCACCACTACCTTCTAGTCTGGTATACCACACTTGTCACTACCACCACTACCTTCTAGTCTGGTATACCACACTTGTCACTACCACCACTACCTTCTAGTCTGGTATACCACACTTGTCACTACCACCACTACCTTCTAGTCTGGTATACCACACTTGTCACTACCACTACTACCTTCTAGTCTGGTAGACCACACTTGTCACTACCACTACTACCTTCTAGTCTGGTATACCACACTTGCCACTACCACCACCTTCTAGTCTGGTATACCACACTTGTCACTACCACTACTACCTTCTAGTCTGGTAGACCACACTTGTCACTACCACCACTACCTTCTAGTCTGGTATACCACACTTGTCACTACCACTACCTTCTAGTCTGGTATACCACACTTGTCACTACCACTACTACCTTCTAGTCTGGTATAACACACTTGTCACTACCACCACTACCTTCTAGTCTGGTATACCACACTTGTCACTACCACTACATTCTAGTCTGGTATACCACACTTGTCACTACCACTACTACCTTCTAGTCTGGTATAACACACTTGTCACTACCACCACTACCTTCTAGTCTGGTATACCACACTTGTCACTACCACTACCTTCTAGTCTGGTATACCACACTTGTCACTACCACTACTACCTTCTTGTCTGGTATACCACACTTGACACTACCTTCTTGTCTGGTATACCACACTTGACACTACCTTCTAGTCTGGTATACCACACTTGTCACTACCACTACTACCTTCTAGTCTGGTATACCACACTTGTCACTACCACTACTACCTTATAGTCTGGTATACCACACTTGTCACTACCACTACCTTCTAGTCTGGTATACCACACTTGTCACTACCACTACTACCTTCTAGTCTGGTATACCACACTTGTCACTACCACTACCACCTTATAGCTTGGTATACCACACTTGTCACTACCACTACCTTATAGTCTGGTATACCACGCTTGTCACTACCACTACTACCTTCTAGTCTGGTATACCACACTTGTCACTACCACTACCTTCTAGTCTGGTATACCGCACTTGTCACTACCACTACTACCTTCTAGTCTGGTATACCACACATGTCACTACCACTACTACCTTCTAGTCTGGTATACCACACTTGTCACTACCACTACCTTCTAGTCTGGTATACCACACTTGTCACTACCACTACCTTACAGTCTGGTATACCACACTTGTCACTACCACTACCTTCTAGTCTGGTATGCCACACTTGTCACTACCACTACCTTCTAGTCTGGTATACCACACTTGTCACTACCACTACTACCTTCTAGCCTGGTATACCACACTTGTCACTACCACTACCTTCTAGTCTGGTATACCACACTTGTCACTACCACTACCTTATAGTCTGGTGTACCACACTCGTCACTACCACTACTACCTTCTAGTCTGGTAGACCACACTTGTCACTACCACCACTACCTTCTAGTCTGGTATACCACACTTGTCACTACCACCACTACCTTCTAGTCTGGTAGACCACACTTGTCACTACCACTACCTTCTAGTCTGGTAGACCACACTTGTCACTACCACCACTACCTTCTAGTCTGGTAGACCACACTTGTCACTACCACCACTACCTTCTAGTCTGGTATACCACACTTGTCACTACCACTACCTTCTAGTCTGGTATACCACACATGTCACTACCACTACATTATAGTCTGGTATACCACACTTGTCACTACCACTACTACCTTCTAGTCTGGAATACCACACTTGTCACTACCACTACCTTCTAGTCTGGTATACCACACTTGTCACTACCACTACTATCTTCTAGTCTGGTATAACACACTTGTCACTACCACCACTACCTTCTAGTCTGGTATACCACACTTGTCACTACCACTACCTTCTAGTCTGGTATACCACACTTGTCACTACCACTACCTTACAGTCTGGTATACCACACTTGTCACTACCACTACTACCTTCTAGTCTGGTATACCACACTTGTCACTACCACTACCTTCTAGTCTGGTATACCACACTTGTCACTACCACTACTACCTTCTTGTCTGGTATACCACACTTGACACTACCTTCTTGTCTGGTATACCACACTTGACACTACCTTCTAGTCTGGTATACCACACTTGTCACTACCACTACTACCTTCTAGTCTGGTATACCACACTTGTCACTACCACTACTACCTTATAGTCTGGTATACCACACTTGTCACTACCACTACCTTCTAGTCTGGTATACCACACTTGTCACTACCACTACTACCTTCTAGTCTGGTATACCACACTTGTCACTACCACTACCACCTTATAGCTTGGTATACCACACTTGTCACTACCACTACCTTATAGTCTGGTATACCACGCTTGTCACTACCACTACTACCTTCTAGTCTGGTATACCACACTTGTCACTACCACTACCTTCTAGTCTGGTATACCGCACTTGTCACTACCACTACTACCTTCTAGTCTGGTATACCACACATGTCACTACCACTACTACCTTCTAGTCTGGTATACCACACTTGTCACTACCACTACCTTCTAGTCTGGTATGCCACACTTGTCACTACCACTACCTTCTAGTCTGGTATACCACACTTGTCACTACCACTACTACCTTCTAGCCTGGTATACCACACTTGTCACTACCACTACCTTCTAGTCTGGTATACCACACTTGTCACTACCACTACTACCTTCTAGTCTGGTATACCACACTTGTCACTACCACTACCTTCTAGTCTGGTATACCACACTTGTCACTACCACTACCTTCTAGTCTGGTATACCACACTTGTCACTACCACTACTACCTTCTAGTCTGGTATACCACACTTGTCACTACCTCTACTATCTTCTAGTCTGGTATACCACACTTGTCACTACCACTACCTTCTAGTCTGGTATACCGCACTTGTCACTACCACTACTACCTTCTAGTCTGGTATACCACACATGTCACTACCACTACTACCTTCTAGTCTGGTATACCACACTTGTCACTACCACTACCTTCTAGTCTGGTATACCACACTTGTCACTACCACTACCTTACAGTCTGGTATACCACACTTGTCACTACCACTACCTTCTAGTTTGGTATGCCACACTTGTCACTACCACTACCTTCTAGTCTGGTATACCACACTTGTCACTACCACTACTACCTTCTAGCCTGGTATACCACACTTGTCACTACCACTACCTTCTAGTCTGGTATACCACACTTGTCACTACCACTACTACCTTCTAGTCTGGTATACCACACATGTCACTACCACTACTACCTTCTAGTCTGGTATACCACACTTGTCACTACCACTACCTTCTAGTCTGGTATACCACACTTGTCACTACCACTACCTTCTACTCTGGTATACCACACTTGTCGCTACCACTACTACCTGCTAGTCTGGTATACCACACTTGTCACTACCTTCTAGTCTGGTATACCACACTTGTCACTACCACTACTACCTTCTAGTCTGGTATACCACACATGTCACTACCACTACTACTTTCTAGTCTGGTATACCACACTTGTCACTACCACTACCTTCTAGTCTGGTATACCACACTTCTCACTACTACTACCTTCTAGTCTGGTATACCACACTTGTCACTACCACTACTACCTTCTAGTCTGGTATACCACACTTGTCACTACCACTACTACCTTCTTGTCTGGTATACCACACTTGACACTACCTTCTAGTCTGGTATACCACACTTGTCACTACCACTACTACCTTCTAGTCTGGTATACCACACTTGTCACTACCACTACTACCTTCTAGTCTGGTATACCACACTTGTCACCACCACTACTACCTTCTAGTCTGGTATACCACACTTGTCACTACCACTACTACCTTCTAGTCTGGTATACCACACTTGTCACTACCACTACCTTACAGTCTGGTATACCACACTTGTCACTACTACTACATTCTAGTCTGGTATACCACACTTGTCACTACCACTACTACCTTATAGTCTGGTATACCACACTTGTCACTACCACTACTACCTTATAGTCTGGTATACCACACTTGTCACTACCACTACCTTCTAGTCTGGTAGACCACACTTGTCACTACCACTACTACCTTCTAGTCTGGTATACCACACTTGTCACTACCACTACTACCTTCTAGCCTGGTATACCACACTTGTCACCACCACTACCTCCTAGTCTGGTATACCACACTTGTCACTACCACCACTACCTTCTAGTCTGGTATACCACACTTGTCACTACCACTACCACCTTCTAGTCTGGTATACCACACTTGTCACTTCCACTACCTTCTAGTCTGGTATACCACACTTGTCACTACCACCACTACCTTATAGTATGGTGTACCACAATTGTCACTACCACTACTACCTTCTAGTCTGGTATACCACACTTGTCACTTCCACTACCTTCTAGTATGGTATACCACACTTGTCACTACCACTACCTTCTAGTCTGGTATGCCACACTTGTCACTACCACTACCTTCTAGTCTGGTATACCACACTTGTCACTACCACTACCTTCTAGTCTGGTATACCACACTTGTCACTACCACTACCTTATAGTCTGGTGTACCACACTTGTCACTACCACTACCTTCTAGTCTGGTATACCACACTTGTCACTACCACCACTACCTTCTAGTCTGGTAGACCACACTTGTCACTACCACCACTACCTTCTAGTCTGGTAGACCACACTTGTCACTACCACCACTACCTTCTAGTCTGGTATACCACACTTGTCACTACCACTACCTTCTAGTCTGGTATACCACACTTGTCACTACCACTACCTTCTAGTCTGGTATACCACACTTGTCACTACCACTACTACCTTCTAGTCTGGTATAACACACTTGTCACTACCACCACTACCTTCTAGTCTGGTATACCACACTTGTCACTTCCCCTACCTTCTAGTCTGGTATACCACACTGTCACTACCACTACTACCTTCTAGTCTGGTATACCACACTTGTCACTACCACTACTACCTTCTAGTCTGGTATACCACACTTGTCACTACCACTACTACCTTCTAGTCTGGTATACCACACGTGTCACTACCACTACCTTCTAGTCTGGTATACCATACTTGTCACTACCACTACCTTCTAGTCTGGTATACCACACTTGTCACTACCACTACCTTACAGTCTGGTATACCACACTTGTCACTACCACTACTACCTTCTAGTCTGGTATACCACACTTGTCACTACCTCTACCTTCTAGTCTGGTATACCACACTTGTCACTACCACTACTACCTTCTAGTCTGGAATACCACACTTGTCACTACCACTACCTTCTAGTATGGTATACCACACTTGTCACCACCACTACCTTCTAGTCTGGTATACCACACTTGTCACTACCACTACCTTCTAGTCTGGTATACCACACTTGTCACTACCACTACCTTCTAGTCTGGTATACCACACTTGTCACTACCACTACTACCTTCTAGGCTGGTATACCACACTTGTCACTACCACTACCTTCTAGTCTGGTATACCACACTTGTCACTACCACTACCTTCTAGTCTGGTATACCACACTTGTCACTACCACTACTACCTTCTAGTCTGGTATACCACACTTGTCACTACCACTACCTTCTAGTATGGTATACCACACTTGTCACCACCACTACCTTACAGTCTGGTATACCACACTTGTCACTACCACTACTACCTTCTAGTCTGGTATACCACACTTGTCACTACCACTGCCTTCTAGGCTGGTATACCACACTTGTCACTACCACTACCTTCTAGTCTGGTATACCACACTTGTCACTACCACTACTACCTTCTAGTCTGGTATACCACACTTGTCACTACCACTACCTTCTAGTCTGGTATACCACACTTGTCACTACCACTACCTTCTAGTATGGTACACCACACTTGTCACCACCACTACATTACAGTCTGGTATACCACACTTGTCACTACCACTACTACCTTATAGTCTGGTATACCACACTTGTCACTACCACTACCTTCTAGTCTGGTATACCACACTTGTCACTACCACTACCTTCTAGTCTGGTATACCACACTTGTCACTACCACTACCTTCTAGTCTGTTATACCACACTTGTCACTACCACTACCTTCTAGGCTGGTATACCACACTTGTCACTACCACTACCTTACAGTCTGGTATACCACACTTGTCACTACCACTACTACCTTCTAGCCTGGTATACCACACTTGTCACTACCACTACCTTCTAGTCTGGTATACCACACTTGTCACTACCACTACTACCTTCTAGTCTGGTATACCACACTTGTCACTACCACTACTACCTTCTAGCCTGGTATACCACACTTGTCACTACCACTACCTTCTAGTCTGGTATACCACACTTGTCACTACCACTACTACCTTCTAGTCTGGTATACCACACTTGTCACTACCACTACTACCTTCTAGTCTGGTATACCACACTTGTCACTACCACTACTACCTTCTAGTCTGGTATACCACACTTGTCACTACCACTACTACCTTCTAGCCTGGTATACCACACTTGTCACTACCACTACCTTCTAGTCTGGTATACCACACTTGTCACTACCACTACTACCTTCTAGTCTGGTATACCACACTTGTCACTACCACTACTACCTTCTAGTCTGGTATACCACACTTGTCACTACCACTACTACCTTCTAGGCTGGTATACCACACTTGTCACTACCACTACTACCTTCTAGTCTGGTATACCACACTTGTCACTACCACTACTACCTTCTAGCCTGGTATACCACACTTGTCACTACCACCACCTTCTAGTCTGGTATACCACACTTGTCACTACCACCACCTTCTAGTCTGGTATACCACACTTGTCACTACCACTACTACCTTCTAGTCTGGTATACCACACTTGTCACTACCACTACTACCTTCTTGTCTGTTATACCACACTTGTCACTACCACTACTACCTTCTAGGCTGGTATACCACACTTGTCACTACCACTACCTTCTAGTCTGGTATACCACACTTGTCACTACCACTACTACCTTCTAGTCTGGTATACCACACTTGTCACTACCACTACTACCTTCTAGTCTGGTATACCATACTTGTCACTACCACTACCTTCTAGTCTGGTATACCACACTTGTCACTACCACTACCTTCTAGTCTGGTATACCACACTTGTCACTACCACTACCTTACAGTCTGGTATACCACACTTGTCACTACCACTACTACCTTCTAGTCTGGTATACCACACTTGTCACTACCACTACCTTCTAGTCTGGTATACCACACTTCTCACTACCACTACCTTATAGTCTGGTATACCACACTTGTCACTACCACTACTACCTTCTAGTCTGGTATACCACACTTGTCACTACCACTACTACCTTCTAGTCTGGTATACCACACTTGTCACTACCACTACCTTCTAGTCTGGTATACCACACTTGTCACTACCACTACCTTCTAGTCTGGTATACCACACTTGTCACTACCACTACCTTACAGTCTGGTATACCACACTTGTCACTACCACTACTACCTTCTAGTCTGGTATACCACACTTGTCACTACCACTACCTTCTAGTCTGGTATACCACACTTGTCACTACCACTACTACCTTCTAGTCTGGAATACCACACTTGTCACTACCACTACCTTCTAGTCTGGTATACCACACTTGTCACTACCACTACTACCTTCTAGTCTGGTATACCACACTTGTCACTACCACTACTACCTTCTAGTCTGGTATACCACACTTGTCACTACCACTACCTTCTAGTCTGGTATACCACACTTGTCACTACCACTACTACCTTCTAGGCTGGTATACCACACTTGTCACTACCACTACCTTCTAGTCTGGTATACCACACTTGTCACTACCACTACCTTCTAGTCTGGTATACCACACTTGTCACTACCACTACTACCTTCTAGTCTGGTATACCACACTTGTCACTACCACTACCTTCTAGTATGGTATACCACACTTGTCACCACCACTACCTTACAGTCTGGTATACCACACTTGTCACTACCACTACTACCTTCTAGTCTGGTATACCACACTTGTCACTACCACTGCCTTCTAGGCTGGTATACCACACTTGTCACTACCACTACCTTCTAGTCTGGTATACCACACTTGTCACTACCACTACTACCTTCTAGTCTGGTATACCACACTTGTCACTACCACTACCTTCTAGTCTGGTATACCACACTTGTCACTACCACTACCTTCTAGTATGGTACACCACACTTGTCACCACCACTACATTACAGTCTGGTATACCACACTTGTCACTACCACTACTACCTTATAGTCTGGTATACCACACTTGTCACTACCACTACCTTCTAGTCTGGTATACCACACTTGTCACTACCACTACCTTCTAGTCTGGTATACCACACTTGTCACTACCACTACCTTCTAGTCTGTTATACCACACTTGTCACTACCACTACCTTCTAGGCTGGTATACCACACTTGTCACTACCACTACCTTACAGTCTGGTATACCACACTTGTCACTACCACTACTACCTTCTAGCCTGGTATACCACACTTGTCACTACCACTACCTTCTAGTCTGGTATACCACACTTGTCACTACCACTACTACCTTCTAGTCTGGTATACCACACTTGTCACTACCACTACTACCTTCTAGCCTGGTATACCACACTTGTCACTACCACTACCTTCTAGTCTGGTATACCACACTTGTCACTACCACTACTACCTTCTAGTCTGGTATACCACACTTGTCACTACCACTACTACCTTCTAGTCTGGTATACCACACTTGTCACTACCACTACTACCTTCTAGTCTGGTATACCACACTTGTCACTACCACTACTACCTTCTAGCCTGGTATACCACACTTGTCACTACCACTACCTTCTAGTCTGGTATACCACACTTGTCACTACCACTACTACCTTCTAGTCTGGTATACCACACTTGTCACTACCACTACTACCTTCTAGTCTGGTATACCACACTTGTCACTACCACTACTACCTTCTAGGCTGGTATACCACACTTGTCACTACCACTACTACCTTCTAGTCTGGTATACCACACTTGTCACTACCACTACTACCTTCTAGTCTGGTATACCACACTTGTCACTACCACTACTACCTTCTAGCCTGGTATACCACACTTGTCACTACCACCACCTTCTAGTCTGGTATACCACACTTGCCACTACCACCACCTTCTAGTCTGGTATACCACACTTGTCACTACCACTACTACCTTCTAGTCTGGTATACCACACTTGTCACTACCACTACTACCTTCTTGTCTGTTATACCACACTTGTCACTACCACTACTACCTTCTAGTCTGGTATACCATACTTGTCACTACCACTACCTTCTAGTCTGGTATACCACACTTGTCACTACCACTACCTTCTAGTCTGGTATACCACACTTGTCACTACCACTACCTTACAGTCTGGTATACCACACTTGTCACTACCACTACTACCTTCTAGTCTGGTATACCACACTTGTCACTACCACTACCTTCTAGTCTGGTATACCACACTTCTCACTACCACTACCTTATAGTCTGGTATACCACACTTGTCACTACCACTACTACCTTCTAGTCTGGTATACCACACTTGTCACTACCACTACTACCTTCTAGTCTGGTATACCACACTTGTCACTACCACTACCTTCTAGTCTGGTATACCACACTTGTCACTACCACTACCTTCTAGTCTGGTATACCACACTTGTCACTACCACTACCTTACAGTCTGGTATACCACACTTGTCACTACCACTACTACCTTCTAGTCTGGTATACCACACTTGTCACTACCACTACCTTCTAGTCTGGTATACCACACTTGTCACTACCACTACTACCTTCTAGTCTGGAATACCACACTTGTCACTACCACTACCTTCTAGTCTGGTATACCACACTTGTCACTACCACTACTACCTTCTAGTCTGGTATACCACACTTGTCACTACCACTACTACCTTCTTGTCAGGTATACCACACTTGACACTACCTTCTAGTCTGGTATACCACACTTGTCACTACCACTACCTTCTAGTCTGGTATACCACACTTGTCACTACCAGTACCTTCTAGTCTGGTATACCACACTTGTCACTACCACTACCTTCTAGTCTGTTATACCACACTTGTCACTACCACTACTACCTTCTAGGCTGGTATACCACACTTGTCACTACCACTACCTTCTAGGCTGGTATACCACACTTGTCACTACCACTACCTTACAGTCTGGTATACCACACTTGTCACTACCACTACTACCTTCTAGCCTGGTATACCACACTTGTCACTACCACTACCTTCTAGTCTGGTATACCACACTTGTCACTACCACTACTACCTTCTAGTCTGGTATACCACACTTGTCACTACCACTACTACCTTCTAGCCTGGTATACCACACTTGTCACTACCACTACCTTCTAGTCTGGTATACCACACTTGTCACTACCACTACTACCTTCTAGTCTGGTATACCACACTTGTCACTACCACTACTACCTTCTAGTCTGGTATACCACACTTTTCACTACCACTACTACCTTCTAGTCTGGTATACCACACTTGTCACTACCACTACTACCTTCTAGCCTGGTATACCACACTTGTCACTACCACTACCTTCTAGTCTGGTATACCACACTTGTCACTACCACTACTACCTTCTAGTCTGGTATACCACACTTGTCACTACCACTACTACCTTCTAGGCTGGTATACCACACTTGTCACTACCACTACTACCTTCTAGTCTGGTATACCACACTTGTCACTACCACTACTACCTTCTAGTCTGGTATACCACACTTGTCACTACCACTACTACCTTCTAGCCTGGTATACCACACTTGTCACTACCACCACCTTCTAGTCTGGTATACCACACTTGTCACTACCACCACCTTCTAGTCTGGTATACCACACTTGTCACTACCACTACTACCTTCTAGTCTGGTATACCACACTTGTCACTACCACTACTACCTTCTTGTCTGTTATACCACACTTGTCACTACCACTACTACCTTCTAGGCTGGTATACCACACTTGTCACTACCACTACCTTCTAGTCTGGTATACCACACTTGTCACTACCACTACTACCTTCTAGTCTGGTATACCACACTTGTCACTACCACTACTACCTTCTAGTCTGGTATACCATACTTGTCACTACCACTACCTTCTAGTCTGGTATACCACACTTGTCACTACCACTACCTTCTAGTCTGGTATACCACACTTGTCACTACCACTACCTTACAGTCTGGTATACCACACTTGTCACTACCACTACTACCTTCTAGTCTGGTATACCACACTTGTCACTACCACTACCTTCTAGTCTGGTATACCACACTTCTCACTACCACTACCTTATAGTCTGGTATACCACACTTGTCACTACCACTACCTTCTAGTCTGGTATACCACACTTGTCACTACCACTACTACCTTCTAGTCTGGTATACCACACTTGTCACTACCACTACCTTCTAGTCTGGTATACCACACTTGTCACTACCACTACCTTACAGTCTGGTATACCACACTTGTCACTACCACTACTACCTTCTAGTCTGGTATACCACACTTGTCACTACCACTACCTTCTAGTCTGGTATAACACACTTGTCACTACCACTACTACCTTCTAGTCTGGTATACCACACTTGTCACTACCACTACTACCTTCTAGTCTGGTATACCACACTTGTCACTACCACTACCTTCTAGTCTGGTATACCACACTTCTCACTACCACTACCTTATAGTCTGGTATACCACACTTGTCACTACCACTACCTTCTAGTCTGGTATACCACACTTGTCACTACCACTACTACCTTCTAGTCTGGTATACCACACTTGTCACTACCACTACCTTCTAGTCTGGTATACCACACTTGTCACTACCACTACCTTACAGTCTGGTATACCACACTTGTCACTACCACTACTACCTTCTAGTCTGGTATACCACACTTGTCACTACCACCACTACCTTCTAGTCTGGTATACCACACTTGTCACTACCACTACCTTCTAGTCTGGTATAACACACTTGTCACTACTACTACCTTCTAGTCTGGTATACCACACTTGTCACTACCACTACCTTCTAGTCTGGTATAACACACTTGTCACTACCACTACTACCTTCTAGTCTGGAATACCACACTTGTCACTACCACTACCTTCTAGTCTGGTATACCACACTTGTCACTACCACTACTACCTTCTAGTCTGGTATACCACACTTGTCACTACCACTACTACCTTCTTGTCAGGTATACCACACTTGACACTACCTTCTAGTCTGGTATACCACACTTGTCACTACCACTACTACCTTCTAGTCTGGTATACCACACTTGTCACTACCACTACTACCTTCTAGTCTGGTATACCACACTTGTCACTACCACTACTACCTTCTAGCCTGGTATACCACACTTGTCACTACCACTACCTTCTAGTCTGGTATACCACACTTGTCACTACCACTACTACCTTCTAGTCTGGTATACCACACTTGTCACTACCACTACTACCTTCTAGTCTGGTATACGACACTTGTCACTACCACTACTACCTTCTTGTCTGTTATACCACACTTGTCACTACCACTACTACCTTCTAGGCTGGTATACCACACTTGTCACTACCACTACCTTCTAGTCTGGTATACCACACTTGTCACTACCACTACTACCTTCTAGTCTGGTATACCACACTTGTCACTACCACTACTACCTTCTAGTCTGGTATACCATACTTGTCACTACCACTACCTTCTAGTCTGGTATACCACACTTGTCACTACCACTACCTTCTAGTCTGGTATACCACACTTGTCACTACCACTACCTTACAGTCTGGTATACCACACTTGTCACTACCACTACTACCTTCTAGTCTGGTATACCACACTTGTCACTACCACTACCTTCTAGTCTGGTATACCACACTTCTCACTACCACTACCTTATAGTCTGGTATACCACACTTGTCACTACCACTACTACCTTCTAGTCTGGTATACCACACTTGTCACTACCACTACTACCTTCTAGTCTGGTATACCAAACTTGTCACTACCACTACCTTCTAGTCTGGTATACCACACTTGTCACTACCACTACCTTCTAGTCTGGTATACCACACTTGTCACTACCACTACCTTACAGTCTGGTATACCACACTTGTCACTACCACTACTACCTTCTAGTCTGGTATACCACACTTGTCACTACCACTACCTTCTAGTCTGGTATACCACACTTGTCACTACCACTACTACCTTCTAGTCTGGAATACCACACTTGTCACTACCACTACCTTCTAGTCTGGTATACCACACTTGTCACTACCACTACTACCTTCTAGTCTGGTATACCACACTTGTCACTACCACTACTACCTTCTTGTCAGGTATACCACACTTGACACTACCTTCTAGTCTGGTATACCACACTTGTCACTACCACTACCTTCTAGTCTGGTATACCACACTTGTCACTACCACTACCTTCTAGTCTGGTATACCACACTTGTCACTACCACTACCTTCTAGTCTGTTATACCACACTTGTCACTACCACTACTAACTTCTAGGCTGGTATACCACACTTGTCACTACCACTACCTTCTAGGCTGGTATACCACACTTGTCACTACCACTACCTTACAGTCTGGTATACCACATTTGTCACTACCACTACTACCTTCTTGTCAGGTATACCACACTTGACACTACCTTCTAGTCTGGTATACCACACTTGTCACTACCACTACCTTCTAGGCTGGTATACCACACTTGTCACTACCACTACCTTACAGTCTGGTATACCACACTTGTCACTACCACTACTACCTTCTAGCCTGGTATACCACACTTGTCACTACCACTACCTTCTAGTCTGGTATACCACACTTGTCACTACCACTACTACCTTCTAGTCTGGTATACCACACTTGTCACTACCACTACTACCTTCTAGCCTGGTATACCACACTTGTCACTACCACTACCTTCTAGTCTGGTATACCACACTTGTCACTACCACTACTACCTTCTAGTCTGGTATACCACACTTGTCACTACCACTACTACCTTCTAGTCTGGTATACCACACTTGTCACTACCACTACTACCTTCTAGTCTGGTATACCACACTTGTCACTACCACTACTACCTTCTAGCCTGGTATACCACACTTGTCACTACCACTACCTTCTAGTCTGGTATACCACACTTGTCACTACCACTACTACCTTCTAGTCTGGTATACCACACTTGTCACTACCACTACTACCTTCTAGTCTGGTATACCACACTTGTCACTACCACTACTACCTTCTAGGCTGGTATACCACACTTGTCACTACCACTACTACCTTCTAGTCTGGTATACCACACTTGTCACTACCACTACTACCTTCTAGTCTGGTATACCACACTTGTCACTACCACTACTACCTTCTAGCCTGGTATACCACACTTGTCACTACCACCACCTTCTAGTCTGGTATACCACACTTGTCACTACCACCACCTTCTAGTCTGGTATACCACACTTGTCACTACCACTACTACCTTCTAGTCTGGTATACCACACTTGTCACTACCACTACTACCTTCTTGTCTGTTATACCACACTTGTCACTACCACTACTACCTTCTAGGCTGGTATACCACACTTGTCACTACCACTACCTTCTAGTCTGGTATACCACACTTGTCACTACCACTACTACCTTCTAGTCTGGTATACCACACTTGTCACTACCACTACTACCTTCTAGTCTGGTATACCATACTTGTCACTACCACTACCTTCTAGTCTGGTATACCACACTTGTCACTACCACTACCTTCTAGTCTGGTATACCACACTTGTCACTACCACTACCTTACAGTCTGGTATACCACACTTGTCACTACCACTACTACCTTCTAGTCTGGTATACCACACTTGTCACTACCACTACCTTCTAGTCTGGTATACCACACTTCTCACTACCACTACCTTATAGTCTGGTATACCACACTTGTCACTACCACTACTACCTTCTAGTCTGGTATACCACACTTGTCACTACCACTACTACCTTCTAGTCTGGTATACCACACTTGTCACTACCACTACCTTCTAGTCTGGTATACCACACTTGTCACTACCACTACCTTCTAGTCTGGTATACCACACTTGTCACTACCACTACCTTACAGTCTGGTATACAACACTTGTCACTACCACTACTACCTTCTAGTCTGGTATACCACACTTGTCACTACCACTACCTTCTAGTCTGGTATACCACACTTGTCACTACCACTACTACCTTCTAGTCTGGAATACCACACTTGTCACTACCACTACCTTCTAGTCTGGTATACCACACTTGTCACTACCACTACTACCTTCTAGTCTGGTATACCACACTTGTCACTACCACTACTACCTTCTTGTCAGGTATACCACACTTGACACTACCTTCTAGTCTGGTATACCACACTTGTCACTACCACTACTACCTTCTAGTCTCGTATACCACACTTGTCACTACCACTACTACCTTCTAGTCTGGTATACCACACTTGTCACCACCACTACCTTATAGTCTGGTATACCACACTTGTCACTACCACTACCTTCTAGTCTGGTATACCACACTTGTCACTACCACTACTACCTTCTAGTCTGGTATACCACACTTGTCACCTCCACTACCTTCTAGTCTGGTATACCACACTTGTCACTACCACTACCTTCTAGGCTGGTATACCACATTTGTCACTACCACTACCTTCTAGTCTGGTATACCACACTTGTCACTACCACTACATTCTAGTCTGGTATACCACACTTGTCACTACCACTACTACCTTCTAGTCTGGTATACCACACTTGTCACTACCACTACTACCTTCTAGTCTGGTATACCACACTTCTCACTACCACTACCTTCTAGTATGGTATACCACACTTGTCACCACCACTACCTTACAGTCTGGTGTACCACACTTGTCACTACCACTACTACCTTCTAGTCTGGTATACCACACTTGTCACTACCACTGCCTTCTAGGCTGGTATACCACACTTGTCACTACCACTACCTTCTAGTCTGGTATACCACACTTGTCACTACCACTACCTTCTAGTCTGGTATACCACACTTGTCACTACCACTACCTTACAGTCTGGTATACCACACTTGTCACTACCACTACTACCTTCTAGTCTGGTATACCACACTTGTCACTACCACTACCTTCTAGTCTGGTATACCACACTTGTCACTACCACTACTACCTTCTAGTCTGGAATACCACACTTGTCACTACCACTACCTTCTAGTCTGGTATACCACACTTGTCACTACCACTACTACCTTCTAGTCTGGTATACCACACTTGTCACTACCACTACTACCTTCTAGTCTGGTATACCACACTTGTCACTACCACTACCTTCTAGTCTGGTATACCACACTTGTCACTACCACTACTACCTTCTAGGCTGGTATACCACACTTGTCACTACCACTACCTTCTAGTCTGGTATACCACACTTGTCACTACCACTACCTTCTAGTCTGGTATACCACACTTGTCACTACCACTACTACCTTCTAGTCTGGTATACCACACTTGTCACTACCACTACCTTCTAGTATGGTATACCACACTTGTCACCACCACTACCTTACAGTCTGGTATACCACACTTGTCACTACCACTACTACCTTCTAGTCTGGTATACCACACTTGTCACTACCACTGCCTTCTAGGCTGGTATACCACACTTGTCACTACCACTACCTTCTAGTCTGGTATACCACACTTGTCACTACCACTACTACCTTCTAGTCTGGTATACCACACTTGTCACTACCACTACCTTCTAGTCTGGTATACCACACTTGTCACTACCACTACCTTCTAGTATGGTACACCACACTTGTCACCACCACTACATTACAGTCTGGTATACCACACTTGTCACTACCACTACTACCTTATAGTCTGGTATACCACACTTGTCACTACCACTACCTTCTAGTCTGGTATACCACACTTGTCACTACCACTACCTTCTAGTCTGGTATACCACACTTGTCACTACCACTACCTTCTAGTCTGTTATACCACACTTGTCACTACCACTACCTTCTAGGCTGGTATACCACACTTGTCACTACCACTACCTTACAGTCTGGTATACCACACTTGTCACTACCACTACTACCTTCTAGCCTGGTATACCACACTTGTCACTACCACTACCTTCTAGTCTGGTATACCACACTTGTCACTACCACTACTACCTTCTAGTCTGGTATACCACACTTGTCACTACCACTACTACCTTCTAGCCTGGTATACCACACTTGTCACTACCACTACCTTCTAGTCTGGTATACCACACTTGTCACTACCACTACTACCTTCTAGTCTGGTATACCACACTTGTCACTACCACTACTACCTTCTAGTCTGGTATACCACACTTGTCACTACCACTACTACCTTCTAGTCTGGTATACCACACTTGTCACTACCACTACTACCTTCTAGCCTGGTATACCACACTTGTCACTACCACTACCTTCTAGTCTGGTATACCACACTTGTCACTACCACTACTACCTTCTAGTCTGGTATACCACACTTGTCACTACCACTACTACCTTCTAGTCTGGTATACCACACTTGTCACTACCACTACTACCTTCTAGGCTGGTATACCACACTTGTCACTACCACTACTACCTTCTAGTCTGGTATACCACACTTGTCACTACCACTACTACCTTCTAGTCTGGTATACCACACTTGTCACTACCACTACTACCTTCTAGCCTGGTATACCACACTTGTCACTACCACCACCTTCTAGTCTGGTATACCACACTTGCCACTACCACCACCTTCTAGTCTGGTATACCACACTTGTCACTACCACTACTACCTTCTAGTCTGGTATACCACACTTGTCACTACCACTACTACCTTCTTGTCTGTTATACCACACTTGTCACTACCACTACTACCTTCTAGTCTGGTATACCACACTTGTCACTACCACTACCTTCTAGTCTGGTATACCACACTTCTCACTACCACTACCTTATAGTCTGGTATACCACACTTGTCACTACCACTACTACCTTCTAGTCTGGTATACCACACTTGTCACTACCACTACTACCTTCTAGTCTGGTATACCACACTTGTCACTACCACTACCTTCTAGTCTGGTATACCACACTTGTCACTACCACTACCTTCTAGTCTGGTATACCACACTTGTCACTACCACTACCTTACAGTCTGGTATACCACACTTGTCACTACCACTACTACCTTCTAGTCTGGTATACCATACTTGTCACTACCACTACCTTCTAGTCTGGTATACCACACTTGTCACTACCACTACTACCTTCTAGTCTGGAATACCACACTTGTCACTACCACTACCTTCTAGTCTGGTATACCACACTTGTCACTACCACTACTACCTTCTAGTCTGGTATACCACACTTGTCACTACCACTACTACCTTCTTGTCAGGTATACCACACTTGACACTACCTTCTAGTCTGGTATACCACACTTGTCACTACCACTACCTTCTAGTCTGGTATACCACACTTGTCACTACCAGTACCTTCTAGTCTGGTATACCACACTTGTCACTACCACTACCTTCTAGTCTGTTATACCACACTTGTCACTACCACTACTACCTTCTAGGCTGGTATACCACACTTGTCACTACCACTACCTTCTAGGCTGGTATACAACACTTGTCACTACCACTACCTTACAGTCTGGTATACCACACTTGTCACTACCACTACTACCTTCTAGCCTGGTATACCACACTTGTCACTACCACTACCTTCTAGTCTGGTATACCACACTTGTCACTACCACTACTACCTTCTAGCCTGGTATACCACACTTGTCACTACCACTACCTTCTAGTCTGGTATACCACACTTGTCACTACCACTACTACCTTCTAGTCTGGTATACCACACTTGTCACTACCACTACTACCTTCTAGTCTGGTATACCACACTTGTCACTACCACTACTACCTTCTAGTCTGGTATACCACACTTGTCACTACCACTACTACCTTCTAGCCTGGTATACCACACTTGTCACTACCACTACCTTCTAGTCTGGTATACCACACTTGTCACTACCACTACTACCTTCTAGGCTGGTATACCACACTTGTCACTACCACTACTACCTTCTAGCCTGGTATACCACACTTGTCACTACCACTACTACCTTCTAGTCTGGTATACCACACTTGTCACTACCACTACTACCTTCTAGGCTGGTATACCACACTTGTCACTACCACTACTACCTTCTAGTCTGGTATACCACACTTGTCACTACCACTACTACCTTCTAGTCTGGTATACCACACTTGTCACTACCACTACTACCTTCTAGCCTGGTATACCACACTTGTCACTACCACCACCTTCTAGTCTGGTATACCACACTTGTCACTACCACCACCTTCTAGTCTGGTATACCACACTTGTCACTACCACTACTACCTTCTAGTCTGGTATACCACACTTGTCACTACCACTACCTTCTAGTCTGGTATACCACACTTGTCACTACCACTACTACCTTCTAGTCTGGTATACCACACTTGTCACTACCACTACTACCTTCTTGTCTGTTATACCACACTTGTCACTACCACTACTACCTTCTAGGCTGGTATACCACACTTGTCACTACCACTACCTTCTAGTCTGGTATACCACACTTGTCACTACCACTACTACCTTCTAGTCTGGTATACCACACTTGTCACTACCACTACTACCTTCTAGTCTGGTATACCATACTTGTCACTACCACTACCTTCTAGTCTGGTATACCACACTTGTCACTACCACTACCTTCTAGTCTGGTATACCACACTTGTCACTACCACTACCTTACAGTCTGGTATACCACACTTGTCACTACCACTACTACCTTCTAGTCTGGTATACCACACTTGTCACTACCACTACCTTCTAGTCTGGTATACCACACTTCTCACTACCACTACCTTATAGTCTGGTATACCACACTTGTCACTACCACTACTACCTTCTAGTCTGGTATACCACACTTGTCACTACCACTACTACCTTCTAGTCTGGTATACCACACTTGTCACTACCACTACCTTCTAGTCTGGTATACCACACTTGTCACTACCACTACCTTACAGTCTGGTATACCACACTTGTCACTACCACTACTACCTTCTAGTCTGGTATACCACACTTGTCACTACCACTACCTTCTAGTCTGGTATACCACACTTGTCACTACCACTACTACCTTCTAGTCTGGAATACCACACTTGTCACTACCACTACTACCTTCTAGTCTGGTATACCACACTTGTCACTACCACTACTACCTTCTTGTCAGGTATACCACACTTGTCACTACCACTACTACCTTCTTGTCAGGTATACCACACTTGACACTACCTTCTAGTCTGGTATACCACACTTGTCACTACCACTACTACCTTCTAGTCTGGTATACCACACTTGTCACTACCACTACTACCTTCTAGTCTGGTATACCACACTTGTCACTACCACTACTACCTTCTAGTCTGGTATACCACACTTGTCACTACCACTACTACCTTCTTGTCAGGTATACCACACTTGTCACTACCACTACTACCTTCTTGTCAGGTATACCACACTTGACACTACCTTCTAGTCTGGTATACCACACTTGTCACTACCACTACTACCTTCTAGTCTGGTATACCACACTTGTCACTACCACTACTACCTTCTAGTCTGGTATACCACACTTGTCACTACCACTACCTTACAGTCTGGTATACCACACTTGTCACTACCACTACTACCTTCTAGTCTGGTATACCACACTTGTCACTACCACTACCTTCTAGTCTGGTATACCACACTTGTCACTACCACTACTACCTTCTAGTCTGGAATACCACACTTGTCACTACCACTACTACCTTCTAGTCTGGTATACCACACTTGTCACTACCACTACTACCTTCTTGTCAGGTATACCACACTTGTCACTACCACTACTACCTTCTTGTCAGGTATACCACACTTGACACTACCTTCTAGTCTGGTATACCACACTTGTCACTACCACTACTACCTTCTAGTCTGGTATACCACACTTGTCACTACCACTACTACCTTCTAGTCTGGTATACCACACTTGTCACTACCACTACCTTCTTGTCTGTTATACCACACTTGTCACTACCACTACTACCTTCTAGGCTGGTATACCACACTTGTCACTACCACTACCTTCTAGTCTAGTATACCACACTTGTCACTACCACTACTACCTTCTAGTCTGGTATACCACACTTGTCACTACCACTACTACCTTCTAGTCTGGTATACCATACTTGTCACTACCACTACCTTCTAGTCTGGTATACCACACTTGTCACTACCACTACCTTCTAGTCTGGTATACCACACTTGTCACTACCACTACCTTCTAGTCTGGTATACCACACTTGTCACTACCACTACCTTCTAGTCTGGTATACCACACTTGTCACTACCACTACCTTACAGTCTGGTATACCACACTTGTCACTACCACTACTACCTTCTAGTCTGGTATACCACACTTGTCACTACCACTACCTTCTAGTCTGGTATACCACACTTCTCACTACCACTACCTTATAGTCTGGTATACCACACTTGTCACTACCACTACTACCTTCTAGTCTGGTATACCACACTTGTCACTACCACTACTACCTTCTAGTCTGGTATACCACACTTGTCACTACCACTACCTTCTAGTCTGGTATACCACACTTGTCACTACCACTACCTTCTAGTCTGGTATACCACACTTGTCACTACCACTACCTTACAGTCTGGTATACCACACTTGTCACTACCACTACTACCTTCTAGTCTGGTATACCACACTTGTCACTACCACTACCTTCTAGTCTGGTATACCACACTTGTCACTACCACTACTACCTTCTAGTCTGGAATACCACACTTGTCACTACCACTACCTTCTAGTCTGGTATACCACACTTGTCACTACCACTACTACCTTCTAGTCTGGTATACCACACTTGTCACTACCACTACTACCTTCTTGTCAGGTATACCACACTTGACACTACCTTCTAGTCTGGTATACCACACTTGTCACTACCACTACCTTCTAGTCTGGTATACCACACTTGTCACTACCACTACCTTCTAGTCTGGTATACCACACTTGTCACTACCACTACCTTCTAGTCTGTTATACCACACTTGTCACTACCACTACTAACTTCTAGGCTGGTATACCACACTTGTCACTACCACTACCTTCTAGGCTGGTATACCACACTTGTCACTACCACTACCTTACAGTCTGGTATACCACATTTGTCACTACCACTACTACCTTCTTGTCAGGTATACCACACTTGACACTACCTTCTAGTCTGGTATACCACACTTGTCACTACCACTACCTTCTAGGCTGGTATACCACACTTGTCACTACCACTACCTTACAGTCTGGTATACCACACTTGTCACTTCCACTACTACCTTCTAGCCTGGTATACCACACTTGTCATTACCACTACCTTCTAGTCTGGTATACCACACTTGTCACTACCACTACTACCTTCTAGTCTGGTATACCACACTTGTCACTACCACTACTACCTTCTAGCCTGGTATACCACACTTGTCACTACCACTACTACCTTCTTGTCAGGTATACCACACTTGACACTACCTTCTAGTCTGGTATACCACACTTGTCACTACCACTACCTTCTAGTCTGGTATACCACACTTGTCACTACCACTACCTTCTAGTCTGGTATACCACACTTGTCACTACCACTACTACCTTCTAGTCTGGTATACCACACTTGTCACTACCACTACTACCTTCTAGTCTGGTATACCACACTTGTCACTACCACTACTACCTTCTAGTCTGGTATACCACACTTGTCACTACCACTACTACCTTCTAGCCTGGTATACCACACTTGTCACTACCACTACCTTCTAGTCTGGTATACCACACTTGTCACTACCACTACTACCTTCTAGTCTGGTATACCACACTTGTCACTACCACTACTACCTTCTAGTCTGGTATACCACACTTGTCACTACCACTACTACCTTCTAGGCTGGTATACCACACTTGTCACTACCACTACTACCTTCTAGTCTGGTATACCACACTTGTCACTACCACTACTACCTTCTAGTCTGGTATACCACACTTGTCACTACCACTACTACCTTCTAGCCTGGTATACCACACTTGTCACTACCACCACCTTCTAGTCTGGTATACCACACTTGTCACTACCACCACCTTCTAGTCTGGTATACCACACTTGTCACTACCACTACTACCTTCTAGTCTGGTATACCACACTTGTCACTACCACTACTACCTTCTTGTCTGTTATACCACACTTGTCACTACCACTACTACCTTCTAGGCTGGTATACCACACTTGTCACTACCACTACCTTCTAGTCTGGTATACCACACTTGTCACTACCACTACTACCTTCTAGTCTGGTATACCACACTTGTCACTACCACTACTACCTTCTAGTCTGGTATACCATACTTGTCACTACCACTACCTTCTAGTCTGGTATACCACACTTGTCACTACCACTACCTTCTAGTCTGGTATACCACACTTGTCACTACCACTACCTTACAGTCTGGTATACCACACTTGTCACTACCACTACTACCTTCTAGTCTGGTATACCACACTTGTCACTACCACTACTACCTTCTAGTATGGTATACCACACTTGTCACTACCACTACTACCTTCTAGTCTGGTATACCACACTTGTCACTACCACTACCTTCTAGTCTGGTATACCACACTTGTCACTACCACTACCTTCTAGTCAGGTATACCACACTTGTCACTACCACTACTACCTTCTAGTATGGTATACCACACTTGTCACTACCACTACTACCTTCTAGTCTGGTATACCACACTTGTCACTACCACTACTACCTTCTAGTCTGGTATACCACACTTGTCACTACCACTACCTTCTAGTCTGGTATACCACACTTGTCACTACCACTACCTTCTAGTCTGGTATACCACACTTGTCACTACCACTACCTTACAGTCTGGTATACCACACTTGTCACTACCACTACTACCTTCTAGTCTGGTATACCACACTTGTCACTACCACTACCTTCTAGTCTGGTATACCACACTTGTCACTACCACTACTACCTTCTAGTATGGTATACCACACTTGTCACTACCACTACTACCTTCTAGTCTGGTATACCACACTTGTCACTACCACTACCTTCTAGTCTGGTATACCACACTTGTCACTACCACTACCTTCTAGTCAGGTATACCACACTTGTCACTACCACTACTACCTTCTAGTATGGTATACCACACTTGTCACTACCACTACTACCTTCTAGTCTGGTATACCACACTTGTCACTACCACTACTACCTTCTAGTCTGGTATACCACACTTGTCACTACCACTACCTTCTAGTCTGGTATACCACACTTGTCACTACCACTACCTTCTAGTCTGGTATACCACACTTGTCACTACCACTACCTTACAGTCTGGTATACCACACTTGTCACTACCACTACTACCTTCTAGTCTGGTATACCACACTTGTCACTACCACTACCTTCTAGTCTGGTATACCACACTTGTCACTACCACTACTACCTTCTAGTCTGGAATACCACACTTGTCACTACCACTACCTTCTAGTCTGGTATACCACACTTGTCACTACCACTACTACCTTCTAGTCTGGTATACCACACTTGTCACTACCACTACTACCTTCTTGTCAGGTATACCACACTTGACACTACCTTCTAGTCTGGTATACCACACTTGTCACTACCACTACCTTCTAGTCTGGTATACCACACTTGTCACTACCACTACCTTCTAGTCTGTTATACCACACTTGTCACTACCACTACTACCTTCTAGGCTGGTATACCACACTTGTCACTACCACTACCTTCTAGGCTGGTATACCACACTTGTCACTACCACTACCTTACAGTCTGGTATACCACACTTGTCACTACCACTACTACCTTCTAGTCTGGTATACCACACTTGTCACTACCACTACCTTCTAGTCTGGTATACCACACTTGTCACTACCACTACTACCTTCTAGTCTGGTATACCACACTTGTCACTACCACTACTACCTTCTTGTCAGGTATACCACACTTGACACTACCTTCTAGTCTGGTATACCACACTTGTCACTACCACTACCTTCTAGTCTGGTATACCACACTTGTCACTACCACTACCTTCTAGTCTGTTATACCACACTTGTCACTACCACTACTACCTTCTAGGCTGGTATACCACACTTGTCACTACCACTACCTTCTAGGCTGGTATACCACACTTGTCACTACCACTACCTTACAGTCTGGTATACCACACTTGTCACTACCACTACTACCTTCTAGCCTGGTATACCACACTTGTCACTACCACTACCTTCTAGTCTGGTATACCACACTTGTCACTACCACTACTACCTTCTAGTCTGGTATACCACACTTGTCACTACCACTACTACCTTCTAGCCTGGTATACCACACTTGTCACTACCACTACCTTCTAGTCTGGTATACCACACTTGTCACTACCACTACTACCTTCTAGTCTGGTATACCACACTTGTCACTACCACTACTACCTTCTAGTCTGGTATACCACACTTGTCACTACCACTACTACCTTCTAGTCTGGTATACCACACTTGTCACTACCACTACTACCTTCTAGCCTGGTATACCACACTTGTCACTACCACTACTACCTTCTAGCCTGGTATACCACACTTGTCACTACCACTACTACCTTCTAGTATGGTATACCACACTTGTCACTACCACTACCTTCTAGTCTGGTATACCACACTTGTCACTACCACTACTACCTTCTAGTCTGGTATACCACACTTGTCACTACCACTACTACCTTCTAGTCTGGTATACCACACTTGTCACTACCACTACTACCTTCTAGGCTGGTATACCACACTTGTCACTACCACTACTACCTTCTAGTCTGGTATACCACACTTGTCACTACCACTACTACCTTCTAGTCTGGTATACCACACTTGTCACTACCACTACTACCTTCTAGCCTGGTATACCACACTTGTCACTACCACCACCTTCTAGTCTGGTATACCACACTTGTCACTACCACCACCTTCTAGTCTGGTATACCACACTTGTCACTACCACTACTACCTTCTAGTCTGGTATACCACACTTGTCACTACCACTACTACCTTCTTGTCTGTTATACCACACTTGTCACTACCACTACTACCTTCTAGGCTGGTATACCACACTTGTCACTACCACTACCTTCTAGTCTGGTATACCACACTTGTCACTACCACTACTACCTTCTAGTCTGGTATACCACACTTGTCACTACCACTACTACCTTCTAGTCTGGTATACCATACTTGTCACTACCACTACCTTCTAGTCTGGTATACCACACTTGTCACTACCACTACCTTCTAGTCTGGTATACCACACTTGTCACTACCACTACCTTACAGTCTGGTATACCACACTTGTCACTACCACTACTACCTTCTAGTCTGGTATACCACACTTGTCACTACCACTACCTTCTAGTCTGGTATACCACACTTCTCACTACCACTACCTTATAGTCTGGTATACCACACTTGTCACTACCACTACTACCTTCTAGTCTGGTATACCACACTTGTCACTACCACTACTACCTTCTAGTCTGGTATACCACACTTGTCACTACCACCTTCTAGTCTGGTATACCACACTTGTCACTACCACTACTACCTTCTAGTCTGGTATACCACACTTCTCACTACCACTACCTTCTAGTATGGTATACCACACTTGTCACCACCACTACCTTACAGTCTGGTGTACCACACTTGTCACTACCACTACTACCTTCTAGTCTGGTATACCACACTTGTCACTACCACTGCCTTCTAGGCTGGTATACCACACTTGTCACTACCACTACCTTCTAGTCTGGTATACCACACTTGTCACTACCACTACTACCTTCTAGTCTGGTATACCACACTTGTCACTACCACTACCTTCTAGTCTGGTATACCACACTTGTCACTACCACTACCTTCTAGTATGGTATACCACACTTGTCACCACCACTACATTACAGTCTGGTATACCACACTTGTCACTACCTCTACTACCTTATAGTCTGGTATACCACACTTGTCACTACCACTACCTTCTAGTCTGGTATACCACACTTGTCACTACCACTACCTTCTAGTCTGGTATACCACACTTGTCACTACCACTACCTTCTAGTCTGTTATACCACACTTGTCACTACCACTACCTTCTACTCTGGTATACCACAATTGTCACTACCACTACCTTCTAGTCTGGTATACCACACTTATCACTACCACTACCTTCTAGTCTGGTATACCACACTTGTCACTACCACTACCTTCTAGTCTGGTATACCACACTTGTCACTACCACTACCTTACAGTCTGGTATACCACACTTGTCACTACCACTACTACCTTCTAGTCTGGTATACCACACTTGTCACTACCACTACCTTCTAGTCTGGTATACCACACTTGTCACTACCACTACTACCTTCTAGTCTGGAATACCACACTTGTCACTACCACTACCTTCTAGTATGGTATACCACACTTGTCACCACCACTACCTTCTAGTCTGGTATACCACACTTGTCACTACCACTACCTTCTAGTCTGGTATACCACACTTGTCACTACCACTACCTTCTAGTCTGGTATACCACACTTGTCACTACCACTACTACCTTCTAGGCTGGTATACCACACTTGTCACTACCACTACCTTCTAGTCTGGTATACCACACTTGTCACTACCACTACCTTCTAGTCTGGTATACCACACTTGTCACTACCACTACTACCTTCTAGTCTGGTATACCACACTTGTCACTACCACTACCTTCTAGTATGGTATACCACACTTGTCACCACCACTACCTTACAGTCTGGTATACCACACTTGTCACTACCACTACTACCTTCTAGTCTGGTATACCACACTTGTCACTACCACTACTACCTTCTTGTCAGGTATACCACACTTGACACTACCTTCTAGTCTGGTATACCACACTTGTCACTACCACTACTACCTTCTAGTCTCGTATACCACACTTGTCACTACCACTACTACCTTCTAGTCTGGTATACCACACTTGTCACCACCACTACCTTATAGTCTGGTATACCACACTTGTCACTACCACTACCTTCTAGTCTGGTATACCACACTTGTCACTACCACTACTACCTTCTAGTCTGGTATACCACACTTGTCACCTCCACTACCTTCTAGTCTGGTATACCACACTTGTCACTACCACTACCTTCTAGGCTGGTATACCACATTTGTCACTACCACTACCTTCTAGTCTGGTATACCACACTTGTCACTACCACTACATTCTAGTCTGGTATACCACACTTGTCACTACCACTACTACCTTCTAGTCTGGTATACCACACTTGTCACTACCACTACTACCTTCTAGTCTGGTATACCACACTTCTCACTACCACTACCTTCTAGTATGGTATACCACACTTGTCACCACCACTACCTTACAGTCTGGTGTACCACACTTGTCACTACCACTACTACCTTCTAGTCTGGTATACCACACTTGTCACTACCACTGCCTTCTAGGCTGGTATACCACACTTGTCACTACCACTACCTTCTAGTCTGGTATACCACACTTGTCACTACCACTACTACCTTCTAGTCTGGTATACCACACTTGTCACTACCACTACCTTCTAGTCTGGTATACCACACTTGTCACTACCACTACCTTCTAGTATGGTATACCACACTTGTCACCACCACTACATTACAGTCTGGTATACCACACTTGTCACTACCTCTACTACCTTATAGTCTGGTATACCACACTTGTCACTACCACTACCTTCTAGTCTGGTATACCACACTTGTCACTACCACTACCTTCTAGTCTGGTATACCACACTTGTCACTACCACTACCTTCTAGTCTGTTATACCACACTTGTCACTACCACTACCTTCTACTCTGGTATACCACAATTGTCACTACCACTACCTTCTAGTCTGGTATACCACACTTATCACTACCACTACCTTCTAGTCTGGTATACCACACTTGTCACTACCACTACCTTCTAGTCTGGTATACCACACTTGTCACTACCACTACCTTACAGTCTGGTATACCACACTTGTCACTACCACTACTACCTTCTAGTCTGGTATACCACACTTGTCACTACCACTACCTTCTAGTCTGGTATACCACACTTGTCACTACCACTACTACCTTCTAGTCTGGAATACCACACTTGTCACTACCACTACCTTCTAGTATGGTATACCACACTTGTCACCACCACTACCTTCTAGTCTGGTATACCACACTTGTCACTACCACTACCTTCTAGTCTGGTATACCACACTTGTCACTACCACTACCTTCTAGTCTGGTATACCACACTTGTCACTACCACTACTACCTTCTAGGCTGGTATACCACACTTGTCACTACCACTACCTTCTAGTCTGGTATACCACACTTGTCACTACCACTACCTTCTAGTCTGGTATACCACACTTGTCACTACCACTACTACCTTCTAGTCTGGTATACCACACTTGTCACTACCACTACCTTCTAGTATGGTATACCACACTTGTCACCACCACTACCTTACAGTCTGGTATACCACACTTGTCACTACCACTACTACCTTCTAGTCTGGTATACCACACTTGTCACTACCACTGCCTTCTAGGCTGGTATACCACACTTGTCACTACCACTACCTTCTAGTCTGGTATACCACACTTGTCACTACCACTACTACCTTCTAGTCTGGTATACCACACTTGTCACTACCACTACCTTCTAGTCTGGTATACCACACTTGTCACTACCACTACCTTCTAGTATGGTATACCACACTTGTCACCACCACTACATTACAGTCTGGTATACCACACTTGTCACTACCACTACTACCTTATAGTCTGGTATACCACACTTGTCACTACCACTACCTTCTAGTCTGGTATACCACACTTGTCACTACCACTACCTTCTAGTCTGTTATACCACACTTGTCACTACCACTACTACCTTCTAGGCTGGTATACCACACTTGTCACTACCACTACCTTCTAGGCTGGTATACCACACTTGTCACTACCACTACCTTACAGTCTGGTATACCACACTTGTCACTACCACTACTACCTTCTAGCCTGGTATACCACACTTGTCACTACCACTACCTTCTAGTCTGGTATACCACACTTGTCACTACCACTACTACCTTCTAGTCTGGTATACCACACTTGTCACTACCACTACTACCTTCTAGCCTGGTATACCACACTTGTCACTACCACTACCTTCTAGTCTGGTATACCACACTTGTCACTACCACTACTACCTTCTAGTCTGGTATACCACACTTGTCACTACCACTACTACCTTCTAGTCTGGTATACCACACTTGTCACTACCACTACTACCTTCTAGTCTGGTATACCACACTTGTCACTACCACTACTACCTTCTAGCCTGGTATACCACACTTGTCACTACCACTACCTTCTAGTCTGGTATACCACACTTGTCACTACCACTACTACCTTCTAGTCTGGTATACCACACTTGTCACTACCACTACCTTCTAGTCTGGTATACCACACTTGTCACTACCACTACTACCTTCTAGTCTGGAATACCACACTTGTCACTACCACTACCTTCTAGTATGGTATACCACACTTGTCACCACCACTACCTTCTAGTCTGGTATACCACACTTGTCACTACCACTACCTTCTAGTCTGGTATACCACACTTGTCACTACCACTACCTTCTAGTCTGGTATACCACACTTGTCACTACCACTACTACCTTCTAGGCTGGTATACCACACTTGTCACTACCACTACCTTCTAGTCTGGTATACCACACTTGTCACTACCACTACCTTCTAGTCTGGTATACCACACTTGTCACTACCACTACTACCTTCTAGTCTGGTATACCACACTTGTCACTACCACTACCTTCTAGTATGGTATACCACACTTGTCACCACCACTACCTTACAGTCTGGTATACCACACTTGTCACTACCACTACTACCTTCTAGTCTGGTATACCACACTTGTCACTACCACTGCCTTCTAGGCTGGTATACCACACTTGTCACTACCACTACCTTCTAGTCTGGTATACCACACTTGTCACTACCACTACTACCTTCTAGTCTGGTATACCACACTTGTCACTACCACTACCTTCTAGTCTGGTATACCACACTTGTCACTACCACTACCTTCTAGTATGGTAGACCACACTTGTCACCACCACTACATTACAGTCTGGTATACCACACTTGTCACTACCACTACTACCTTATAGTCTGGTATACCACACTTGTCACTACCACTACCTTCTAGTCTGGTATACCACACTTGTCACTACCACTACCTTCTAGTCTGGTATACCACACTTGTCACTACCACTACCTTCTAGTCTGTTATACCACACTTGTCACTACCACTACTACCTTCTAGGCTGGTATACCACACTTGTCACTACCACTACCTTCTAGGCTGGTATACCACACTTGTCACTACCACTACCTTACAGTCTGGTATACCACACTTGTCACTACCACTACTACCTTCTAGCCTGGTATACCACACTTGTCACTACCACTACCTTCTAGTCTGGTATACCACACTTGTCACTACCACTACTACCTTCTAGTCTGGTATACCACACTTGTCACTACCACTACTACCTTCTAGCCTGGTATACCACACTTGTCACTACCACTACCTTCTAGTCTGGTATACCACACTTGTCACTACCACTACTACCTTCTAGTCTGGTATACCACACTTGTCACTACCACTACTACCTTCTAGTCTGGTATACCACACTTGTCACTACCACTACTACCTTCTAGTCTGGTATACCACACTTGTCACTACCACTACTACCTTCTAGCCTGGTATACCACACTTGTCACTACCACTACCTTCTAGTCTGGTATACCACACTTGTCACTACCACTACTACCTTCTAGTCTGGTATACCACACTTGTCACTACCACTACTACCTTCTAGTCTGGTATACCACACTTGTCACTACCACTACTACCTTCTAGGCTGGTATACCACACTTGTCACTACCACTACTACCTTCTAGTCTGGTATACCACACTTGTCACTACCACTACTACCTTCTAGTCTGGTATACCACACTTGTCACTACCACTACTACCTTCTAGCCTGGTATACCACACTTGTCACTATCACCACCTTCTAGTCTGGTATACCACACTTGGCACTACCACCACCTTCTAGTCTGGTATACCACACTTGTCACTACCACTACTACCTTCTAGTCTGGTATACCACACTTGTCACTACCACTACTACCTTCTTGTCTGTTATACCACACTTGTCACTACCACTACTACCTTCTAGGCTGGTATACCACACTTGTCACTACCACTACCTTCTAGTCTGGTATACCACACTTGTCACTACCACTACTACCTTCTAGTCTGGTATACCACACTTGTCACTACCACTACTACCTTCTAGTCTGGTATACCATACTTGTCACTACCACTACCTTCTAGTCTGGTATACCACACTTGTCACTACCACTACCTTCTAGTCTGGTATACCACACTTGTCACTACCACTACCTTACAGTCTGGTATACCACACTTGTCACTACCACTACTACCTTCTAGTCTGGTATACCACACTTGTCACTACCACTACCTTCTAGTCTGGTATACCACACTTCTCACTACCACTACCTTATAGTCTGGTATACCACACTTGTCACTACCACTACTACCTTCTAGTCTGGTATACCACACTTGTCACTACCACTACTACCTTCTAGTCTGGTATACCACACTTGTCACTACCACTACCTTCTAGTCTGGTATACCACACTTGTCACTACCACTACCTTCTAGTCTGGTATACCACACTTGTCACTACCACTACCTTACAGTCTGGTATACCACACTTGTCACTACCACTACTACCTTCTAGTCTGGTATACCACACTTGTCACTACCACTACCTTCTAGTCTGGTATACCACACTTGTCACTACCACTACTACCTTCTAGTCTGGAATACCACACTTGTCACTACCACTACCTTCTAGTCTGGTATACCACACTTGTCACTACCACTACTACCTTCTAGTCTGGTATACCACACTTGTCACTACAACTACTACCTTCTTGTCAGGTATACCACACTTGACACTACCTTCTAGTCTGGTATACCACACTTGTCACTACCACTACCTTCTAGTCTGGTATACCACACTTGTCACTACCACTACCTTCTAGTCTGGTATACCACACTTGTCACTACCACTACCTTCTAGTCTGTTATACCACACTTGTCACTACCACTACTACCTTCTAGGCTGGTATACCACACTTGTCACTACCACTACCTTCTAGGCTGGTATACCACACTTGTCACTACCACTACCTTACAGTCTGGTATACCACACTTGTCACTACCACTACCTTCTAGTCTGGTATACCACACTTGTCACTACCACTACCTTACAGTCTGGTATACCACACTTGTCACTACCACTACTACCTTCTAGTCTGGTATACCACACTTGTCACTACCACTACCTTCTAGTCTGGTATACCACACTTCTCACTACCACTACCTTATAGTCTGGTATACCACACTTGTCACTACCACTACTACCTTCTAGTCTGGTATACCACACTTGTCACTACCACTACTACCTTCTAGTCTGGTATACCACACTTGTCACTACCACTACCTTCTAGTCTGGTATACCACACTTGTCACTACCACTACCTTCTAGTCTGGTATACCACACTTGTCACTACCACTACCTTACAGTCTGGTATACCACACTTGTCACTACCACTACTACCTTCTAGTCTGGTATACCACACTTGTCACTACCACTACCTTCTAGTCTGGTATACCACACTTGTCACTACCACTACTACCTTCTAGTCTGGAATACCACACTTGTCACTACCACTACCTTCTAGTCTGGTATACCACACTTGTCACTACCACTACTACCTTCTAGTCTGGTATACCACACTTGTCACTACCACTACTACCTTCTTGTCAGGTATACCACACTTGACACTACCTTCTAGTATGGTATACCACACTTGTCACTACCACTACCTTCTAGTCTGGTATACCACACTTGTCACTACCACTACTACCTTCTAGTCTGGTATACCACACTTGTCACCACCACTACCTTATAGTCTGGTATACCACACTTGTCACTACCACTACCTTCTAGTCTGGTATACCACACTTGTCACTACCACTACTACCTTCTAGTCTGGTATACCACACTTGTCACGTCCACTACCTTCTAGTCTGGTATACCACACTTGTCACTACCACTACCTTCTAGGCTGGTATACCACATTTGTCACTACCACTACCTTCTAGTCTGGTATACCACACTTGTCACTACCACTACCTTCTAGTCTGGTATACCACACTTGTCACTACCACTACTACCTTCTAGTCTGGTATACCACACTTGTCACTACCACTACTACCTTCTAGTCTGGTATACCACACTTCTCACTACCACTACCTTCTAGTATGGTATACCACACTTGTCACCACCACTACCTTACAGTCTGGTGTACCACAATTGTCACTACCACTACTACCTTCTAGTCTGGTATACCACACTTGTCACTACCACTGCCTTCTAGGCTGGTATACCACACTTGTCACTACCACTACCTTCTAGTCTGGTATACCACACTTGTCACTACCACTACTACCTTCTAGTCTGGTATACCACACTTGTCACTACCACTACTACCTTCTAGTATGGTATACCACACTTGTCACTACCACTACTACCTTCTAGTCTGGTATACCACACTTGTCACTACCACTACTACCTTCTAGCCTGGTATACCACACTTGTCACTACCACTACTACCTTCTAGTCTGGTATACCACACTTGTCACTACCACTACTACCTTCTAGGCTGGTATACCACACTTGTCACTACCACTACCTTCTAGTCTGGTATACCACACTTGTCACTACCACTACTACCTTCTAGTCTGGTATACCACACTTGTCACTACCACTACCTTCTAGTCTGGTATACCACACTTGTCACTACCACTACCTTATAGTCTGGTATACCACACTTGTCACTACCACTACTACCTTCTAGTCTGGAATACCACACTTGTCACTACCACTACCTTCTAGTCTGGTATACCACACTTGTCACTACCACTACTACCTTCTAGTCTGGAATACCACACTTGTCACTACCACTACCTTCTAGTCTGGTATACCACACTTGTCACTACCACTACTACCTTCTAGTCTGGTATAACACACTTGTCACTACCACCACTATCTTCTAGTCTGGTATACCACACTTGTCACTTCCCCTACCTTCTAGTCTGGTATACCACACTTGTCACTACCACTACTACCTTCTAGTCTGGTATACCACACTTGTCACCTCCACTACCTCCTAGTCTGGTATACCACACTTGTCACTACCACTACCTTCTAGGCTGGTATACCACACTTGTCACTACCACTACCTTCTAGTCTGGTATACCACACTTGTCACTACCACTACCTTCTAGTCTGGTATACCACACTTGTCACTACCACTACTACCTTCTAGTCTGGTATACCACACTTGTCACTACCACTGCCTTCTAGGCTGGTATACCACACTTGTCACTACCACTACCTTCTAGTCTGGTATACCACACTTGTCACTACCACTACTACCTTCTAGTCTGGTATACCACACTTGTCACTACCACTACCTTCTAGTCTGGTATACCACACTTGTCACTACCACTACCTTCTAGTATGGTATACCACACTTGTCACCACCACTACATTACAGTCTGGTATACCACACTTGTCACTACCACTACTACCTTATAGTCTGGTATACCACACTTGTCACTACCACTACCTTCTAGTCTGGTATACCACACTTGTCACTACCACTACCTTCTAGTCTGGTATACCACACTTGTCACTAGCACTACCTTCTAGTCTGTTATACCACACTTGTCACTACCACTACTACCTTCTAGGCTGGTATACCACACTTGTCACTACCACTACCTTCTAGTCTGGTATACCACACTTGTCACTACCACTACTACCTTCTAGTCTGGTATACCACACTTGTGACTACCACTACTACCTTCTAGCCTGGTATACCACACTTGTCACTACCACTACTACCTTCTAGTATGGTATACCACACTTGTCACTACCACTACTACCTTCTAGTCTGGTATACCACACTTGTCACTACCACTACCTTCTAGTCTGGTATACCACACTTGTCACTACCACTACTACCTTCTAGTCTGGTATACCACACTTGTCACTACCACTACTACCTTCTAGCCTGGTATACCACACTTGTCACTACCACCACCTTCTAGTCTGGTATACCACACTTGTCACTACCACTACTACCTTCTAGTCTGGTATACCACACTTGTCACTACCACTACTACCTTCTAGTCTGTTATACCACACTTGTCACTACCACTACTACCTTCTAGGCTGGTATACCACACTTGTCACTACCACTACCTTCTAGTCTGGTATACCACACTTGTCACTACCACTACTACCTTCTAGTCTGGTATACCACACTTGTCACCACTACTACTACCTTCTAGCCTGGTATACCACACTTGTCACTACCACTACCTTCTAGTCTGGTATACCACACTTGTCACTACTACTACCTTCTAGTCTGGTATACCACACTTGTCACTACCACTACTACCTTCTAGCCTGGTATACCACACTTGTCACTACCACTACCTTCTAGTCTGGTATACCACACTTGTCACTACTACTACATTCTAGTCTGGTATACCACACTTGTAACTACTACTACCTTCTAGTCTGGTATACCACACTTGTCACTACCACTACTACCTTCTAGCCTGGTATACCACACTTGTCACTACCACTACTACCTTCTAGTATGGTATACCACACTTGTCACTACCACTACTACCTTCTAGTCTGGTATACCACACTTGTCACTACCACTACTACCTTCTATTCTGGTATACCACACTTGTCACTACCACTACCTTCTAGTCTGGTATACCACACTTGTCACTACCACTACCTTCTAGTATGGTATACCACACTTGTCACCACCACTACATTACAGTCTGGTATACCACACTTGTCACTACCACTACTACCTTATAGTCTGGTATACCACACTTGTCACTACCACTACCTTCTAGTCTGGTATACCACACTTGTCACTACCACTACCTTCTAGTCTGGTATACCACACTTGTCACTAGCACTACCTTCTAGTCTGTTATACCACACTTGTCACTACCACTACTACCTTCTAGGCTGGTATACCACACTTGTCACTACCACTACCTTCTAGTCTGGTATACCACACTTGTCACTACCACTACCTTCTAGTCTGGTATACCACACTTGTCACTACCACTACTACCTTCTAGCCTGGTATACCACACTTGTCACTACCACTACTACCTTCTAGTATGGTATACCACACTTGTCACTACCACTACTACCTTCTAGTCTGGTATACCACACTTGTCACTACCACTACCTTCTAGTCTGGTATACCACACTTGTCACTACCACTACTACCTTCTAGTCTGGTATACCACACTTGTCACTACCACTACTACCTTCTAGCCTGGTATACCACACTTGTCACTACCACCACTTTCTAGTCTGGTATACAACACTTGTCACTACCACTACTACCTTCTAGTCTGGTATACCACACTTGTCACTACCACTACTACCTTCTAGTCTATTATACCACACATGTCACTACCACTACTACCTTCTAGGCTGGTATACCACACTTGTCACTACCACTACCTTCTAGTCTGGTATACCACACTTGTCACTACCACTACTACCTTCTAGTCTGGTATACCACACTTGTCACTACCACTACCTTCTAGTCTGGTATACCACACTTGTCACTACCACTACCTTCTAGTCTGGTATACCACACTTGTCACTACTACTACATTCTAGTCTGGTATACCACACTTGTCACTACCACTACTACCTTCTAGCCTGGTATACCACACTTGTAACTACTACTACCTTCTAGTCTGGTATACCACACTTGTCACTACCACTACTACCTTCTAGCCTGGTATACCACACTTGTCACTACCACTACTACCTTCTAGTATGGTATACCACACTTGTCACTACCACTACTACCTTCTAGTATGGTATACCACACTTGTCACTACCACTACTACCTTCTAGTCTGGTATACCACACTTGTCACTACCACTACCTTCTAGTCAGGTGTACCACACTTGTCACTACCACTACTACCTTCTAGTATGGTATACCACACTTGTCACTACCACTACTACCTTCTAGTCTGGAATACCACACTTGTCATTACCACTACTACCTTCTAGTCAGGTATACCACACTTGTCACTACCACTACTACCTTCTAGTTTGGTATACCACACTTGTCACTACCACTACCTTCTAGTCTGGTATACCACACTTGTCACTACCACTACCTTCTAGTCTGGTATACCACACTTGTCACTACCACTACTACCTTCTAGCCTGGTATACCACACTTGTAACTACTACTACCTTCTAGTCTGGTATACCACACTTGTCACTACCACTACTACCTTCTAGCCTGGTATACCACACTTGTCACTACCACTACTACCTTCTAGTCAGGTATACCACACTTGTCACTACCACTACCTTCTAGTCTGGTATACCACACTTGTCACTACCACTACTACCTTCTAGTCTGGTATACCACACTTGTCACTACCACTACTACCTTCTAGCCTGGTATACCACACTTGTCACTACCACTACCTTCTAGCCTGGTATACCACACTTGTCACTACCACTACCTTCTAGCCTGGTATACCACACTTGTCACTACCACTACTACCTTCTAGCCTGGTATACCACACTTGTCACTACCACTACCTTCTAGCCTGGTATACCACACTTGTCACTACCACTACATTCTAGTATGGTATACCACACTTGTCACTACCACTACTACCTTCTAGTCTGGTATACCACACTTGTCACTACCACTACCTTCTAGTCAGGTATACCACACTTGTCACTACCACTACTACCTTCTAGTATGGTATACCACACTTGTCACTACCACTACTACCTTCTAGTATGGTATACCACACTTGTCACTACCACTACTACCTTCTAGTATGGTATACCACACTTGTCACTACCACTACTACCTTCTAGTCAGGTATACCACACTTGTCACTACCACTACTACCTTCTAGTCTGGTATACCACACTTGTCACTACCACTACTACCTTCTAGTCTGGTATACCACACTTGTCATTACCACTACTACCTTCTAGTCAGGTATACCACACTTGTCACTACCACTACTACCTTCTAGTCAGGTATACCACACTTGTCACTACCACTACTACCTTCTAGTCTGGTATACCACACTTGTCACTACCACTACTACCTTCTAGTCTGGTATACCACACTTGTCACTACCACTACCTTCTAGTCTGGTATACCACACTTGTCACTACCACTACTACCTTCTAGTCTGGTATACCACACTTGTCACTACCACTACCTTCTAGTCTGGTATACCACACTTGTCACTACCACTACCTTCTAGTCTGGTATACCACACTTGTCACTACCACTACTACCTTCTAGTCTGGTATACCACACTTGTCACTACCACTACTACCTTCTAGTCTGGTATACCACACTTGTCACTACCACTACCTTCTAGTCTGGTATACCACACTTGTCAATACCACTACCTTCTAGTCTGGTATACCACACTTGAAACTACCACTACCTTCTAGTCTGGTATACCACACTTGTCACTACCACTACCTTCTAGTCTGGTATACCACACTTGTCACTACCACTACTACCTTCTAGTCTGGTAAACCACACTTGTCACTACCACTACCTTCTAGTCAGATATACCACACTTGTCACTACCACTACTACGTTCTAGTCTGGTATACCGCACTTGTCACCACCACTACCTTCTAGTCTGGTATACCGCACTTGTCACCACCACTACCTTCTAGTCTGGTATACCGCACTTGTCACCACCACTACCTTCTAGTCTGGTATACCACACTTGTCACCACCACTACTACCTTCTAGTCTGGTATACCACACTTGTCACTACCACTACTACCTTCTAGTCTGGTATACCACACTTGTCACGACTACTACCTTCTAGTCTGGTATACCACACTTGTCACTACCACTACCTTCTAGTCTGGTATACCAGACTTGTCACTACCACTACCTTCTAGTCTGGTATACCACACTTGTCACCACCACTACTACCTTCTAGTCTGGTATACCACACTTGTCACTACCACTACCTTCTACTCTGGTATACCACACTTGTCACTACCACTACCTTCTAGTCTGGTATACCACACTTCTCACTACCACTACCTTCTAGCCTGGTATAACACACTTGTCACTACCACCACTACCTTCTAGCCTGGTATAACACACTTGTCACTACCACTACTACCTTCTAGTCCGGTATACCACACTTGTCACCACCACTACCTTATAGTCTGGTATAACACACTTGTCACTACCACTACTACCTTCTTGTCCGGTATACCACACTTGTCACTACCACTACCTTCTAGTCTGGTATACCACACTTGTCACTACCACTACTACCTTCTAGTCTGGTATACCACACTTGTCACTTCCCCTACCTTCTAGTCTGGTATACCACACTTGTCACTACCACTACTACCTTCTAGTCTGGTATACCACACTTGTCACCTCCACTACCTCCTAGTCTGGTATACCACACTTGTCACTACCACTACCTTCTAGGCTGGTATACCACACTTGTCACTACCACTACCTTCTAATCTGGTATACCACACTTGTCACTACCACTACTACCTTCTAGTCTGGTATACCACACTTGTCTCTACCACTACTACCTTCTAGTCTGTTATACCACACTTGTCACTACCACTGCCTTCTAGGCTGGTATACCACACTTGTCACTACCACTACCTTCTAGTCTGGTATACCACACTTGTCACTACCACTACTACCTTCTAGTCTGGTATACCACACTTGTCACTACCACTACCTTCTAGTCTGGTATACCACACTTGTCACTACCACTACCTTCTAGTATGGTATACCACACTTGTCACCACCACTACATTACAGTCTGGTATACCACACTTGTCACTACCACTACCACCTTATAGTCTGGTATACCACACTTGTCACTACCACTACCTTCTAGTCTGGTATACCACACTTGTCACTACCACTACCTTCTAGTATGGTATACCACACTTGTCACCACCACTACATTACAGTCTGGTATACCACACTTGTCACTACCACTACTACCTTCTAGGCTGGTATACCACACTTGTCACTACCACTACCTTCTAGTCTGGTATACCACACTTGTCACTACCACTACTACCTTCTAGTCTGGTATACCACACTTGTCACTACAACTACTACCTTCTAGCCTGGTATACCACATTTGTCACTACCACTACTACCTTCTAGTATGGTATACCACACTTGTCACTACCACTACTACCTTCTAGTCTGGTATACCACACTTGTCACTACCACTACCTTCTAGTCTGGTATACCACACTTGTCACTACCACTACTACCTTCTAGTCTGGTATACCACACTTGTCACTACCACTACTACCTTCTAGCCTGGTATACCACACTTGTCACTACCACTACCTTCTAGTCTGGTAGACCACACTTGTCACTACCACCACCTTCTAGTCTGGTATACCACACTTGTCACTACCACTACTACCTTCTAGTCTGGTATACCACACTTGTCACTACCACTACTACCTTCTAGCCTGGTATACCACACTTGTCACTACCACTACCTTCTACTCTGGTATACCACACTTGTCACTACCACTACCTTCTAGTCAGGTATACCACACTTGTCAATACCACTACCTTCTAGTATGGTATACCACACTTGTCACTACAACTACCTTCTAGTATGGTATACCACACTTGTCACTACCACTACTACCTTCTAGTCTGGTATACCACACTTGTCACTACCACTACTACCTTCTAGTCTGGTATACCACACTTGTCACTACCACTACTACCTTCTAGTCTGGTATACCACACTTGTCACTACCACTACCTTCTACTCTGGTATACCACACTTGTCACTACCACTACCTTCTAGTCTGGTATACCACACTTGTCACCACCACTACCTTCTAGTCTGGTATACCGCACTTGTCACCACCACTACCTTCTAGTCTGGTATACCACACTTGTCACTACCACTACTACCTTCTAGTCTGGTATACCACACTTGTCACTACCACTACCTTCTAGTCTGGTATACCACACTTGTCACTACCACTACTACCTTCTAGTCTGGTATACCACACTTGTCACTACCACTACCTTCTAGTCTGGTATACCACACTTGTCACTACCACTACCTTCTAGTCTGGTATACCACACTTGTCACTACCACTACTACCTTCTAGTCTGGTATACCACACTTGTCACTACCACTACTACCTTCTAGTCTGGTATACCACACTTGTCACTACCACTACCTTCTAGTCTGGTATACCACACTTGTCAATACCACTACCTTCTAGTCTGGTATACCACACTTGTCACTACCACTACCTTCTAGTCTGGTATACCACACTTGTCACTACCACTACCTTCTACTCTGGTATACCACACTTGTCACTACCACTACCTTCTAGTCAGGTATACCACACTTGTCAATACCACTACCTTCTAGTATGGTATACCACACTTGTCACTACAACTAACTTCTAGTATGGTATACCACACTTGTCACTACCACTACTACCTTCTAGTCTGGTATACCACACTTGTCACTACCACTACTACCTTCTAGTCTGGTATACCACACTTGTCACTACCACTACTACCTTCTAGTCTGGTATACCACACTTGTCACTACCACTACCTTCTACTCTGGTATACCACACTTGTCACTACCACTACCTTCTAGTCTGGTATACCACACTTGTCACCACCACTACCTTCTAGTCTGGTATACCGCACTTGTCACCACCACTACCTTCTAGTCTGGTATACCACACTTGTCACTACCACTACTACCTTCTAGTCTGGTATACCACACTTGTCACTACCACTACCTTCTAGTCTGGTATACCACACTTGTCACTACCACTACTACCTTCTAGTCTGGTATACCACACTTGTCACTACCACTACCTTCTAGTCTGGTATACCACACTTGTCAATACCACTACCTTCTAGTCTGGTATACCACACTTGTCACTACCACTACCTTCTAGTCTGGTATACCACACTTGTCACTACCACTACTACCTTCTAGTCTGGTAAACCACACTTGTCACTACCACTACCTTCTAGTCAGATATACCACACTTGTCACTACCACTACTACGTTCTAGTCTGGTATACCGCACTTGTCACCACCACTACCTTCTAGTCTGGTATACCGCACTTGTCACCACCACTACCTTCTAGTCTGGTATACCGCACTTGTCACCACCACTACCTTCTAGTCTGGTATACCACACTTGTCACCACCACTACCTTCTAGTCTGGTATACCACACTTGTCACTACCACTACTACCTTCTAGTCTGGTATACCACACTTGTCACTACCACTACTACCTTATAGTCTGGTATATCACACTTGTCACTACCACTACCTTCTAGTCTGGTATACCACACTTGTCACCACCACTACCTTCTAGTCTGGTATACCACACTTGTCACCACCACTACTACCTTCTAGTCTGGTATACCACACTTGTCACTACCACTACCTTCTACTCTGGTATACCACACTTGTCACTATCACTACCTTCTAGTCTGGTATACCACACTTGTCACTACAACTACTACCTTCTAGTCTGGTATACCACACTTGTCACTACCACTACTACCTTCTAGTCTGGTATACCACACTTGTCACCACTACTACCTTCTAGTCTGGTATACCACACTTGTCACTACCACTACCTTCTAGTCTGGTATACCACACTTGTCACTACCACTACCTTCTAGTCTGGTATACCACACTTGTCACCACCACTACTACCTTCTAGTCTGGTATACCACACTTGTCACTACCACTACCTTCTACTCTGGTATACCACACTTGTCACTACCACTACCTTCTAGTCTGGTATACCACACTTCTCACTACCACTACCTTCTAGCCTGGTATAACACACTTGTCACTACCACCACTACCTTCTAGCCTGGTATAACACACTTGTCACTACCACTACTACCTTCTAGTCCGGTATACCACACTTGTCACCACCACTACCTTATAGTCTGGTATAACACACTTGTCACTACCACTACCTTCTACTCTGGTATACCACACTTGTCACCACCACTACCTTCTAGTCTGGTATACCACACTTGTCACTACCACTACTACCTTCTAGTCTGGTATACCACACTTGTCACTACCACTACTACCTTATAGTCTGGTATATCACACTTGTCACTACCACTACCTTCTAGTCTGGTATACCACACTTGTCACCACCACTACCTTCTAGTCTGGTATACCACACTTGTCACCACCACTACTACCTTCTAGTCTGGTATACCACACTTGTCACTACCACTACCTTCTACTCTGGTATACCACACTTGTCACTATCACTACCTTCTAGTCTGGTATACCACACTTGTCACTACAACTACTACCTTCTAGTCTGGTATACCACACTTGTCACTACCACTACTACCTTCTAGTCTGGTATACCACACTTGTCACCACTACTACCTTCTAGTCTGGTATACCACACTTGTCACTACCACTACCTTCTAGTCTGGTATACCACACTTGTCACTACCACTACCTTCTAGTCTGGTATACCACACTTGTCACCACCACTACTACCTTCTAGTCTGGTATACCACACTTGTCACTACCACTACCTTCTACTCTGGTATACCACACTTGTCACTACCACTACCTTCTAGTCTGGTATACCACACTTGTCACTACCACTACCTTCTAGCCTGGTATAACACACTTGTCACTACCACCACTACCTTCTAGCCTGGTATAACACACTTGTCACTACCACTACTACCTTCTAGTCCGGTATACCACACTTGTCACCACCACTACCTTATAGTCTGGTATAACACACTTGTCACTACCACTACTACCTTCTTGTCCGGTATACCACACTTGTCATTACCACTACCACCTTCTAGTCTGGTATACCACACTTGTCACTACCACTACCACCTTCTAGTCTGGTATATCACACTTGTCACCTCCACTACCACCTTCTAGTCTGGTATACCACACTTGTCACTACCACTACTACCTTCTAGTCTGGTATACCACACTTGTCACTACCACTACCTTCATGTCTGGTATACCACACTTGTCACCACCACTACCTTCTAGTCTGGTATACCACACCTGTAACAACCACTGCCTTCTAGTCTGGTATACCACACTTGTCACTACCACTACCTTCTAGTCTGGTATACCACACTTGTCACTACCACTACTACCTTCTTGTCTGGTATACCACACTTGTCACTACCACTACCTTCTAGTCTGGTATACCACACTTGTCACTACCACTACTACCTTCTAGTCTGGTATACCACACTTGTCACTACCACCACTACCTTCTAGTCTGGTATACCACACTTGTCACTACCACTACTACCTTCTTGTCTGGTATACCACACTTGTCACTACCACTACTACCTTCTAGGCTGGTATACGACACTTGTCACTACCACTACCTTCTAGTCTGGTATACCACACTTGTCACTACCACTACCTTCTAGTCTGGTATACCACACTTGTCACTACCACTACTACCTTCTAGTCTGGTATACCACACTTGTCACTACCACTACCTTCTAGTCTGGTATACCACACTTGTCACTACCACCACTACCTTCTAGTCTGGTATACCACACTTGTCACTACCACAACTACCTTCTAGTCTGGTATACCACACTTGTCACCACCACCACCTTATAGTCTGGTATACCACACTTGTCACTACCACTACCTTCTAGTCTGGTATACCACACTTGTCACTACCACTACTACCTTCTAGTCTGGTATACCACACTTGTCACTACCACCACTACCTTCTAGTCTGTTATACCACACTTGTCACTACTACTACATTCTAGTCTGGTATACCACACTTGTCACTACCACTACTACCTTCTAGCCTGGTATACCACACTTGTCACTACCACTACCTTCTAGTCTGGTATACCACACTTGTCACTACCACCACTACCTTCTAGTCTGGTATACCACACTTGTCACTACCACAACTACCTTCTAGTCTGGTATACCACACTTGTCACCACCACCACCTTATAGTCTGGTATACCACACTTGTCACTACCACTACCTTCTAGTCTGGTATACCACACTTGTCACTACCACTACTACCTTCTAGTCTGGTATACCACACTTGTCACTACCACCACTACCTTCTAGTCTGTTATACCACACTTGTCACTACTACTACATTCTAGTCTGGTATACCACACTTGTAACTACCAATACCTTCTAGTCTGGTATACCACACTTGTCACTACCACCACTACCTTCTAGTCTGGTATACCACACTTGTCACTACCACTACTACCTTCTAGTCTGGTATACCACATTTCTCACTACCACTACCTTCTAGTATGGTATACCACACTTGTCACTACCACTACTACCTTCTAGCCTGGTATACCACACTTGTAACTACTACTACCTTCTAGTCTGGTATACCACACTTGTAACTACCACTACCTTCTAGTCTGGTATACCACACTTGTCACTACCACTACCTTCTAGTCTGGTGTACCACACTTGTCACTACCACTACCTTCTAGTCTGGTATACCACACTTGTCACTACCACTACCTTCTAGTCTGGTATACCACACTTGTCACTACCACTACTACCTTCTAGTCTGGTATACCACACTTGTCACTACCACTACCTTCTAGTCTGGTATACCACACTTGTCACTACCACTACCTTCTAGTCTGGTATACCACACTTGTCACTACCACTACCTTCTAGTCTGGTATACCAAACCTGTCACTACCACTACTACCTTATAGTCTGGTATACCACACTTGTCACTACCACTACCTTCTAGTCTGGTATACCACACTTGTCACTACCACTACCTTCTAGTCTGGTATACCACACTTGTCACTACCACTACCTTCTAGTATGGTATACCACACTTGTCACCACCACTACATTACAGTCTGGTATACCACACTTGTCACTACCACTACTACCTTATAGTCTGGTATACCACACTTGTCACTACCACTACCTTCTAGTCTGGTATACCACACTTGTCACTACCACTACCTTCTAGTCTGGTATACCACACTTGTCACTAGCACTACCTTCTAGTCTGTTATACCACACTTGTCACTACCACTACTACCTTCTAGGCTGGTATACCACACTTGTCACTACCACTACCTTCTAGTCTGGTATACCACACTTGTCACTACCACTACTACCTTCTAGTCTGGTATACCACACTTGTCACTACCACTACTACCTTCTAGCCTGGTATACCACACTTGTCACTACCACTACTACCTTCTAGTATGGTATACCACACTTGTCACTACCACTACTACCTTCTAGTCTGGTATACCACACTTGTCACTACCACTACCTTCTAGTCTGGTATACCACACTTGTCACTACCACTACTACCTTCTAGTCTGGTATACCACACTTGTCACTACCACTACTACCTTCTAGCCTGGTATACCACACTTGTCACTACCACCACCTTCTAGTCTGGTATACCACACTTGTCACTACCACTACTACCTTCTAGTCTGGTATACCACACTTGTCACTACCACTACTACCTTCTAGTCTGTTATACCACACTTGTCACTACCACTACTACCTTCTAGGCTGGTATACCACACTTGTCACTACCACTACCTTCTAGTCTGGTATACCACACTTGTCACTACCACTACTACCTTCTAGTCTGGTATACCACACTTGTCACCACTACTACCTTCTAGCCTGGTATACCACACTTGTCACTACCACTACCTTCTAGTCTGGTATACCACACTTGTCACTACTACTACCTTCTAGTCTGGTATACCACACTTGTCACTACCACTACTACCTTCTAGCCTGGTATACCACACTTGTCACTACCACTACCTTCTAGTCTGGTATACCACACTTGTCACTACTACTACATTCTAGTCTGGTATACCACACTTGTAACTACTACTACCTTCTAGTCTGGTATACCACACTTGTCACTACCACTACTACCTTCTAGCCTGGTATACCACACTTGTCACTACCACTACTACCTTCTAGTATGGTATACCACACTTGTCACTACCACTACTACCTTCTAGTCTGGTATACCACACTTGTCACTACCACTACTACCTTCTAGTCTGGTATACCACACTTGTCACTACCACTACCTTCTAGTCTGGTATACCACACTTGTCACTACCACTACCTTCTAGTATGGTATACCACACTTGTCACCACCACTACATTACAGTCTGGTATACCACACTTGTCACTACCACTACTACCTTATAGTCTGGTATACCACACTTGTCACTACCACTACCTTCTAGTCTGGTATACCACACTTGTCACTACCACTACCTTCTAGTCTGGTATACCACACTTGTCACTAGCACTACCTTCTAGTCTGTTATACCACACTTGTCACTACCACTACTACCTTCTAGGCTGGTATACCACACTTGTCACTACCACTACCTTCTAGTCTGGTATACCACACTTGTCACTACCACTACCTTCTAGTCTGGTATACCACACTTGTCACTACCACTACTACATTCTAGCCTGGTATACCACACTTGTCACTACCACTACTACCTTCTAGTATGGTATACCACACTTGTCACTACCACTACTACCTTCTAGTCTGGTATACCACACTTGTCACTACCACTACCTTCTAGTCTGGTATACCACACTTGTCACTACCACTACTACCTTCTAGTCTGGTATACCACACTTGTCACTACCACTACTACCTTCTAGCCTGGTATACCACACTTGTCACTACCACCACTTTCTAGTCTGGTATACAACACTTGTCACTACCACTACTACCTTCTAGTCTGGTATACCACACTTGTCACTACCACTACTACCTTCTAGTCTATTATACCACACATGTCACTACCACTACTACCTTCTAGGCTGGTATACCACACTTGTCACTACCACTACCTTCTAGTCTGGTATACCACACTTGTCACTACCACTACTACCTTCTAGTCTGGTATACCACACTTGTCACTACCACTACCTTCTAGTCTGGTATACCACACTTGTCACTACCACTACCTTCTAGTCTGGTATACCACACTTGTCACTACTACTACATTCTAGTCTGGTATACCACACTTGTCACTACCACTACTACCTTCTAGCCTGGTATACCACACTTGTAACTACTACTACCTTCTAGTCTGGTATACCACACTTGTCACTACCACTACTACCTTCTAGCCTGGTATACCACACTTGTCACTACCACTACTACCTTCTAGTATGGTATACCACACTTGTCACTACCACTACTACCTTCTAGTATGGTATACCACACTTGTCATTACCACTACTACCTTCTAGTCAGGTGTACCACACTTGTCACTACCACTACTACCTTCTAGTATGGTATACCACACTTGTCACTACCACTACTACCTTCTAGTCTGGAATACCACACTTGTCATTACCACTACTACCTTCTAGTCAGGTATACCACACTTGTCACTACCACTACTACCTTCTAGTTTGGTATACCACACTTGTCACTACCACTACCTTCTAGTCTGGTATACCACACTTGTCACTACCACTACCTTCTAGTCTGGTATACCACACTTGTCACTACCACTACTACCTTCTAGCCTGGTATACCACACTTGTAACTACTACTACCTTCTAGTCTGGTATACCACACTTGTCACTACCACTACTACCTTCTAGCCTGGTATACCACACTTGTCACTACCACTACTACCTTCTAGTCAGGTATACCACACTTGTCACTACCACTACCTTCTAGTCTGGTATACCACACTTGTCACTACCACTACTACCTTCTAGTCTGGTATACCACACTTGTCACTACCACTACTACCTTCTAGCCTGGTATACCACACTTGTCACTACCACTACCTTCTAGCCTGGTATACCACACTTGTCACTACCACTACCTTCTAGCCTGGTATACCACACTTGTCACTACCACTACTACCTTCTAGCCTGGTATACCACACTTGTCACTACCACTACCTTCTAGCCTGGTATACCACACTTGTCACTACCACTACTACCTTCTAGTCTGGTATACCACACTTGTCACTACCACTACTACCTTCTAGTCTGGTATACCACACTTGTCACTACCACTACATTCTAGTATGGTATACCACACTTGTCACTACCACTACTACCTTCTAGTCTGGTATACCACACTTGTCACTACCACTACCTTCTAGTCAGGTATACCACACTTGTCACTACCACTACTACCTTCTAGTATGGTATACCACACTTGTCACTACCACTACTACCTTCTAGTATGGTATACCACACTTGTCACTACCACTACTACCTTCTAGTATGGTATACCACACTTGTCACTACCACTACTACCTTCTAGTCAGGTATACCACACTTGTCACTACCACTACTACCTTCTAGTCTGGTATACCACACTTGTCACTACCACTACTACCTTCTAGTCTGGTATACCACACTTGTCATTACCACTACTACCTTCTAGTCAGGTATACCACACTTGTCACTACCACTACTACCTTCTAGTCAGGTATACCACACTTGTCACTACCACTACTACCTTCTAGTCTGGTATACCACACTTGTCACTACCACTACTACCTTCTAGTCTGGTATACCACACTTGTCACTACCACTACCTTCTACTCTGGTATACCACACTTGTCACTACCACTACCTTCTAGTCTGGTATACCGCACTTGTCACCACCACTACCTTCTAGTCTGGTATACCACACTTGTCACTACCACTACTACCTTCTAGTCTGGTATACCACACTTGTCACTACCACTACCTTCTAGTCTGGTATACCACACTTGTCACTACCACTACTACCTTCTAGTCTGGTATACCACACTTGTCACTACCACTACCTTCTAGTCTGGTATACCACACTTGTCACTACCACTACCTTCTAGTCTGGTATACCACACTTGTCACTACCACTACTACCTTCTAGTCTGGTATACCACACTTGTCACTACCACTACTACCTTCTAGTCTGGTATACCACACTTGTCACTACCACTACCTTCTAGTCTGGTATACCACACTTGTCAATACCACTACCTTCTAGTCTGGTATACCACACTTGAAACTACCACTACCTTCTAGTCTGGTATACCACACTTGTCACTACCACTACCTTCTAGTCTGGTATACCACACTTGTCACTACCACTACTACCTTCTAGTCTGGTAAACCACACTTGTCACTACCACTACCTTCTAGTCAGATATACCACACTTGTCACTACCACTACTACGTTCTAGTCTGGTATACCGCACTTGTCACCACCACTACCTTCTAGTCTGGTATACCGCACTTGTCACCACCACTACCTTCTAGTCTGGTATACCGCACTTGTCACCACCACTACCTTCTAGTCTGGTATACCACACTTGTCACCACCACTACTACCTTCTAGTCTGGTATACCACACTTGTCACTACCACTACTACCTTCTAGTCTGGTATACCACACTTGTCACCACTACTACCTTCTAGTCTGGTATACCACACTTGTCACTACCACTACCTTCTAGTCTGGTATACCAGACTTGTCACTACCACTACCTTCTAGTCTGGTATACCACACTTGTCACCACCACTACTACCTTCTAGTCTGGTATACCACACTTGTCACTACCACTACCTTCTACTCTGGTATACCACACTTGTCACTACCACTACCTTCTAGTCTGGTATACCACACTTCTCACTACCACTACCTTCTAGCCTGGTATAACACACTTGTCACTACCACCACTACCTTCTAGCCTGGTATAACACACTTGTCACTACCACTACTACCTTCTAGTCCGGTATACCACACTTGTCACCACCACTACCTTATAGTCTGGTATAACACACTTGTCACTACCACTACTACCTTCTTGTCCGGTATACCACACTTGTCACTACCACTACCTTCTAGTCTGGTATACCACACTTGTCACTACCACTACTACCTTCTAGTCTGGTATAACACACTTGTCACTACCACCACTATCTTCTAGTCTGGTATACCACACTTGTCACTTCCCCTACCTTCTAGTCTGGTATACCACACTTGTCACTACCACTACTACCTTCTAGTCTGGTATACCACACTTGTCACCTCCACTACCTCCTAGTCTGGTATACCACACTTGTCACTACCACTACCTTCTAGGCTGGTATACCACACTTGTCACTACCACTACCTTCTAATCTGGTATACCACACTTGTCACTACCACTACTACCTTCTAGTCTGGTATACCACACTTGTCTCTAACACTACTCCCTTCTAGTCTGGTATACCACACTTGTCACTACCACTGCCTTCTAGGCTGGTATACCACACTTGTCACTACCACTACCTTCTAGTCTGGTATACCACACTTGTCACTACCACTACTACCTTCTAGTCTGGTATACCACACTTGTCACTACCACTACCTTCTAGTCTGGTATACCACACTTGTCACTACCACTACCTTCTAGTATGGTATACCACACTTGTCACCACCACTACATTACAGTCTGGTATACCACACTTGTCACTACCACTACCACCTTATAGTCTGGTATACCACACTTGTCACTACCACTACCTTCTAGTCTGGTATACCACACTTGTCACTACCACTACCTTCTAGACTGGTATACCACACTTGTCACTAGCACTACCTTCTAGTCTGTTATACCACACTTGTCACTACCACTACTACCTTCTAGGCTGGTATACCACACTTGTCACTACCACTACCTTCTAGTCTGGTATACCACACTTGTCACTACCACTACTACCTTCTAGTCTGGTATACCACACTTGTCACTACCACTACTACCTTCTAGCCTGGTATACCACATTTGTCACTACCACTACTACCTTCTAGTATGGTATACCACACTTGTCACTACCACTACTACCTTCTAGTCTGGTATACCACACTTGTCACTACCACTACCTTCTAGTCTGGTATACCACACTTGTCACTACCACTACTACCTTCTAGTCTGGTATACCACACTTGTCACTACCACTACTACCTTCTAGCCTGGTATACCACACTTGTCACTACCACTACCTTCTAGTCTGGTAGACCACACTTGTCACTACCACCACCTTCTAGTCTGGTATACCACACTTGTCACTACCACTACTACCTTCTAGTCTGGTATACCACACTTGTCACTACCACTACTACCTTCTAGTCTGTTATACCACACTTGTCACTACCACTACTACCTTCTAGGCTGGTATACCACACTTGTCACTACCACTACCTTCTAGTCTTGTATACCACACTTGTCACTACCACTACTACCTTCTAGTCTGGTATACCACACTTGTCACCACTACTACTACCTTCTAGCCTGGTATACCACACTTGTCACTACCACTACCTTCTAGTCTGGTATACCACACTTGTCACTACTACTACCTTCTAGTCTGGTATACCACACTTGTCACTACCACTACTACCTTCTAGCCTGGTATACCACACTTGTCACTACCACTACCTTCTAGTCTGGTATACCACACTTGTCACTACCACTACCTTCTAATCTGGTATACCACACTTGTCACTACCACTACTACATTCTAGTCTGGTATACCACACTTGTCACTACCACTACTACCTTCTAGCCTGGTATACCACACTTGTAACTACTACTACCTTCTAGTCTGGTATACCACACTTGTCACTACCACTACTACCTTCTAGCCTGGTATACCACACTTGTCACTACCACTACTACCTTCTAGTATGGTATACCACACTTGTCACTACCACTACTACCTTCTAGTATGGTATACCACACTTGTCACTACCACTACTACCTTCTAGTCTGGTATACCACACTTGTCACTACCACTACCTTCTAGTCAGGTATACCACACTTGTCACTACCACTACTACCTTCTAGTATGGTATACCACACTTGTCACTACCACTACTACCTTCTAGTCTGGAATACCACACTTGTCATTACCACTACTACCTTCTAGTCAGGTATACCACACTTGTCACTACCACTACTACCTTCTAGTCTGGTATACCACACTTGTCACTACCACTACCTTCTAGTCTGGTATACCACACTTGTCACTACCACTACCTTCTAGTCTGGTATACCACACTTGTCACTACCACTACTACCTTCTAGCCTGGTATACCACACTTGTAACTACTACTACCTTCTAGTCTGGTATACCACACTTGTCACTACCACTACTACCTTCTAGTCAGGTATACCACACTTGTCACTACCACTACTACCTTCTAGTCAGGTATACCACACTTGTCACTACCACTACCTTCTAGCCTGGTATACCACACTTGTCACTACCACTACTACCTTCTAGTCTGGTATACCACACTTGTCACTACCACTACTACCTTCTAGTCTGGTATACCACACTTGTCACTACCACTACTACCTTCTAGCCTGGTATACCACACTTGTCACTACCACTACCTTCTAGCCTGGTATACCACACTTGTCACTACCACTACCTTCTAGCCTGGTATACCACACTTGACACTACCACTACCTTCTAGCCTGGTATACCACACTTGTCACTACCACTACTACCTTCTAGCCTGGTATACCACACTTGTCACTACCACTACCTTCTAGCCTGGTATACCACACTTGTCACTACCACTACTACCTTCTAGCCTGGTATACCACACTTGTCACTACCACTACCTTCTACTCTGGTATACCACACTTGTCACTACCACTACCTTCTAGTCAGGTATACCACACTTGTCAATACCACTACCTTCTAGTATGGTATACCACACTTGTCACTACAACTACCTTCTAGTATGGTATACCACACTTGTCACTACCACTACTACCTTCTAGTCTGGTATACCACACTTGTCACTACCACTACTACCTTCTAGTCTGGTATACCACACTTGTCACTACCACTACTACCTTCTAGTCTGGTATACCACACTTGTCACTACCACTACCTTCTACTCTGGTATACCACACTTGTCACTACCACTACCTTCTAGTCTGGTATACCACACTTGTCACCACCACTACCTTCTAGTCTGGTATACCGCACTTGTCACCACCACTATCTTCTAGTCTGGTATACCACACTTGTCACTACCACTACTACCTTCTAGTCTGGTATACCACACTTGTCACTACCACTACCTTCTAGTCTGGTATACCACACTTGTCACTACCACTACTACCTTCTAGTCTGGTATACCACACTTGTCACTACAACTACCTTCTAGTCTGGTATACCACACTTGTCACTACCACTACCTTCTAGTCTGGTATACCACACTTGTCACTACCACTACTACCTTCTAGTCTGGTATACCACACTTGAAACTACCACTACCTTCTAGTCTGGTATACCACACTTGTCACTACCACTACCTTCTAGTCTGGTATACCACACTTGTCACTACCACTACTACCTTCTAGTCTGGTAAACCACACTTGTCACTACCACTACCTTCTAGTCAGATATACCACACTTGTCACTACCACTACTACGTTCTAGTCTGGTATACCGCACTTGTCACCACCACTACCTTCTAGTCTGGTATACCGCACTTGTCACCACCACTACCTTCTAGTCTGGTATACCGCACTTGTCACCACCACTACCTTCTAGTCTGGTATACCACACTTGTCACCACCACTACCTTCTAGTCTGGTATACCACACTTGTCACTACCACTACTACCTTATAGTCTGGTATATCACACTTGTCACTACCACTACCTTCTAGTCTGGTATACCACACTTGTCACCACCACTACCTTCTAGTCTGGTATACCACACTTGTCACCACCACTACTACCTTCTAGTCTGGTATACCACACTTGTCACTACCACTACCTTCTACTCTGGTATACCACACTTGTCACTATCACTACCTTCTAGTCTGGTATACCACACTTGTCACTACCACTACTACCTTCTAGTCTGGTATACCACACTTGTCACTACCACTACTACCTTCTAGTCTGGTATACCACACTTGTCACCACTACTACCTTCTAGTCTGGTATACCACACTTGTCACTACCACTACCTTCTAGTCTGGTATACCACACTTGTCACTACCACTACCTTCTAGTCTGGTATACCACACTTGTCACCACCACTACTACCTTCTAGTCTGGTATACCACACTTGTCACTACCACTACCTTCTACTCTGGTATACCACACTTGTCACTACCACTACTACCTTCTTGTCCGGTATACCACACTTGTCATTACCACTACCACCTTCTAGTCTGGTATACCACACTTGTCACTACCACTACCACCTTCTAGTCTGGTATATCACACTTGTCACCTCCACTACCACCTTCTAGTCTGGTATACCACACTTGTCACTACCACTACTACCTTCTAGTCTGGTATACCACACTTGTCACTACCACTACCTTCATGTCTGGTATACCACACTTGTCACCACCACTACCTTCTAGTCTGGTATACCACACCTGTAACAACCACTGCCTTCTAGTCTGGTATACCACACTTGTCACTACCACTACCTTCTAGTCTGGTATACCACACTTGTCACTACCACTACTACCTTCTTGTCTGGTATACCACACTTGTCACTACCACTACCTTCTAGTCTGGTATACCACACTTGTCACTACCACTACTACCTTCTAGTCTGGTATACCACACTTGTCACTACCACCACTACCTTCTAGTCTGGTATACCACACTTGTCACTACCACTACTACCTTCTTGTCTGGTATACCACACTTGTCACTACCACTACTACCTTCTAGGCTGGTATACGACACTTGTCACTACCACTACCTTCTAGTCTGGTATACCACACTTGTCACTACCACTACCTTCTAGTCTGGTATACCACACTTGTCACTACCACTACTACCTTCTAGTCTGGTATACCACACTTGTCACTACCACTACCTTCTAGTCTGGTATACCACACTTGTCACTACCACCACTACCTTCTAGTCTGGTATACCACACTTGTCACTACCACAACTACCTTCTAGTCTGGTATAACACACTTGTCACCACCACCACCTTATAGTCTGGTATACCACACTTGTCACTACCACTACCTTCTAGTCTGGTATACCACACTTGTCACTACCACTACCTTCTAGTCTGTTATACCACACTTGTCACTACTACTACATTCTAGTCTGGTATACCACACTTGTCACTACCACTACTACCTTCTAGCCTGGTATACCACACTTGTAACTACCACTACCTTCTAGTCTGGTATACCACACTTGTCACTACCACCACTACCTTCTAGTCTGGTATACCAAACTTGTCACTACCACTACTACCTTCTAGTCTGGTATACCACATTTCTCACTACCACTACCTTCTAGTCTGGTATACCACACTTGTAACTACCACTACCTTCTAGTCTGGTATACCACACTTGTCACTACCACTACTACCTTCTAGTCTGGTATACCACACTTGTCACCACCACTACCTTATAGTCTGGTATACCACACTTGTCACTACCACTACCTTCTAGTCTGGTATACCACACTTGTCACTACCACTACCTTCTAGTCTGTTATACCACACTTGTCACTACTACTACATTCTAGTCTGGTATACCACACTTGTAACTACCAATACCTTCTAGTCTGGTATACCACACTTGTCACTACCACCACTACCTTCTAGTCTGGTATACCACACTTGTCACTACCAGTACTACCTTCTAGTCTGGTATACCACATTTCTCACTACCACTACCTTCTAGTATGGTATACCACACTTGTCACTACCACTACTACCTTCTAGCCTGGTATACCACACTTGTAACTACTACTACCTTCTAGTCTGGTATACCACACTTGTAACTACCACTACCTTCTAGTCTGGTATACCACACTTGTCACTACCACTACCTTCTAGTCTGGTGTACCACACTTGTCACTACCACTACCTTCTAGTCTGGTATACCACACTTGTCACTACCACTACCTTCTAGTCTGGTATACCACACTTGTCACTACCACTACTACCTTCTAGTCTGGTATACCACACTTGTCACTACCACTACCTTCTAGTCTGGTATACCACACTTGTCACTACCACTACCTTCTAGTCTGGTATACCACACTTGTCACTACCACTACCTTCTAGTCTGGTATACCAAACCTGTCACTACCACTACTACCTTATAGTCTGGTATACCACACTTGTCACTACCACTACCTTCTAGTCTGGTATACCCCACTTGTCACTACCACTACCTTCTAGTCTGGTATACCACACTTGTCACTACCACTACCTTCTAGTCTGGTATACCACACTTGTCACTACCACTACCTTCTAGTCTGGTATACCACACTTGTCACTACCACTACTACCTTATAGTCTGGTATACCACACTTGTCACTACCACTACCTTCTAGCCTGGTATACCACACTTGTCACTACCACTACCTTCTAGTATGGTATACCACACTTGTAACTACCACTACTACCTTCTAGCCTGGTATACCACACTTGTCACTACCACTACCTTCTAGTCTGGTATACCACACTTGTCACTACCACTACCTTCTAGTCTGGTATACCACACTTGTCACTACCACTACCTTCTAGTATGGTATACCACACTTGTCACTACCACTACCTTCTAGTCTGGTATACCACACTTGTCACTACCACTACCTTCTAGTATGGTATACCACACTTGTCACTACCACTACCTTCTACTCTGGTATACCACACTTGTCACTACCACTACTACCTTCTAGTCTGGTATACCACACTTGTAACTACCACTACCTTCTAGTCTGGTATACTACACTTGTCACTACCACTACCTTCTAGTATGGTATACCACACTTGTCACTACCACTACTACCTTCTAGCCTGGTATACCACACTTGTAACTACCACTACCTTCTAGTATGGTGTACCACACTTGTCACTACCACTACTACCTTCTAGTCTGGTATACCACACTTGTCACTACCACCACTACCTTCTAGTCTGGTATACCACACTTGTCACTACCACCACTACCTTCTAGTCTGGTATAACACACTTGTCACTACTACTACCTTCTAGTCTGGTATACCACACTTGTCACTACCACTACCTTCTAGTCTGGTGTACCACACTTGTCACTACCACTACTACCTTCTAGTCTGGTATACCACACTTGTCACTACAACTACCTTCTAGTCTGGTATACCACACTTGTCACCACCACTACCTTCTAGTCTGGTATACCACACTTGTAACTACTACTACCTTCTAGTCTGGTATACCACACTTGTCACTACCACTACCTTCTAGTCTGGTATACCACACTTGTCACTACCACTACTACCTTCTAGCCTGGTATACCACACTTGTCACTACCACTACTACCTTCTAGTCTGGTATACCACACTTGTCACTACCACTACCTTCTACTCTGGTATACCACACTTGTCACTACCACTACTACCTTCTAGTCTGGTATACCACACTTGTCACTACCACTACCTTCTAGTCTGGTATACCACACTTGTCACTACCACTACTACCTTCTAGTCTGGTATACCACACTTGTCACTACCACTACTACCTTCTAGTCTGGTATACCACACTTGTAACTACTACTACCTTCTAGTCTGGTATACCACACTTGTAACTACCACTACCTTCTAGTCTGGTATACCACACTTGTCACTACCACTACCTTCTAGTCTGGTGTACCACACTTGTCACTACCACTACTTCCTTCTAGCCTGGTATACCACACTTGTCACTACCACTACCTTCTAGTCTGGTATACCACACTTGTCACTACCACTACCTTATAGTCTGGTATACCACACTTGTCACTACCACTACCTTCTAGTCTGGTATACCACACTTGTCACTACCACTACTACCTTCTAGTCTGGTATACCACACTTGTAACTACTACTACCTTCTAGTCTGGTATACCACACTTGTAACTACCACTACCTTCTAGTCTGGTATACCACTCTTGTCACTACCACTACCTTCTAGTATGGTATACCACACTTGTCACTACCACTACCTTCTAGTCTGGTATACCACACTTGTCACTACCACTACTACCTTCTAGCCTGGTATACCACACTTGTAACTACTACTACCTTCTAGTCTGGTATACCACACTTGTAACTACCACTACCTTCTAGTCTGGTATACCACACTTGTCACTACCACTACCTTCTAGTCTGGTGTACCACACTTGTCACTACCACTACTACCTTCTAGTCTGGTATACCACACTTGTCACTACCACTACTACCTTCTAGTCTGGTATACCACACTTGTCACTACCACTACTACCTTCTAGCCTGGTATACCACACTTGTCACTACCACTACTACCTTCTAGTCTATTATACCACACTTGTCACTACCACTACCTTCTAGTCTGGTATACCACACTTGTCACTACCACTACCTTCTAGTCTGGTATACCACACTTGTCACTACCACTACTACCTTCTAGTCTGGTATACCACACTTGTCACTACCACTACCTTCTACTCTGGTATACCACACTTGTCACTACCACTACTACCTTCTAGTCTGGTATACCACACTTGTCACTACCACTACTACCTTCTAGTCTGGTATACCACACTTGTCACTACCACTACTACCTTCTAGTCTGGTATACCACACTTGTCACTACCACTACTACCTTCTAGTCTGGTATACCACACTTGACACTACCACTACCTTCTAGTCTGGTATACCACACTTGTCACTACCACTACTACCTTCTAGCCTGGTATACCACACTTGTCACCACCACTACCTCCTAGTCTGGTATACCACACTTGTCACTACCACTACTACCTTCTAGTCTGGTATACCACACTTGTCACTACCACTACCTTCTAGTCTGGTATACCACACTTGTCACTACCACTACCTTCTAGTCTGGTATACTACACTTGTCACTACCACTACCTTCTAGTATGGTATACCACACTTGTCACTACCACTACTACCTTCTAGCCTGGTATACCACACTTGTAACTACTACTACCTTCTAGTCTGGTATACCACACTTGTAACTACCACTACCTTCTAGTATGGTGTACCACACTTGTCACTACCACTACTACCTTCTAGTCTGGTATACCACACTTGTCACTACCACCACTACCTTCTAGTCTGGTATACCACACTTGTCACTACCACCACTACCTTCTAGTCTGGTATAACACACTTGTCACTACTACTACCTTCTAGTCTGGTATACCACACTTGTCACTACCACTACCTTCTAGTCTGGTGTACCACACTTGTCACTACCACTACTACCTTCTAGTCTGGTATACCACACTTGTCACTACAACTACCTTCTAGTCTGGTATACCACACTTGTCACCACCACTACCTTCTAGTCTGGTATACCACACTTGTAACTACTACTACCTTCTAGTCTGGTATACCACACTTGTCACTACCACTACCTTCTAGTCTGGTATACCACACTTGTCACTACCACTACTACCTTCTAGCCTGGTATACCACACTTGTCACTACCACTACTACCTTCTAGTCTGGTATACCACACTTGTCACTACCACTACCTTCTACTCTGGTATACCACACTTGTCACTACCACTACTACCTTCTAGTCTGGTATACCACACTTGTCACTACCACTACCTTCTAGTCTGGTATACCACACTTGTCACTACCACTACTACCTTCTAGTCTGGTATACCACACTTGTCACTACCACTACTACCTTCTAGTCTGGTATACCACACTTGTAACTACTACTACCTTCTAGTCTGGTATACCACACTTGTAACTACCACTACCTTCTAGTCTGGTATACCACACTTTTCACTACCACTACCTTCTAGTCTGGTGTACCACACTTGTCACTACCACTACTTCCTTCTAGCCTGGTATACCACACTTGTCACTACCACTACCTTCTAGTCTGGTATACCACACTTGTCACTACCACTACCTTATAGTCTGGTATACCACACTTGTCACTACCACTACCTTCTAGTCTGGTATACCACACTTGTCACTACCACTACTACCTTCTAGTCTGGTATACCACACTTGTAACTACTACTACCTTCTAGTCTGGTATACCACACTTGTAACTACCACTACCTTCTAGTCTGGTATACCACACTTGTCACTACCACTACCTTCTAGTATGGTATACCACACTTGTCACTACCACTACCTTCTAGTCTGGTATACCACACTTGTCACTACCACTACTACCTTCTAGCCTGGTATACCACACTTGTAACTACTACTACCTTCTAGTCTGGTATACCACACTTGTAACTACCACTACCTTCTAGTCTGGTATACCACACTTGTCACTACCACTACCTTCTAGTCTGGTGTACCACACTTGTCACTACCACTACTACCTTCTAGTCTGGTATACCACACTTGTCACTACCACTACTACCTTCTAGTCTGGTATACCACACTTGTCACTACCACTACTACCTTCTAGCCTGGTATACCACACTTGTCACTACCACTACTACCTTCTAGTCTATTATACCACACTTGTCACTACCACTACCTTCTAGTCTGGTATACCACACTTGTCACTACCACTACCTTCTAGTCTGGTATACCACACTTGTCACTACCACTACTACCTTCTAGTCTGGTATACCACACTTGTCACTACCACTACCTTCTACTCTGGTATACCACACTTGTCACTACCACTACTACCTTCTAGTCTGGTATACCACACTTGTCACTACCACTACTACCTTCTAGTCTGGTATACCACACTTGTCACTACCACTACTACCTTCTAGTCTGGTATACCACACTTGTCACTACCACTACTACCTTCTAGTCTGGTATACCACACTTGACACTACCACTACCTTCTAGTCTGGTATACCACACTTGTCACTACCACTACTACCTTCTAGCCTGGTATACCACACTTGTCACCACCACTACCTCCTAGTCTGGTATACCACACTTGTCACTACCACTACTACCTTCTAGTCTGGTATACCACACTTGTCACTACCACTACCTTCTAGTCTGGTATACCACACTTGTCACTACCACTACCTTCTAGTCTGGTATACCACACTTGTCACTACCACTACCTTCTAGTCTGTATACCACACTTGTCACTACCACTACCTTCTAGTCTGGTATACCACACTTGTCACCACCACTACCTTCTAGTCTGGTATACCACACTTGACACTACCACTACCTTCTAGTCTGGTATACCACACTTGACACCACCACTGCCTTCTATTCTGGTATTCTGGTATACCACACTTGTCACTACCACTGCCTTACAGTCTGTTATTCTGGTATACCACACCTGTCACTACCACTGCCATACAGTCTGGTATTCTGGTATACCACACTTGTCACTACCACTGCCTTACAGTCTGTTATTCTGGTATACCACACTTATCACTACCACTGCCTTACAGTCTGTTATTCTGGTATACCACACCTGTCACTACCACTGCCATACAGTCTGTTATTCTGGTATACCACACTTGTCACTACCACTGCCTTACAGTCTGTTATTCTGGTATACCACACCTGTCACTACCACTGCCATACAGTCTGTTATTCTGGTATACCACACTTGTCACTACCACTGCCTTACAGTCTGTTATTCTGGTATACCACACCTGTCACTACCACTGCTATACAGTCTGGTATTCTGGTATACCACACTTGTCACTACCACTGCCATACAGTCTGTTATTCTGGTATACCACACCTGTCACTACCACTGCCATACATTCTGTTATTCTGGTATACCACATTTGTCACTACCACTGCCTTACAGTCTGTTATTCTGGTATACCACACCTGTCACTACCACTGCCATACAGTCTGTTATTCTGGTATACCACACTTGTCACTACCACTGCCTTACAGTCTGTTATTCTGGTATACCACACCTGTCACTACCACTGCCATACAGTCTGGTATTCTGGTATACCACACTTGTCACTACCACTGCCTTACAGTCTGTTATTCTGGTATACCACACTTGTCACTACCACTGCCTTACAGTCTGTTATTCTGGTATACCACACTTGTCACTACCACTGCCTTACAGTCTGTTATTCTGGTATACCACACTTGTCACTACCACTGCCTTACAGTCTGTTATTCTGGTATACCACACCTGTCACTACCACTGTCATACAGTCTGGTATTCTGGTATACCACACTTGTCACTACCACTACCTTCTAGTCTGGTATACCACACTTGTCACTACCACTACTACCTTCTAGCCTGGTATACCACACTTGTAACTACTACTACCTTCTATTCTGGTATACCACACTTGTAACTACCACTACCTTCTAGTCTGGTATACCACACTTGTCACTACCACTACCTTCTAGTCTGGTGTACCACACTTGTCACTACCACTACTACCTTCTAGTCTGGTATACCACACTTGTCACTACCACTACTACCTTCTAGTCTGGTATACCACACTTGTCACTACCACTACTACCTTCTAGCCTGGTATACCACACTTGTCACTACCACTACTACCTTCTAGTCTATTATACCACACTTGTCACTACCACTACCTTCTAGTCTGGTATACCACACTTGTCACTACCACTACCTTCTAGTCTGGTATACCACACTTGTCACTACCACTACTACCTTCTAGTCTGGTATACCACACTTGTCACTACCACTACCTTCTACTCTGGTATACCACACTTGTCACTACCACTACTACCTTCTAGTCTGGTATACCACACTTGTCACTACCACTACTACCTTCTAGTCTGGTATACCACACTTGTCACTACCACTACTACCTTCTAGTCTGGTATACCACACTTGTCACTACCACTACTACCTTCTAGTCTGGTATACCACACTTGACACTACCACTACCTTCTAGTCTGGTATACCACACTTGTCACTACCACTACTACCTTCTAGCCTGGTATACCACACTTGTCACCACCACTACCTCCTAGTCTGGTATACCACACTTGTCACTACCACTACTACCTTCTAGTCTGGTATACCACACTTGTCACTACCACTACCTTCTAGTCTGGTATACCACACTTGTCACTACCACTACCTTCTAGTCTGGTATACTACACTTGTCACTACCACTACCTTCTAGTATGGTATACCACACTTGTCACTACCACTACTACCTTCTAGCCTGGTATACCACACTTGTAACTACTACTACCTTCTAGTCTGGTATACCACACTTGTAACTACCACTACCTTCTAGTATGGTGTACCACACTTGTCACTACCACTACTACCTTCTAGTCTGGTATACCACACTTGTCACTACCACCACTACCTTCTAGTCTGGTATACCACACTTGTCACTACCACCACTACCTTCTAGTCTGGTATAACACACTTGTCACTACTACTACCTTCTAGTCTGGTATACCACACTTGTCACTACCACTACCTTCTAGTCTGGTGTACCACACTTGTCACTACCACTACTACCTTCTAGTCTGGTATACCACACTTGTCACTACAACTACCTTCTAGTCTGGTATACCACACTTGTCACCACCACTACCTTCTAGTCTGGTATACCACACTTGTAACTACTACTACCTTCTAGTCTGGTATACCACACTTGTCACTACCACTACCTTCTAGTCTGGTATACCACACTTGTCACTACCACTACTACCTTCTAGCCTGGTATACCACACTTGTCACTACCACTACTACCTTCTAGTCTGGTATACCACACTTGTCACTACCACTACCTTCTACTCTGGTATACCACACTTGTCACTACCACTACTACCTTCTAGTCTGGTATACCACACTTGTCACTACCACTACCTTCTAGTCTGGTATACCACACTTGTCACTACCACTACTACCTTCTAGTCTGGTATACCACACTTGTCACTACCACTACTACCTTCTAGTCTGGTATACCACACTTGTAACTACTACTACCTTCTAGTCTGGTATACCACACTTGTAACTACCACTACCTTCTAGTCTGGTATACCACACTTGTCACTACCACTACCTTCTAGTCTGGTGTACCACACTTGTCACTACCACTACTTCCTTCTAGCCTGGTATACCACACTTGTCACTACCACTACCTTCTAGTCTGGTATACCACACTTGTCACTACCACTACCTTATAGTCTGGTATACCACACTTGTCACTACCACTACCTTCTAGTCTGGTATACCACACTTGTCACTACCACTACTACCTTCTAGTCTGGTATACCACACTTGTAACTACTACTACCTTCTAGTCTGGTATACCACACTTGTAACTACCACTACCTTCTAGTCTGGTATACCACACTTGTCACTACCACTACCTTCTAGTATGGTATACCACACTTGTCACTACCACTACCTTCTAGTCTGGTATACCACACTTGTCACTACCACTACTACCTTCTAGCCTGGTATACCACACTTGTAACTACTACTACCTTCTAGTCTGGTATACCACACTTGTAACTACCACTACCTTCTAGTCTGGTATACCACACTTGTCACTACCACTACCTTCTAGTCTGGTGTACCACACTTGTCACTACCACTACTACCTTCTAGTCTGGTATACCACACTTGTCACTACCACTACTACCTTCTAGTCTGGTATACCACACTTGTCACTACCACTACTACCTTCTAGCCTGGTATACCACACTTGTCACTACCACTACTACCTTCTAGTCTATTATACCACACTTGTCACTACCACTACCTTCTAGTCTGGTATACCACACTTGTCACTACCACTACCTTCTAGTCTGGTGTACCACACTTGTCACTACCACTACTACCTTCTAGTCTGGTATACCACACTTGTCACTACCACTACTACCTTCTAGTCTGGTATACCACACTTGTCACTACCACTACTACCTTCTAGCCTGGTATACCACACTTGTCACTACCACTACTACCTTCTAGTCTATTATACCACACTTGTCACTACCACTACCTTCTAGTCTGGTATACCACACTTGTCACTACCACTACCTTCTAGTCTGGTGTACCACACTTGTCACTACCACTACTACCTTCTAGTCTGGTATACCACACTTGTCACTACCACTACTACCTTCTAGTCTGGTATACCACACTTGTCACTACCACTACTACCTTCTAGCCTGGTATACCACACTTGTCACTACCACTACTACCTTCTAGTCTGGTATACCACACTTGTCACTACCACTACCTTCTAGTCTGGTATACCACACTTGTCACTACCACTACTACCTTCTAGTCTGGTATACCACACTTGTCACTACCACTACCTTCTACTCTGGTATACCACACTTGTCACTACCACTACTACCTTCTAGTCTGGTATACCACACTTGTCACTACCACTACTACCTTCTAGTCTGGTATACCACACTTGTCACTACCACTACTACCTTCTAGTCTGGTATACCACACTTGACACTACCACTACCTTCTAGTCTGGTATACCACACTTGTCACTACCACTACTACCTTCTAGCCTGGTATACCACACTTGTCACCACCACTACCTCCTAGTCTGGTATACCACACTTGTCACTACCACTACTACCTTCTAGTCTGGTATACCACACTTGTCACTACCACTACTACCTTCTAGTCTGGTATACCACACTTGACACTACCACTACCTCCTAGTCTGGTATACCACACTTGTCACTACCACTACTACCTTCTAGTCTGGTATACCACACTTGTCACTACCACTACCTTCTAGTATGGTATACCACACTTGTCACTACCACTACTACCTTCTAGCCTGGTATACCACACTTGTAACTACTACTACCTTCTAGTCTGGTATACCACACTTGTAACTACCACTACCTTCTAGTATGGTGTACCACACTTGTCACTACCACTACTACCTTCTAGTCTGGTATACCACACTTGTCACTACCACCACTACCTTCTAGTCTGGTATACCACACTTGTCACTACCACCACTACCTTCTAGTCTGGTATAACACACTTGTCACTACTACTACCTTCTAGTCTGGTATACCACACTTGTCACTACCACTACCTTCTAGTCTGGTATACCACACTTGTCACTACCACTACTACCTTATAGTCTGGTGTACCACACTTGTCACTACCACTACTACCTTCTAGTCTGGTATACCACACTTGTCACTACCACTACCTTCTAGTATGGTATACCACACTTGTCACTACCACTACTACCTTCTAGCCTGGTATACCACACTTGTAACTACTACTACCTTCTAGTCTGGTATACCACACTTGTAACTACCACTACCTTCTAGTATGGTGTACCACACTTGTCACTACCACTACTACCTTCTAGTCTGGTATACCACACTTGTCACTACCACCACTACCTTCTAGTCTGGTATACCACACTTGTCACTACCACCACTACCTTCTAGTCTGGTATAACACACTTGTCACTACTACTACCTTCTAGTCTGGTATACCACACTTGTCACTACCACTACCTTCTAGTCTGGTATACCACACTTGTCACTACCACTACTACCTTATAGTCTGGTGTACCACACTTGTCACTACCACTACTACCTTCTAGTCTGGTATACCACACTTGTCACTACAACTACCTTCTAGTCTGGTATACCACACTTGTCACCACCACTACCTTCTAGTCTGGTATACCACACTTGTAACTACTACTACCTTCTAGTCTGGTATACCACACTTGTCACTACCACTACCTTCTAGTCTGGTATACCACACTTGTCACTACCACTACCTTCTAGTCTGGTATACCACACTTGTAACTACTACTACCTTCTAGTCTGGTATACCACACTTGTCACTACCACTACTACCTTCTAGCCTGGTATACCACACTTGTCACTACCACTACTACCTTCTAGTCTGGTATACCACACTTGTCACTACCACTACCTTCTACTCTGGTATACCACACTTGTCACTACCACTACTACCTTCTAGTCTGGTATACCACACTTGTCACTACCACTACCTTCTAGTCTGGTATACCACACTTGTCACTACCACTACTACCTTCTAGTCTGGTATACCACACTTGTCACTACCACTACTACCTTCTAGTCTGGTATACCACACTTGTAACTACTACTACCTTCTAGTCTGGTATACCACACTTGTAACTACCACTACCTTCTAGTCTGGTATACCACACTTGTCACTACCACTACCTTCTAGTCTGGTGTACCACACTTGTCACTACCACTACTTCCTTCTAGCCTGGTATACCACACTTGTCACTACCACTACCTTCTAGTCTGGTATACCACACTTGTCACTACCACTACCTTATAGTCTGGTATACCACACTTGTCACTACCACTACCTTCTAGTCTGGTATACCACACTTGTCACTACCACTACTACCTTCTAGTCTGGTATACCACACTTGTAACTACTACTACCTTCTAGTCTGGTATACCACACTTGTAACTACCACTACCTTCTAGTCTGGTATACCACACTTGTCACTACCACTACCTTCTAGTATGGTATACCACACTTGTCACTACCACTACCTTCTAGTCTGGTATACCACACTTGTCACTACCACTACTACCTTCTAGCCTGGTATACCACACTTGTAACTACTACTACCTTCTAGTCTGGTATACCACACTTGTAACTACCACTACCTTCTAGTCTGGTATACCACACTTGTCACTACCACTACCTTCTAGTCTGGTGTACCACACTTGTCACTACCACTACTACCTTCTAGTCTGGTATACCACACTTGTCACTACCACTACTACCTTCTAGTCTGGTATACCACACTTGTCACTACCACTACTACCTTCTAGCCTGGTATACCACACTTGTCACTACCACTACTACCTTCTAGTCTATTATACCACACTTGTCACTACCACTACCTTCTAGTCTGGTATACCACACTTGTCACTACCACTACCTTCTAGTCTGGTATACCACACTTGTCACTACCACTACTACCTTCTAGTCTGGTATACCACACTTGTCACTACCACTACCTTCTACTCTGGTATACCACACTTGTCACTACCACTACTACCTTCTAGTCTGGTATACCACACTTGTCACTACCACTACTACCTTCTAGTCTGGTATACCACACTTGTCACTACCACTACTACCTTCTAGTCTGGTATACCACACTTGTCACTACCACTACTACCTTCTAGTCTGGTATACCACACTTGACACTACCACTACCTTCTAGTCTGGTATACCACACTTGTCACTACCACTACTACCTTCTAGCCTGGTATACCACACTTGTCACCACCACTACCTCCTAGTCTGGTATACCACACTTGTCACTACCACTACTACCTTCTAGTCTGGTATACCACACTTGTCACTACCACTACCTTCTAGTCTGGTATACCACACTTGTCACTACCACTACCTTCTAGTCTGGTATACCACACTTGTCACTACCACTACCTTCTAGTCTGTATACCACACTTGTCACTACCACTACCTTCTAGTCTGGTATACCACACTTGTCACCACCACTACCTTCTAGTCTGGTATACCACACTTGACACTACCACTACCTTCTAGTCTGGTATACCACACTTGACACCACCACTGCCTTCTATTCTGGTATTCTGGTATACCACACTTGTCACTACCACTGCCTTACAGTCTGTTATTCTGGTATACCACACCTGTCACTACCACTGCCATACAGTCTGGTATTCTGGTATACCACACTTGTCACTACCACTGCCTTACAGTCTGTTATTCTGGTATACCACACTTATCACTACCACTGCCTTACAGTCTGTTATTCTGGTATACCACACCTGTCACTACCACTGCCATACAGTCTGTTATTCTGGTATACCACACTTGTCACTACCACTGCCTTACAGTCTGTTATTCTGGTATACCACACCTGTCACTACCACTGCCATACAGTCTGTTATTCTGGTATACCACACTTGTCACTACCACTGCCTTACAGTCTGTTATTCTGGTATACCACACCTGTCACTACCACTGCTATACAGTCTGGTATTCTGGTATACCACACTTGTCACTACCACTGCCATACAGTCTGTTATTCTGGTATACCACACCTGTCACTACCACTGCCATACATTCTGGTATTCTGGTATACCACACTTGTCACTACCACTGCCTTACAGTCTGTTATTCTGGTATACCACACTTGTCACTACCACTGCCTTACAGTCTGTTATTCTGGTATACCACACTTGTCACTACCACTGCCTTACAGTCTGTTATTCTGGTATACCACACTTGTCACTACCACTGCCTTACAGTCTGTTATTCTGGTATACCACACCTGTCACTACCACTGTCATACAGTCTGGTATTCTGGTATACCACACTTGTCACTACCACTGCCTTACAGTCAGTTATTCTGGTATACCACACTTGTCACTACCACTGCCTTACAGTCTGTTATTCTGGTATACCACACTTGTCACTACCACTGCCTTACAGTCTGTTATTCTGGTATACCACACCTGTCACTACCACTGCCATACAGTCTGGTATTCTGGTATACCACACTTGTCACTACCACTGCTTTACAGTCTGTTATTCTGGTATACCACACTTCTCACTACCACTGCCTTACAGTCTGGTATTCTGGTATACCACACTTGTCACTACCACTGCCTTACAGTCTGTTATTCTGGTATACCACACTTGTCACTACCACTGCCTTACAGTCTGTTATTCTGGTATACCACACCTGTCACTACCACTGTCATACAGTCTGGTATTCTGGTATACCACACTTGTCACTACCACTGCCTTACAGTCAGTTATTCTGGTATACCACACTTGTCACTACCACTGCTTTACAGTCTGTTATTCTGGTATACCACACTTCTCACTACCACTGCCTTACAGTCTGGTATTCTGGTATACCACACTTGTCACTACCACTGCCTTACAGTCTGTTATTTTGGTATACCACACTTGTCACTACCACTGCCTTACAGCTGTTATTCTGGTATACCACACAGATCTTCACCACATTTACTCGATACTGAGACATAAATAAACTTTATCATATATTTTTAGCAGTGACTTGATTGCAGCTTAAAATATTCATAGAAAGACTCTTGTATGTTTATTATTTCTAAACATATCATACAAGATTTTCCTTCATATACATCCCTGTTTTGATATCATTGTTGTCTTTAACACAAACACAGACATCTATTAACTGCTTAAACACAACATAGATTTGTTATCAATTTTACTCCACCAGTTTAAATATCACACTATTATATATATTATCTTTTTCATAGTTTCTCGCTCTCACTCTCTCTCTTTATTGCTTTAACGATGTTTCTCTCTCTCTCTCTCTCTCTCTCTTACTCTCTCTCTCTCTCTCTCTCTCTCTCAACACACACACACACACTGTCTATCTCTTTCTTTTTCTCTCTCTCACACACTCTTTCTGTCTTCCTCTCTCTTTTACAAACACTCACACACATACTCTCTCTCTCTCTATCTATCTCATATACATTCTCTCTCTGTCTCCCTTTCACCATCTCATACCCTTGCTCTTTCTCTCTCTCCATCTCTCTCTCTATCTATCTATCTATCTATCTATCTCTCTCCCTCTCTCTCAACAGTATAACAGTATTTTCTTTCCATTCATCTTTCTTGATGAATGGACATAGAATCCCAGAGGGAGGTAATAGTTTTTCGAAAGTAAGCCACAAACCATCTCATGTCTAACATCATCTTCTAAACTAAGGCAGTTTTGACATGTCAAACAAGCCTAACAGACATTCACAAACACACAGACAGATAAACAAGCAGAAGTCAACTCTAACTAAATTATAACCAAACCAGAAATTTACTTGGTAGTAAATGTGAAATAAATTAATAGTTAAAGAAGATTTGTCCTAAGATGGATGGTCAAAGATTTACAGAGAAAGCATTGAGAATAAAACTTACACAGATTTGGGATTTAACTTTTAGTATGGCTGGTGGATGTGTTGGTGTTGGTAGTGTTAGTTCTTGTGGTGGTAGTGTTGATGGTGGTAGTGTTGGTGGTGTTGGTAGTGGTAGTTCTAATGGTAGTGGTGTTGATGGTAGTAGTGTTGGTGGTGTTGGTGATGTTGGTACTGGTAGTTCTGGTGGTGGTGGTGTTGATGGTAGTGATATTGATGGTGGTGGTGTTGATGGTAGTGATATTGATGGTGGTGGTGTTGATGGTGGTGGTATTGATGGTGGTGGTGCTAATGGTAATAGTGTTGGTGATGGTGGTGATGCTGGTGGTGATGGTAGTGTTGTTGGTGATGATGGCGGTGTTGTTTATGACGATGGTGTTGTTGTTGTCATTGCTGTTGGTGATGGTGGTGCTGTTAGTGTTGGTGGTGGAAATTGTTGGTGATTGTGAAATTGTTGTTGCTGGTGTTGATATCAGTAGTGATGGTAGTGTTTGTGGTAACAGTGGTGGTGTTGGTGGTTGTGGTGGTAGTGGTGTTGGTGATGGTAGTGGTGATGGTGGTGTTGGGATGTCAGTGATGGTGCTGGTGATGGTGGTTGTAGTGTTAGTGATGCTGGTGGTTCTGGTGTTTGTATGGCTAACAAATATTCATTCATCACATTTAGTATTACTTGAAGTAGGATGTAAAATGTCTTTAAGCTCCATTTTCTAACTTGATGCTTCATTTAATCTTCAAATATATTTGACAGTCTTTAGTCTTCTTGACAAATGACTTCTTAATGACTTTCAACTTCATCGATGAAATTGTTAGTCCTACAGTTTGGGGGATATATAAACCTTATTTAAATTAGTTCTACACTGCTGTCAAAATACTGTGGGTATCTGATTTAGAATTGGTACATTGTATCCCTGTGATTCTGGTTTATAATAGGGTCACTGTATCCCTGTATGTATCTTCCTGGTTTACAGTAGGTACACTGTGTCCCTGTGTATCTGGTTTAGAATAGGTACAGTGTATCCCTGAGCTTTTGGTTTAGAATAAATACACTGTATCCCTGTGTGTACCTGGTTTAGAAAAGGTATACTGTATGTCATCATCATCATCACTTTGATCTTAGCCAAACGGCCATTCATTTTTCCATGCTAGCATGGGTTGGACAAGTTGTCCCATTGTGAGATTAAGCCAGGTCAGTTGACCATGTCTTGCCCATACCGAATGGATTTGGGTTTGGTTTCTATGGCTGGAAACCCTTGTTAACACCAACCACATTTAGAGTGTGCGCTGGGGCTTTTTGTTGTGACACCACATAACCACTTTACAGTGTGGGCTAGGTGCTTTTTGGGGGGGACACCTAGACGACCACAGTGTGACTCGGTGCATTCCGTCATCTTGCCATCATGACCACAAATCTACATGTGGGCGACTCTAGTCTTATCCTAACATCGTTGCACTGTTAACCTTAACAGCAACATTCTTTGGTGGAGTCTTCGGCATCTGAGCAGCCCTTTTTGTGGATGCACTGCTCATCCATATCACATGGGAAGGGTCTAGAAAAGGTAACCTAAGCCCTGCCTGTTCAGTCATCAAACTGGCCTGCAGTTGGCAGTGGTTAACAATAGAAGGTAATTCGTTGAAGAGATAGCCATCTTCTGTAAAGAAGTGCCAGTTATCATATATATATATATATATATATATTTATTAAAATAACAGATTAAAGTTTAAGCAAAGAATCGCTGCTTTCACCCTTAACGGGATCTTCTGAAACTAACAAAGTCAATCTGTAAATGCCGAAGTGGATATCCACTTCAGCGTTTACAGATTGACTTTGTTAGTTTCAGAAGATCCCGTTAAGGGTGAAAGCAGCGATTCTTTGCTTAAACTTTAATCTGTTATTTTAATAAATATTTGCTCTACGGTTCTTATATATTTGATATATATTTATCCTTATCGAGCCCTCTTTGGATTTTAGTCTTCAAATTTATTATTATTACTATATATATATATATATATATATATATATATATAAATTATTAGCACAGACCTAAAAGTTTAAGCAAACAACTTCTACTTTCACCCTAAAGCAGGATCTTCTAAAACTGAGAAATATCAATCTGTGGATGCAGATGTAAATATTTCGAAAACATTTCAACCAAATATTGTATTAGAATA
>OZ024743.1:250549756-250552256 GCA_964016885.1 Eledone cirrhosa | reverse complement strand
ATGCATACAGGTACACATACATATATGCACGTATCAGTTTAGCGGCGCTAACGTCGCTTTGTTCGTTTGTAAACAAACTGAACAGCCTGAATTTATGCCATACGGTGTTAAGGCAACCACGTCACCTTTTTGTTCAACACTGACACAGGAACGATGTACTAGTTTCAAGCTTGTTAGCTATCATCAGCACCGTTTACCCATCTGCCAGATAGTTGAACGTTCGAAAGTATATACTTTCCTTATGAAAATTAACGGCTGAGCAGCCTAATTTGCATATTGAGTGAGTTAAATCGGTCAGGCATACCGAAAACGATAAATTGAAACAAAATGAAAACGAAATTTCATTTCTCACTCTTAGTATGGCACTTACTTAAATGTAAGTATGCATGTATACGTACATACATATATGTATACAGACGTACAGTAGCATGCACATATATATATATATATATACATATATATATACATATGCATACAGGTACACATACATATATGCACGTATCAGTTTAGCGGCGCTAACGTCGCTTTGTTCGTTTGTAAACAAACTGAACAGCCTGAATTTATGCCATACGGTGTTAAGGCAACCACGTCACCTTTTTGTTCAACACTGACACAGGAACGATGTACTAGTTTCAAGCTTGTTAGCTATCATCAGCACCGTTTACCCATCTGCCAGATAGTTGAACGTTCGAAAGTATATACTTTCCTTATGAAAATTAACGGCTGAGCAGCCTAATTTGCATATTGAGTGAGTTAAATCGGTCAGGCATACCGAAAACGATGATAGCTAACAAGCTTGAAACTAGTACATCGTTCCTGTGTCAGTGTTGAACAAAAAGGTGACGTGGTTGCCTTAACACCGTATGGCATAAATTCAGGCTGTTCAGTTTGTTTACAAACGAACAAAGCGACGTTAGCGCCGCTAAACTGATACGTGCATATATGTATGTGTACCTGTATGCATATGTATATATATATGTATATATATATATATATATGTGCATGCTACTGTACGTCTGTATACATATATGTATGTACGTATACATGCATACTTACATTTAAGTAAGTGCCATACTAAGAGTGAGAAATGAAATTTCGTTTTCATTTTGTTTCAATTTATATTTATATATATATATTTATATATATATATATATTTATATATTTATATATATATATTTATATATATATATATATATATATATATATATATATATATATATATATATATATATTTATATATATATATATATGTATATATATATAGGTCATGAAGGTCACGGAAAAAGTTATAGCGCAACTAATCAGAGAGAGAATTGACCTAGATGAAATGCAGTTCGGGTTTGTGTCAGGCAAAAGTACCACAGACGCTCTTTTCATAGTACGACAACTACAGGAGAAGTACCTAGCTAAAGGTAAACCCCTCTACTTAGCTTTTGTCGACTTGGAGAAAGCCTTCGACAGAGTCCCCCGCTCCATTATCTGGTGGGCTCTTAGAAAACTAGGCGTTGACGAATGGCTTGTGAGGGCTATACAAGCCATGTATAAAGAAACAGTCAGCAAGGTTAGAATTAACAACGAATATAGTGAAGAGTTTAGCGTAAAAGTTGGCGTCCATCAGGGCTCTGTTCTCAGCCCCCTACTATTTATTATTGCCCTTCAGGCTATAACAGAGGAGTTCAAGACAGGCTGCCCATGGGAACTCCTATACGCAGACGACCTGACACTCATAGCGGAATCAATGGCCGAGCTAGAGAAGAAATTCCAAACATGGAAGCACGGCCTAGAGTCAAAAGGACTTAAAATTAACCTGGCTAAGACCAAAGTTCTAGTTTGTAGGAAAGAAAACAAGGCGGCGGTCCCTTCTGGGAAATGGTCGTGCTCGGTGTGTAGGAAAGGCGTAGGTAGAAACTCCATTTTATGTCCTAAATGCAAAGTATGGGTGCATAAAAGATGTAGTGGGATCACAGGTAAGCTAACTAAGAACATAGATTTTACATGTGGCCGGTGTTCTGGTGCAATAAGTAGCAGCAAGTGCCCACAAAATACTAGCTCTTTCAATTGCGCAGAGGGTTCTATAGAAATAGTGGACAGCTTCCGTTACCTGGGCGATAAAATCAGCAGTGGGGGAGGGTGCTCTGAAAGTACTGTAGCTAGAGTCAGAACTGGTTGGAAAAAGTTCAGAGAGCTTATACCACTATTAGCTGCTAAAGGGTTCTCCCTAAAAATGAAATGCAGGTTATACGATGCCTGCATACGAACAGCAATGTTGCGTGGCAGTGAGACCTGGGCATTGTGTGCAGAGGATATACGCAGACTAGAGAGGAACGAAGCTTGCATGCTCCGCTGGATGTGTAACAGTAATATACGTGAACGGCAAAGCATAAACGAACTAAGGAAAAAATTAGAGATAAGAGGGATCAGATGTTGTTTACTCGAGAGAAGGCTACGTTGGTATGGACACGTGATGCGCATGAAAGTCGATAGCTGTATAACAAAGTGC
>OZ024743.1:250534756-250544756 GCA_964016885.1 Eledone cirrhosa | reverse complement strand
CTGCTTTTCCATGCTTACATGGGTTGGACCAATATACATATATATGAACACACATAAATATATATATATATATATATATATATCGTGTGTATGTGTGTGTAAAACAGTTTAAATGGCTTCAAACATTATTAAATAAAAGTGACAAGGTATATTATAGTACAAGAATCCCGAAACAATATTAGTAAAAATGAATAAAGTGTACTGAATATTTCAGCTACAAAGGTCCCTAATCATGAAAACAACATCATAAGAAAAGGAGTTGTAATAATAGACATTATGCTGTTGTATTCATGTTTAGGGGACATTTGTAGCTGAATTATTGAGTACACTCTCTTTTATTCTTTCACTAGAGTTATTTTAGCTTTTCCACTATATAATTACATCCTCACTTTCTCTCACTACATATGGGTCTAGATGTGTATGGGTGAGAGAGTGATAAAATGGGAGAGATAGAAAGATGGTGAACAAGAAAGAGATAATGAGGAAGTGATGGAGAGAAATAGATGGTCAGAATGTGGAAGAGGAGAGATAGAGATAAAGAAGGAGAGCAAGAGGCAATTATAGAAAGTTCACAAACTAAAGGAGGAAACCCCACTCACATCACCACACTCAAAGATGAAGAAAACTATGAGGGAATGGACAAAAGAATGAAACAAAACTGTGGAGAAGAAAGATTTCTTTTATAGCAAAATGTTTGACATTATTTACATGCTATATAGAGTGGTAGATTAACAGAGTTATTAGAACATTGGACAAATACTTACCAATAATATCTTTTTGAAGTCAATAAAGTAAAAGTACCAGTAAAATACTGGAGCCAATATAATAGGCTGCCTTTTCCTTCCCCACAAAATTGATGGCCTCATGCCGAAATTAGAAATCATCATCATCATCATCATCATCACCATCACCTTCCTTATCTTTGCCACCACCATCATCACAATCACCATCACCACAACCATCAGCATGCAGGTAAATACAAGGAAAAGAGACAGAAACACATACATGTATGTGTACATAGACACACACACACACACACACACACATATATATATATCCCTAAGTGGTTGATGGCTGAAAAAAAAGAGTACTCAATACCAAAGTAGAGTTTAAATAATAATTCTTGTTACTCTGGAGTTTCACCTATTTATCAAAAGGTCATTAGATGTGTGTGTGTTATAGTTCATACATATAACATTCATTGTGTTACCTTAGGTTTCAAGGCACAGGAGCAGAATGTTCACACTGGTACACAATGCAGACTCATCAGGCATGAAGGTAACATACAGTAGAACCTCAGAGTATGAGTAATTTGATGTATGAGCCGAGGCTTGTGCAAAATTTTGTCTTGTAGTATGAGTGGAAATCCGCAATATGAGCAAGTTTCATACAAGCAATCGCTAGTCGGTGCTGAGCTCACACACATTCTCCCAACAAGTGCAGCTTCCACTCACTCAGTTCACGTGTTTACCTCATTGTGGCAGCATTCCTATCGTGTTTTCCCACTGTTATATTTTTAGTTTTGTGCAATTTTTGCTCTTATTTTATAATAACTGCACCTTTCTTGTTTTAAAACCTATAAAAATTGATTTTTGAAATGGATTATTTATATTTCAATTAATTTCAATAGAGAAAATTGATTTGTTAAATGAGTAAATTGTAAAACGAGCTTTGTCACGGAATGAATTAAACTCATACTGTGAGGTATCACTGTATTTGTATATATATATGTATATATATCTTTTTATACACAATTGGTTCCATCAACCAAATTAACTGAGAATTCATTCGTTGGGATAAGGTTACAGGAGAAGATGTTGCTTGATTTGCCATGCTGTGGAGTAGAACACAAGACCAGAGCTACATCAATGCATACATACACACATACATGCATACACAAAGATACATACATACATGCATATGCAAATACATGCATATACATATGTATACACCTATACATACACAAACACACACACTTACATACATACATGCATTTTTGTTGTTGTTTCAGTTTAGACTCTTTGTTCTCATGGCAATCTCATGAAAACTCTTTCTGAAAATAATACATTCAGTCTTTTTCTTTTTTTTCTTCTTTTTCAATTTTAATAATGAAATATAAAATATTTTTTTTACAAACTTTAGGGTTGAGTTGGATGTTTTACCCTGAAATATCTATCAGGACCATTAAATATTTTAAAGGAAAAAATTCAACAATTCAGTACCTTTGTTCTTGTTTTTATTGATGTCCAGTTTACCCAATGCATTGCTGTGTCGTTTAACAGTTTTGTGGATATATTTCACTATGCTTTAAGCAAACTACAAAACACTTCTTGAAAAAATGATATAAAATGTTTTTATCAGTGAATTGTGCATGTTTATAAATTGTTTTAAGCTCCCTTAATATGTATCTGCTGATATTTACTATCAAACTTATAAAACTATAAAATTTGATGGTCCCAGAAACATATAGATGAGATATTTGTCCATAAAATATACAAGAATTTTAATGGTTAGTTTGAAAAACATTTTATATAAACACTTTGAAAGTTTTATGAAGTATAAAAACAGGTATATAAATGGACCATAACACAAAACCTAGAAATAGAAGGATTATATTGAGAACATTTTTAACATTATTTGAAGAGATCATATATACCAAGGCCTACGACAGCTGTCAGATACCATTCAGCAGAGAAGTTTACATTTTGCTGGCCATTGCCACAGAGTTGGAGAGAAACCAGTTTCTAAGCTTTTATTTTGGTAACAATCATGAAGTAAGCAATGCAGAGGAACAGGAATAAAGATCTTTCGAAAAATATTCAGTAAGAATACTGGTATAAAGAATGTAGGAAGTCGTAACTAAATAACACAAAGCATTTTGTCCACAATTCTAACAATCCTGCCAAAATCCCGCCATGACATACAAAGAGGAGATTAGGTGTTTGTATTTGTTGTTTATTGATTATGCCTGTTTTTCCATGTGTACATTTGCTTTATATATATATATATATATATACCCTAAGTATCGAGTGCTCTGGTGCGTTATGGTCCACTTGGTTCCTTACCACACTTCCTTTGTTATATATATGTATATATATATTGTGTTTAGTATATATATGGCCATGAATCTTGGGTAAAAAATGAAAGAATACAATTATGAATATAAGCTGTCGAAATGGTTTCCGCCAAAGGGTCTCTGGAGTAATGTTACTCAATTGAGTGCATAGCTCAGAGATCAGAAAGTCACTCCAGGTAGATCTGCTACTTTCTCTGAATAGAAAGATCACAGCACCTATACTACAAACATGTGGTTAGAATATCTCAGGAATGAATTGCTGAACAAATTGTATGAGCAAAATCAACCAGTAGACCCCAAGCAAGACGGTTGGATAGCATCCATGAGCTTGGCTGATCTCACTTGGGGATCCAGCTAAATCAATTGGAGACAGTTACTTCTGACAGGACCCACTGGAAGGAGTGTTTGAAGAATCTGCCCCAACAACCCTCCCAGGAATAAGTAAAAGAAGAAGAAAAAGATGAACTTTTGACCTTGTCAATTCATCCACTTCAAATTGATCAATTTAACGTAATTCAATGATCCAGTCTAGGTCATATTGATCCTGCCTTTTACTATGTGTTCATGTCAGTAAAATATTCAACTGCTGAATCTCCATGAGTATTATGTTAAGTATACACGTGTCTGTGGAATAATCAGCCACCAACTCACTAATTCAAGGAATTGAACAGGTAGTTCAGCCATTCAAACCACTGGAACACTCACCATCGAAACCAAAAAAAAAAAAAAAAAATGCAATATCAAACATAACATTAGGATTACGTAAAAGAAAATATTATTTTATGCATTAAATAAATATGTTTTTGGTTGTGGGAAATTTTAAGCAGTTGTTTTTATAGTTTGTAATTTTTTTGTTGATGGTGCTGTTTTTATTTCTATTTTTGTTTTATTTATTTCCTTATTTGTTAATTTAAATATTTACATCTGCCTGTTTTAGTGTGTATGGTCTGGTAAATATGGCTGTTTCTATATAATGTGTTAGACCAGGTAGGTCACAGTTGGCTACACATCATTGAATAGTTCATTCAACTGTAAAATGGGTGTGGCAGTCTATTTTCATGTAAGTTTCACTGAAATTTCACACTAGAGCCAGGAAATAGAGACTTTTAACCTGTTTTTAAATAGACATTGTAATGTATATTAACATTAATATTAATGTCAATATTATGGGGCCTTACTAGTACTGGCATATGTATATATATATATGCATAATCATGATATACATATAACCATGACATATATGTGTATATATAAAATGATGATATATACATACTTTATTATGGCTAATTGGTGAGTCTTATTACCCTGGAATTTCACCTGTGAACTCACAGGATCATCAGACAAGCCTGTGAAGGCACATGTGAAACTTCAGAGTAACAAGACCATAATAAAGAATATATGAATTCCACTTTGGTATTGAATACTCTTTCTTACGTCTGTCAATCTGGCCCGGCAACGAGTCTCTGGTTGCCTGACATTTTCACGCCACTGAACATTCCACCCACCACCTCACTGTTTTAAACCTTTTCTGCATCACCATGCCTTCACCCATGCCCCTTCTGTAATTTGTGCACCACACACAGCCACCCCATTCATCCCTCTTCAGGCCACTTCCTGAATTAGCCCAGCTTTGACTGCTATTTGCATGTTGTTGTGACTCCCAAGACTGAGATTTTACAAAACACTAATACAGACAGCCATTACAAGTTTATGCTGACACATGCATTAACACATTCACATACACAGATCAATAACTGCTTAAACTCACTCTAATATATTATTGTGTACACATGCACATATAAATGTACATAAAGAATCCACAGACATGTACACGTTTGCACATGCACAAAAAAATAAGTTAAAAATTTAGATACACACACAAACATAAACATACACACACACACACATGTACACACAGGCACCCCAAAAATTAGATAAATTCACAAACACAAGCAGAGAGACACACCTGCACACACCCATCCAGAAGAAATGAAGTACACCCACGACACAGACCAATAACCACATAAACTCACCCAAATATAAATGTGTATACACACATACACACAAACAATACAAACAATTCACAGACACACGTGTATATCCACATACACACTCATACATAACTATACACACACGTACACACACACACACAAAACTACGTAAAAAATTAACTGACACACAAATTTCCATCAATGATATACAAACCACATACACACACAGAAGCAAAAATACACACCCACAAAATAGACTCCATCAACACCCATGATACACCTGGACACTCCATCTCAGGACGCCACCCCCGCATGCAGAACTACTCACTTACCCTCCCCAGCTTTCTTTAATTTTTTTCCCAACACAGTTGTTCTAAACCTCTCTCTCTCTCTCTCTCTCTCTCTCTCTCTCTCTCTCGCTCTCTCTCTCTCTCTCTACTCTCTCTTCTCTCTCTGAATAAGGACTTATGTCTGATATCTTGAAACCCAAATTTACTTCTTCCCAAGGGCGTGAAACTAATAATACTTTGTGTTTTTGCATCTTTGTTTTCTTGAACAACATATATATACACTGATGTTAGACAGTGATGAAATATATATATATATACGAGTATATATAAAGTGTATGGGACCACTTAAACATCTGAGTTGTTTAGCCTCTGTATGGGGCAATATGGCAGCCCATCTAAACCATGCAAGCATGGAAAATGGATGTTAAACAGTGATAATTATATTTATATATATATATATATATATATAATTGTTTCTACGTTAGGCACAAGGCCAGCAATTATCCAGTGCATTACTGGTACTTTATTTTATCGACCCCGTAAGGATGAAAGGCAAAGTCAACCTCGGCGGGATTTGAACTCAGATTGTAAAGGGACGTAACTATGCTGGAAAGCATGGCGTCCGACTCTCTACCGATACTGCCAATCCACCGCCCTATATATATATATAATTATCACTATTTAACATTCATATTTAACTGCCATATTGCCACATACAGAAGCTAGACAAGTCAGATGTTTAAATGGTGCCCATACACTCTGTTTTGGCTTGGTTTCTATGGCTGGATCCCTTCCTAATGCCAACCACTTTACAGCATAGGCTGGATACATTTTATTCTGGCACTAACACTTCCTCATTATAACAATCTCTTTATATATATGTGTATATATATACACTTATGCACAGGGACATGCAAATGTGTGCAGCTAGACCACCGGGAGTGAGAGACCCCTAGTTCTTGTTAGGAAATCATTCTAGGAGAAGAAAAACTCTGATGTAAAGCCTGCAATTTGATGGCAGCCAAAGATATTGACCTGTCCTTCTCTTTGGATCCCTGTCGCCATTGTTCTGAGAGTTGATTTGGTCCAAAGCAAGGCATTTCACTTAAAAAAGCTTGAAGCACAGGCATCACTTTATCTAAATGACTTCCATGTGTCTTGTGTGAGCATAGCCTTTATTTTTTTTTTTTTCATGCTGCAGCATATCCAGAAAGGGATCAGAGTCCTTGGCAGAGTGAAATGGTCATGTTTGTGCCATCCATGTATGAGAGAAATGTCAAGAGATGCAATTCTCAAAACTGAGTTGTAGCATTTATATATATATGCTTACTGTATGTACCATCATCATACAACTTCTTGTTAAATTTCTCAGCTTTTTGTCTTCAGATCTTTGGTTAGATGCCTCCACCACCTACACCTATGTGGATGCTAGGGACCATTGCATCTTTTGCCCCCCCACCCCCCCCCACCCACCCCACCCCATCTCTGCATGATGCTGCCTGAGAGAAAAACAGTACAAAGGTGAGAAGCATGAATAAATTGCATCAGTTGTTCATGGGCAAATGTGTAAAACACACGCTATTATGTAATAAACAACATAAGGCAATTATTCCATTTACCAGTGGTTTCTTAAAAGCAAAAAATTTTGCTTTCAATCATCAGAATGAAAAAATCCTGGTGTATTTATTGATATTGGATTCTAAAAGCAAAAATGCAATCTATATGAAAGTGAGGCTGGAGAAGGAAGAAGGAAAGGAAAAATAAAATAAAAACACACATGCAAACACACACACACAATTATATACATACACACATATATATATATATATACATACACACATACATACACACACATATACACATATATATGTGTATATATATACATACACATACACATACACATACATACACACATAAATATCAACATATCCATACATACACATACATATATACAACCACACACATATATACATACATATATATATAGAAATAGAAATATATATATATGCATACACATACACATACATAGCCATACACACATACATATACATACATACATACATACATACATACATACATACACACAATCATACGTATATACACACGTACATACATACACATACATACACACATATATACATGCATACATATGCATGCACAAAATGTGAAAAATATACACACACCTCTACATATTCACACACGCAAATAAATATAAGAAAAAATATATATATAATAATAAAAGACAAAAAAGGAAATAAAGTCTATTATAAAGTTGACAGCGATACAGGCAACAAATAAATTAAAAAACACACGTGGTAAGCAATACACACAAATGCACGTACACATACATACGTAAAAATAAATAGATACATACACTCTCACACATAAATATACATATACAAATACATAAACACATACATACGCATACACAAATACATACACACACACATATACATATATACACACACATATACATACACACACATATATATATATATATATATATATATATATATATACATACATATATATATATATATACACATACATACATAGCCATACAATTATACACATACAAATACGTACATATCACAAACACGCACAACCAAATACAAACATACACATATATATATATATATATATATATATATATATATATGAGAAAGAACATAAATATTATAAAATAAATATTTTATATATAAAAAAATTTGGAATACGACAAATAATAAATAAAAATATATATATATTTAGAAAAGGGTATAAATGCCCATAGCAGACCTAGAGCACTCGACAAGTTCATGGAGCAAAAATCAATGAAAATAATCATCAAATCACTATATATAATGATGCACATACATACACCCTTATACATATATACATATACACACACACACACACATACATATATATACATACACACACAAAAAACCCCAACCACAGAAATACAAACACACATACAAAAACGTATATATACATACATATATATATATACACACACAGAGAGGAAGAAGCCTGACCCTACGGCATAGCTCAAGCCTTTTCTGAGGCTATTATATAAAAACACACAAAACTATTATATAAAAACTGAATATCTAAAAATAAAAAAATATAATAACTTTCAAACTAAACTGTCTAACGATATTTCTAATTTTAAAAATTCTACAAACACCTTTGTTCTTTCTGATAAAACTAAAAATCTCTTTGAAGTTAATAGTACTTTGTATAACCAACTTTTAACTAATAGTATCACCAACAAATATCAATTAACTAATAATAATACCTACAATACTATTAATAAAGAAGCTAAAGAACTAGCTAGTTCTTTAAAAATAGACAACCGGATTGAAAGCCTAGCTAAGCGTAAAGGATATATTACCCTTAAAGACCATAAATTTGACATTACTAGTCGACCTAGTTGTAGACTGATTAACCCGGCTAAATCCGTAGTTGGCCTTGCAAGTAAAAAAATCTTAAGAAAAATAATTCTCCAAATTAGAACTAAGACTGACCTATCACAGTCGCTAAATACTTCCTCTGTTATTTCTTGGTTTAATAATATACAAGTTAAAATAAGTGTAGATTTACCCAATTTGATATTGTTGATTTTTACCCCTCTATTACTGTTTCTTTATTAACTAATGCCTTAAAGTTTGCAAGACCCTTCATTAATATTTCTAAATTAAAAGAAGACATTATCTTTCATGCTAGAAAAACTTTACTCTTTACTAATGAAAATATTTGGGTTAAAAAGTCAAACCTTGAAAACTCTTTTGATGTTGCAATGGGTTCATATGACAGTGCGGATGTGTGTGACTTAGTAGGATTATTCCTTCTTCACACCCACAAAGAGAAATTTCCTTCCAATAATATCGGTTTATACCGTGATGACGGATTGGCAGTTCTCATACCACCAACGGCCATAACCTTGATAAATTCCGTAAAGATTTAATCAATACTTTTGCTAATCTTAACCTTAAAATCACTATAGATACGAACCTTACCAATGCTAACTTTCTTGATATTAATCTTGATCTACTTACCGCCTCTTTTATACCTTATCATAAACCTAATGAAAATCATAGGTATATACACAAAGAGTCTTGCCATCCCCCTATAGTTTTTAATAATCTTATTCCCAACATTAGCCGTAGGATTTCTACCTTATCTCCGTCTATAGACACTTTTAATAAAGCCGCCCCTTATTATAATAAAGCCCTTAGGAACAGCGGTTTTACAGAACAAATTTATTATTTACCTACTCCCCTCCAAAAAAAAACTAACCACAATAACAGGAAAAGGAAAATTATTTGGTTTACACCCCCTTTCTCTCTAACTGTCAAAACTAATGTAGGAAGGAAATTCCTTGTACTCTTAGATAAACATTTTCCTCCTAATCATAGATATTATAAGATATTTAATAGGAATGTAGTTATGATCAGTTACTCTTGTTGCCCATCTATGAAGTCCAAAATCACTAATTCAAATCATACGAGAACAAATCCAGGATGCAGTTGCAGGAAGCCGGATGAATGCCCATTGCAGGGCAAATGTAACACCAAATCTGTTGTTTATGAGGCTAAAATAACACATTTAATCAACAACCAGCTAGCCAGGAGTGAGCGATATGTCGGCATGACCCAGGA
>OZ024743.1:250512256-250529756 GCA_964016885.1 Eledone cirrhosa | reverse complement strand
TATATATGGAGGCACATGGCTTAGTGGTTAGAGCATTGGCCTTGCAATCCAAAGGTTGTGAGTTCAATTCTCAGACCGGGTAATGTGTTGTTTCCTTGAGCAAGACACTTTATTTCACATTGCTCCAGTTTACTAAGCTGTAGAAATGAGATGATAGGGACTGGGGTCCCTATCATTCCACTGCAAAGTGGTCGTGTAGGTGCCACGGCAAAAACCACCCAGCACTCACTGTAAATGAGGTTGGTGTTAGGAAGGGCATCCAGCTGTTGAAATCAAGCCAGAATCAGTTCCCGTCCCACCCTTGCAAGCAGGGAAAAGTGGACGTAAAATGATGATGATGATGATGATGATGATGATATATATGTGTGTATATATGTGTATATATGTATATATGTGTATATCTCTATATATATGTATATATGTATATATATGTATATATATGTATATATGTGTATATATATATATATATGTATGTATATATATATAAATATGTATATCATCATCATCATCATCATCAACGTTTAACGTCCGTGTTCCACGCTTGCATGGGTTTGGACGGGGGTTTTCCCACTTGAGGCAAGAGTGATTGTCTTGCTCGCATAGGACTATCTGGCGGGTTTTCTACAGCTGGATGCCCTTCCTAACACCAACCACATTTACAGTGTGGGGCTGGGAGGTATTTACCGTGTTGCCTACACGGCCACATTACAGCGTGGACTGTGTCTACACGATCTCATTTCTTTCGGCCTGGATGTTGTGGCACCAACATAACTTTACATTGAAGGGGCGGTGTGGATGGGGTGGGGGTGGGGGGAGGTGTATTTTGTTAGAGGTGCCTACTGGATATATATATATGTATATATGTATATATATATATATGTATATATGTAGATGTATATATGTATATTCCAAACATGGAAGCATGGCCTAGAATCAAAAGGCCTTAAAATTAACTTGTCTAAGACTAAAGTTCTAGTATGTAGGAAGGAAAATAGGGCACCGGTCCCCTCTGGGAAATGACCATGCTCAGTGTCTAGGAAAGGAGTAGGCAGAAATTCCATTTTATGACCCAAATGCAAAGTATGGGTACATAAAAGATGTAGTGGGATCACAGGTAAGCTAACTAAGACTGTAGACTTTATATGTGGCCGGTGCTCAGGTGCAATAAGTAGCAAGTGTCCACAGGATACTAGCTCCTTCTATTGCCCAGATGGTTCTATAGAAATAGTGGACACTCTCCGTTACCTGGGTGACGAAATCAGCAGTGGTGGAGGGTGTTCTGAAAGTACAGTACCCAAAGTCAGAACGGGATGAAAAGAGTTCAGAGAGCTTATACCGCTATTGGCCGCTAAAGGGTTCTCTCTAAAAATGAAAGGCAGGCTGTATGATACCTGCATACGAACAGCAATGCTACATGGCAGTGAAACATGGGCATTGTATGCAGAGGACCTGCGCAGACTGGAAAGGAACGAAGCATGCATGCTCTGCTGGATGTGTAATAGTAATATACGTGAACGGAAAAGCATAAATTAACTAAGTGAGAAATTAGGAATAAGAGGGATCAGATGCTGTTTACTTGAGAGAAGACTACGTTGGTATGGCCCCGTGATGCGCATGAGAGAAAACAGCTGTATAAAAAAGTGCAGGGCGATCAAAATTGATGGTAGTTACGGGGTAGGTAGACCGAGAAAAATCTGGGACGATCTGATAAATTCCCACCTTAGACACTTGCACCTCTCTAAGACAATGTCACTGGACTGAGATCTTTGGCACTACACAGTAATACAGAAGATCCACCTTGCCTATGTACAAAACGAAACCTACAGTTAGTAGGCACCTCTTAACCAAATATACCCACAATCCACTATCCCTACCCTATCCTCCCACTCCCACCAACACCAACCTCTTTCTGTAAAGTTGGTACCACAACATCCAGTCCAAATAAATGAGATTGAGATCGTGTAGGTGTCACGACAAAAAAACACACAGTCCACGCTGTAATGTGGCCGTGTAGGTCACATGGTAAAAAGTTCCCAGTTCCACACTGTAAATGTGGTTGATTTTAGGAAGGGCATCCAGCCATAGAAAATCCGCCAGACAGTCCTATACGAGCAAGACAACCAATCTTGCCTCACGTGGGACAATTCCCGTCTAAACCCATGCTAGCGTGGAAGATAGATGTTAAATGATGATGATGATTATATATATATAAATATATATATATATATATATATATATATATAAATATATATATATACATATATATATATAAATATATATATATATATATATATATATATATATATATATATATATATATATATATATACATATATATAAATATATATATATACATATTGTTTCTGTGTGATATTTGTGTTAATATATGCATGTTACTATGTATTTTTCTATTTATATATCTATTTATATTTACTATGATCACAACATTTAACACATTATCACTTTTCCTAGAGTTGTCAAATATTCATCTGGAACAACATGCCATACAGCATTTACGTAATAACAACATTGAATAAACAAATAAATATATATAAACACACATCTACAGAAAGAGAGATACATACTCACACATATATTTATGTATCAATCTCTCTATATATATATACATACATACATATAAAGGATGAAGTGCTCAACTGTATAGATGCTATAAAATAAGGAAAAGAAGTTGGCATTGGCCAATTTATTTATAAGCTATTTTATGGTATCTGTGCACTTAAGCACATCATTCTTTGTATTTATATATATATATAAGAGAACAAAGAATCAGTGCTGCATCATATAGATATTTAATTACATATTACATGTTTCCCTGCCGATCACCTCATGGAACGATCAATTAATGATCTATCCTGACTCTGGTACCAGAATCTCCTCAGATAAGTTTTCAGTTTTAGTCGCGAGTCTACATGTGAACACATATCCGAGGAGCTTCCAATTCCAGAGTCAGAATCAATCATTAATCGATCGTTCCTTGAGCTGATCAGCAGTGAAACATATATATGTATATGATGCACCACTGATTCTTTGTTCCTTATATATAATTATTATTGATACTCTGTTCCCCACAAGCGTTGGGTGCTCATCTTGGCATACTGCCTATGGACGCAATTAATTTGCCTCTCTAATACCTATATATATATTTATATTCTCAGCACTTAAAAGTCCGAGAATTTAGCTTACATACCTTGTTTATATATATATATATACCTATAGCCTGATAGACAGGAGGAAAAAAGCAGTTTACCTTGATGGTGACCAGCACAAAAATGAAGCGGTCAGTCAAGCCCCGGTATTTAGTTGTCTTCCTTTTCTCTACATTATGGGTGGTGGTGCCCAGGTTTGTGGCTGAAGCTGATGATCATTCGAAAAGTCTTGCCTTCACCACTGAAATACAGCCTAACCCAACTCAACTGCTAAAATTCAATGACAGAAACTTTGGAATACAATCTCAGGATTTCTCTTCTCCCTTGCTACCTCCACTCCACCCCACATACAGATACAGGTAGACACACATAAACATACACACACATACACACTAATAAATCATACAAAATCACTCAGATGCACACACACTATTATATACACATATGTATGTACAAACACTCATTCATACATAAACACACACAAATATACACATACACACATTTTAGTAAAATCAGACACTAAAACACACACATACACTCACATTGACTTTACACAAAACACATACATAGACAAAACTATACTCACACACATTGGTAATACACCCAGACACACAAACATAAAATAAAAACAACATGCACACTCACGAAATGCACCACATTTGCACACACATAACAGTCCCAATGATAGACCTGGATGTTCTGCAACCACCTCAGCACTCATTCCCAAACAACAATCAAGTCCACCAAAATATATATTGAAACACTTCTATTGAAGAGGTGGATGCATGGCCAATTGTACAATGTCATCATAGTCACTGTAGAAAGAATGATTATTATTATATAGTGTGGGACTAGGGGCCTTGTTGGAAGTATAGGGCTCAGTGATATGACTGGAACGCTTGCTGGAAGGAGGGGTGATTGACATTACATAAGTTGAAGGATGAGTGGTGTGGGTCTCTTTCTCTTTGGCTGTCATGTTGATGAGATATAATTATGTTTCCGGCCAGAGCTTAGGTGGGTAGGGGTCTCATGGATATATGGGAGGGGAATTTGTTGAATAAAATCATAATTAACTGATCCTCCTGTATTTTCTTTTACCCAAAGGCAGGAACTTTTCAGCACCCGCTCATTTATCCTGTTTTTGGTTACTTCACACTAACAGGTACATATAGTAATTAAAATTGAGACATTTTATGTTGAAAAAACTCAAAATGATATATTAACAACTGTAAAATCGATTAGGGATGAATTTGAATAAGTTTGGTTACAGCAACTTGAGAAATTCTCAAGGTATTTGACATTTTTAAGGTTGACAAGAAAATGCCCAAAATAACATTCTTCCATAAGGTATTTTTATATGGCAAAACTTGAAGTTTTGCATATTCCAAAAATGGAAATATTTGGATTCTAACAGCTCTAGGACTTAGGGAAACAATGAAAGTTGCTTTTGGTGCAACAAAGTTAATAATGGAGATATTTTCTATTTCTATTGAAAAAGCTCAAAATTATCTATTTTAATAAATGCTGAATTGTTTAAGGATATATTTGAGCATGTTTAGATGCAGCAACATGAGAAATTCTCAAAATATTTGACATTTTTCAAAGTTGGCTGAAAATGCCCAAAACAGATAATTTGAGTGCATTTATTTTAAAAACTATATATACTAGCGAAACTTTTGTAAATAATAAACTTCTTCATAATTATTGACTTTGTTGCCCTAAAGTTTCTCCAGCTGTTAGGGTTAAACTATTTCTACATTTCACATTTATACATGAAGGAAAAATATAGACAGAGGTGCCTGCAAGAAATTGAACCCAACACCACTTGAATGATAGGTGAGTGTAAGACTCATTTGTAATGCACACATTTTAAATTTCAAATTTCCCCAATAATTCCTAAGTCAATTGTTTTGTTAACACTACTAGTTACAGGCTTTAAGTCTAAAAAGATGGAGTTAATGATCAGTGGTTCTTTAGCATAATGGCTAATATACTTGATTGTGGTTAAAGAGAGGTGGCGTTCAACTATCACTGGTGCCTCACTCTATTTTTTTCCATCTCCATGGGTACCTTATCCAATTTTCTCAACTATTATTCATAGTGATCAACTATTATTGTAGTAATGGGATGTAAACATTTCATATATAAGATCTTACATTACTAAAGTTTATATAAGTAATAATCTGTCTGATGCATTACAAATCAAATAGCATTGGAATACATATAACAGTGATTAAGTAATAAATAGAATGTTATGAAATTCAAACATACTGCCTTCTAATTCATTACCATATATATATATATATGTAAGGCAATCAAAGATATGAAGACAGGCAAAGCAGCTGGGCCTTCGGAGATAGTTGCTGAAATGCTGAAAGCATCTGGATTGGTGGGACACACTATGGTCTCCCAGATAGTAAACCAAGTCATACAGAACGGGGTCATATCAAATGACTGGCGTAGCAGCATCATCATTAACTGCTACAAGGGTAAAGGAGATGCTCTAGATAGGGGAAACTATAGAGGCATTAAATTAATTGACCAGGTCATGAAGGTCACAGAAAGAGTTATAGCGCAACTAATCAGAGAACAAATTGATCTAGATGAAATGCAGTTTGGGTTTGTGTCAGGTAAAAGTACCACAGATGCTCTTTTCCTTGTACGACAACTTCAGGAGAAGTACCTAGCTAAAAGTAAACCCCTATATTTAGCTTTTGTTGACTTGGAGAAAGCCTTTGACAGAGTCCCCAGCTCTATTATCTGGTGGGCTCTTAGAACACTAGGTGTTGATGAATGGTTTGTGAGAGCTATACAAGCCATGTATAAAGAAACAGTCAGTAAGAAGAAATTCCAAACTTGGAAGGATGGCCTAGAATCAAAAGGCCTTAATGTTAACTTGTTTAAGACTAAAGTTCTAGTATGTAGGAAGGAAAATAGGGCACCGGTCCCCTCTGGGAAATGACCATGCTCAGTGTCTAGGAAAGGAGTAGGCAAAAACTCCATTTTATGTCCCAAATGCAAAGTATGGGTGCATAAAAGATGTAGTGGGATCACAGGTAAACTAAGAACATAGATTTTATATGTGGTCGGTACTCAGGTGCAATAAGTAGTAGCAAGTGCCCACAGGATACTAGCTCCTTCCATTGCCCAGATGGTTCTATAGAAATAGTGGACACCTTCCGTTACCTGGGTGACAAAATCAGCAGTGGTGGAGGGTGCTCTGAAAGTACAGTAGCTAGAGTCAGAACGGGATGGAAAATTTCAGAGAGCTTATACCGCTATTGGCTGCTAAAGGTTTCTCCCTAAAAATGAAAGGCAGACTGTATGATGCCTGCATACGAACATCAATGTTACACGAAGCTTGCATGCTCCGCTGGATGTGTAATAGTAATATACATGAACAGCAAAGCATAAATGAACTAAGTGAGAAATTAGGTATAAGAGAGATCAGATGCTGTTTACTCGGGAGAAGACTACGTTGGTATGGTCACATGATGCGCATGAAAGATGACAGCTGTATAAAAAAGGGCAGGGTGATCATAATAGATGGAAGCTACGGAGTAGGCAGACCCAGAAAAACCTGGGACGATTTGATAAATTCCGACCTCACACACTTACACCTCTCCAAGACAATGTCACTGGACTGAGATCTTTGGCGCTACGCAGTAATACAGAAGACCCGCCTTGCCTAAGTACAAAGCGAAACCTATTCAGTAGGCACCTCCTAACCAAAAATACACCCCATCCCACTACCCCTACCCCACCACCATCTACACCACCCCTTCCTCTGTAAAGTTATGTTGGTGCCACAACATCTAGTCTTAAATAAATGAGGTCGTATAGGTGTCAGGACAAAAAAACACACAGTCCACGCTGTAATGTGGTCGTGTAGGTAACACGGTTAAAACCTCCCAGTCCACACTGTAAACGTGGTTGGTGTTAGGGAGGGCATCCAGCCATAGAAAACCCGCCAGACAGTCCTTGCCTCACGTGGAACAATTCCCGTCTAAACCCATGCTAGTGTGAACGATAGACGTTAAACGATGATATAGTAAGTTAGATCGCAGATATATATATATAAAAGACAGCGAGAAGCGAAAACCAACCAAACAGTGAGTGTGTTCTGTTATTAATTCTGGCAATATTACGCAAATATGACCCTCCCCAAATATAACTATATATATATATATATATATATATATATATATATATTGAGATAAGCAGAACAAGCAAAAATCAAACAATTTTTTAAAATAAATTAAAAAATATAATTTAAATATTTACTTACTCCAGTTGCTCTTACCGATCGGTTTCCCTTCACAAAACATTGGAAATCCATGGGATTTCCAATGGAAAGGTAAAGTTCATCAGAAAGCATTTTCCTTTCCAAGGGCTAAAGTCCCAGGAACGGCAAAATATATTGCCATCTGCTAGCTAGCACAAGATCGAGTGAGGCCGAAATTTGACCTGTACATGAACCAGTCCGTAGCAAAAGCAGAAGTAAACATAGACGTGTTGTCTCCTACACTACTAAAAATAGCAGCTAAATAGAACAACAGATTTGTTCTCTACATAACGGAGAATATTAAAAGAAGTTAATATGCCCATGGGTACTAAGTACCCCTGGAAATATGTAGGTTGTCTATGATACAGGGTTGTTCAATGGTATTAATTTGACATACTAGAACTATAATATTGAGATAAGCAGAAGAAGCAAAAATCAAACAATTTTTTAAAATAAATTAAAAAATATAATTTATATATATATATATATATATATATGTGTGTGTGTGTGTGTGTATATATATATATATATATATATATACGATATTAACAAATGGAAACTATATTTATATTTATAAAACCATATCTATTTTATTATACATATTTCAAGGATACCATGTTAAATTATGGTATGCCTTCATCAGACAAAATACAATACATACCAGTTTTATAAATAAACATTGACGTACCCTTTCAAAATGCAACCGTTACTTTTGGAAGACATCAGGATAGTGGATTTGTTTATTTTAGTAAGTCGTTGTGTTAAGGAGAAGGAAAAAGAAAAAGACACATAGATATTACTCAATTTTTAATAGACATACTATAAAATTAACTTACTCTTCCACCAAAAATTTAGCGCAAAATATTAATAGAATTAATAATAGAAATTTAAAACCTAACCAAAATACCAATAATAACCCAAGCAATATTCAATCGAATAATTGTAACTGTAGAAATAAATCCAACTGTCCGTTAAATAACAACTGCTTAGCTAAAAATGTAGTTTATAATTGTAATGTTAAAACTAATTTAAATTCATTTAATTATGTCGGTTCTACCTCCACAGAGTTTAAATCCCGCTTCAATAATCATAAAAATTATTTTACAGATCCAAACAAAAAATCCTCAACTTCGCTATCTAGCCTATTATGGGACCTAAAACGAGATAATGTTGAATATTCACTGATTTGGAATATTATTTCAAAAGCTACTCCTTTTAATTCCTCTTCAGAAAATTGCGATCTTTGTATAGAGGAAATATTCTTTATATTAAAGACCAAAAATTCCCTTAATTTAAGGAATAATTTATTCAGTTGCTGCAGACATAGATTGAACTCAACGTTTAAATATAAATATAAATTTAAAATGTAGTATAATTAATTAAGTAATTTGGTTAATATATGAAACCTGTCGATAAATCATTAGATTCCTTCACCTTTTTCATTTTCTTTGGTTAAGTACTCAAGTATAAATAAATTTTCTTCTTAAATATAAATATAAATATAAATATAATAAACTATTCTAGAAAAGTTTATCCTTTCAATATCTTGAGTAAAATATACGTAAGATAAATTTCTATACTAAATATATTAAACATATTATTTTAGCTTAAAATATTCTATAATATTTTAAAATATTTTAATATTTTGATATTTGTAGAATTCTTTTGTTTTTAAGTTATATTGATATAATATTTTATTTATTTTTTATTAGGTTTGTTTTTATTCTGATAGCTTCTCATAATTTTCAAAAGTTTATCCTTTCAATATCTTGAATAAAATATACGTAAGATAAATTGCTATACTAAATCTATTAAACATATTATTTTAACTTAAAATATTCTATAATATTTTAAAATATTTTAATATTTTGAAATTTGTAGAATTCTTTTGTTTTTAAGTTATATTGATATAATTATATTTCCAAAATATAATCCTTTTGTATTTTATGTACTCAATTGTACTATGTAATATATTGATGTATACTTATCTCTATACGATTATGTGTGTATTAACATACATATACATGTGTTATATGCATTTTTATGAATATATGTATGTCTGTATATATGCATGAGTGACGCGTGTCTACCAATTGGGTGAAGACGCACACACATGTTTATATATGTATATGTAAGAATTGTGTGTGTACATGTACATGTGTACCCGTGCAATTTGATTGCAGATATGCATAATTTAACAGCCATAAATGCATGAAAGTTAATCCTATATATTTATATATATATACTAAAAAATGTTATTTAATAACACAAGGGATGTATAACATTAATAAAAAAAATCATTTATGCTTTGTATGTATATATTATATGCGGGAGTAGATATAATGAGTATTTTCTGAGTGTGTGTGTATATATATATTTATGTATTTTTGCGTATATGTACGTGCTATATGATAGGTAATTTCTCTAGCAATATATATATTTCGTAATGTTTAAATTCCAATTTTTAATATATTAATCTCTATTGTTAAACTAAATATCTAATCATAGTTAAACAATGATTAATTTCTCATATTATATATGTATATTCCATTCATGAATATTAATATTTCTAATTTTATTTATTCATTTCATCTCAATTGTTAACTTAACTTTATATGACATGACTTAAGGTTTTCGTTCTCTCCCCCTCTCTCTATCTCTATATTTATCTCTCTTGATTTTTTCTCTCTGTCTGGTGGTTTGATATCTCTCTGTTGTTTTTCTCTGTTTTCTTTTTTTCTTTTTTTCTTTCTTCTTTTTCTTTATTTTTCTCTCTCTTTCTTTCTCCACTTTTCTCTCTCTCCGTCTTTTTCCTTCTCCTTAACACAACGACTTACTAAAATAAACAAATCCACTATCCTGATGTCTTCCAAAAGTAACGGTTGCATTTTGAAAGGGTACGTCAATGTTTATTTATAAAACTGGTATATATTGTATTTTGTCTGATGAAGGCATACCATAATTTAACATGGTATCCTTGAAATATGTATAATAAAATAGATATGGTTTTATAAATATAAATATAGTTTCCATTTGTTAATATCGTATATTTACTCCAAATACTTGTCGAGTGCTTTATATCAGTTATAAAAATATTTGCTTGTTGTATCCCAACAATTTAAATAGAACTTTTGCATATATATATATATATATATATATGTATGTATATATGTATGTATATATATATATAATATATATATGTATGTATGTAGAAGGTGAGTAATATTGTAGAACAATAAAACTATGCATATATCAGATAAGTAGCACGCAACAGTTGGTAGAACTGGAGTATATATTAAAGAAGAAATTAAAAGATGGTTAAAAAAGTTCCATATATTTTATTATGCGCATTTCGAAAACAACATCATCCTGGGACAAAAATTGTGTTCTCATCAGATAAAATAAGGTAATATATATGAGGCCTAAAAACACTTGTCAACAAGAAAGTGTCCAGCTACATATGACAAGTATAAGGGTAAGAAAAAGATAGTAAAATAGAAGAAAAGGAAAGAAGGAGAAAAAGAAAAAAGAAATAGAAGAGAGGAAAAAAGGAAAAAAAGAAAGAACGAAGAGAGAGAAAGAGAGAGAGAGAGAGAGAGAGAGAGAGAGAGAGAGAGAGAGAGAGAGAGAGAGAGAGAGACAGAGAGAGTTGATCAGGAACGCTGTCAAAAGTGAAAACAGCTGTAAATAACGTCTAAAAAGTAAATTGAAGAGGTGTATGTGCGAACATTATAGATGGTATTCAAATATTAGAGGTCTAAAATATAGAAACTGGGTATATTATTTTATATTGGGTTTAAATACCAAAACTTGGATTAAGAAGTGTAAAAATGTATTAATAAAATTAAATTAAAATAAGTATAAAAAAGGTTTTTAAAATAAAATAAAATACAATAATTGTTTCTACTTTAGGCACAAGGCCAGCAATTAACCAGTATATTACTGGTACTTTATTTTATCGACCCGTAAGGATGAAAGGCAAAGTTAACCTCGGCGGGATTTGAACTCAGAATGGCAAGGGCCGTAACTATAAATAAAATACAATAATAAACTAAAATAAAATACAATAATAAAAAAAAAATAAGAATAGTCTATCTATGTCAAAATTAAAAATTTCTATTAAAAATCTATATATGTGGGGTATACTATTTAATTATTATTTTATAATCCCGCCGAGGTTAACTTTGCCTTTCATCCTTACGGGGTCGATAAAATAAAGTACCAGTAATGTACTGGTTAATTGCTGGCCTTGTGCCTAAAGTAGAAACAATTATTTTATATCAACAAGTAAATAAAGGAAATTGCTAGAATGATTTATAAAAGTAGAAAAACATATGACGTCATAGTTTGTTTACAAAATCTACGAAGGTTTGAACGAAAATTTAAGGCTATAGAAAAAAGGTGAAAGGCTTAAAATATGCTGAGAAAACTGAATTAATACATTGTAGAATATAATGAAATATGTGTGAAAAACATATATGGTAAAAAAATATGTGTAAAAAATATATATGTGTAAAAGATTAACCGTTATTCGTGGAATATGTTATAGGAAATTAGCTATATACTTTGTGAAAGGTCTTGAAGGATTTATGATTACAAAGACCTATTTATTATAGAGTTGAAATTCGAGATAATGGTAAATTTTTCAACTAGACATAAATTACAAACACTAGATATTCATATACATATACATAAAGTTATAGATATATATACATGTTGCAACTGGTCACTTTTAAGCTCTATGAAGAATTAATATATCTATAACTTTATGTATATGTTAACCTTTATATTTAATAATCTCCCAATAGGTTGAGATTAAATTTGGCGATATTTGGCTGCGCTTTCTAGCAGCAAGCCTACCCGCCGTAAGCAACCAATCACATTCTTTCTTTCTGGCTTGACCAAAGCCACATAGCGATTCTTAGCCATTTTTGAATCTATTTTTGGCGGGATCGGATTGAAAAACTAGATGTCTGATTTTGAGTTTGTCTCCTGATGAATCCTAACTCAGGACATTCCTATTATTTAGATGTCTAAAAATAAGGAAGAAACCATGGTAGAGATATAATTACGGTATGTGCGCATTTCTTCTAAGTTTAATTTTACACCTAATTGTGTATGGTTGATGGTATATTTAGTCAGTTTCTACATGCTGTCGAAATGTTGGATAAATACTCGATTGAGGCCGCCGCGAAGAGGCTACGTTCGGTTATTTGTCGGAGATTTCCCCATAAGAGCATTTATTCTTATAGCTTGTTCTAATTGATTTTTTATATGGTTAATTATGCTAATTAGAAGAAGAATTAGTATATATTTTATTATCTGATGATTCTAAAGACATGATTTATGATATATGTATGTATATGTGTGTATATACATCACTCAGTCAAACGACCAGATTTCAACCCCAACATCTACAACAACAACACCGGCACTAATGTTTACAGCAACAGCAGCTTCAGAATGAACTGAAATGAACATTTACAACAACAATAGCGGCATCAAAAGTTTTTAAAAAAAACTAAAAAAAAAACTAAAAATAACAAAACACACACACACACGCAGACAACACAACAACTACATCAACTGCCACCACCACCACCACCACCACCGCCATCACCGCCGCCATCACCATCACCAGCGACCGGGCCTTAAGAAAACAACTTTAATAATAATTTTTCTGCTTTTGGCACGGATCCAGCGACTGGCCCAGCGCATCACTGTTACTCTCTTTTGTTGACTCCGTGGGGATGAAAGGCAAGGTTGACCTCGGCGGGATTTAAGCTCAGAGCGTGGAGGGCCATAACTCTATGCTGTAAAGCAATTATAATAATACTGAACTGTAGTACGATCGGCTTCAACTATACAAACTCTTGAAAGTCAACAGTTGACATAATCTTGTAATCTTGTATCAGTAATGATGGTAATATATATATATATATGTGTGTGTGTGTGTGTAAGTGAGTAGAGTAGCGTGTGTGTGTTTGTTTGTATGTATGAGTGTTGCTGTGTGCGCGCATATGTATGCGCGTGTGTGTATGTCGTACGTATAAGTGTCAATAAGTGATTTTTTTTTTTTTTTTTGCGCGCGGGGACATAGAAATAATCGGGCTGGATGCCCGATCGCGCTGTTAAACCACTGGGAGTGAAGAACCCCTAGCCCTTGTCAGGGCATTCTTCTAGGAGTAGGCATCTCAGGAAACTGGGTTAACACCGACATAAAACCTGCGGCTCAGTAGTTACCGATGATGTTGATCTTTTCTTCTTTTCGGGTTATAGCTACTGTCGCTCAGTGCACAGTCTTTCCTCACTTTAAACATATTCGTCACGCACAGGCATTGCACGAGTGCATTAATAATTATTAATAGTGTACTATAATTATTATTATTATCATTATTACTATTATTATTACTTTTATTTTTTATTTTTTTTTACAGTTCAATGATGTTCCAGAACAATATAAAAGAGATAATTGGCAATTTAGGTTCTGGAACAAAAAAGATCATTAGCAATAAGGGCAGGAGCCCCAGGTTATCACAGCCTGGGCCCGCTCGTCATCGTGCCATTGTAATAGAGCCAAACAAGGCATTTAGTCTTGGCTGCTGGAACGTACGGACGCTGCTTGACAGGGATTCCTTGGAGCGTCCTGAACGAAGGACCGCTCTTGTTGCAAAGGAGCTTCGACGTTACGATCTTGACATCGTGGCTTTATCTGAGACGAGGTTAGCTGGAGATGGTCATCTTACGGAATTTTGTGGAGAATATACATTATTCTGGAAAGGAAGAGATGAAGGAACCAGAAGGGAGGCTGGGGTAGGATTTGCTGTTAAGACTGTACTTGTGAACAAATTAGAAGAATTCACAGTAGGGATTAGTGAGCGTCTTATGTCCATGAGAGTTCCGCTGGACAAGGGAAGATATGTTACCCTGGTGAGTGTGTATGCTCCAACTATGAGTTCTGTCGACGAGGAAAAGGTGTCCTTTTACCATGCCTTGAAAGGTGTTTTAAGAAATATCCCTCAGGCAGACAAAGTCATCGTGCTTGGTGACTTTAATGCTAGAGTAGGTAGGGATTTTAACACATGGAATATAATCGGAAGGCATGGGGTGGGAAAGTGTAACAGCAATGGTATGCTCCTGCTGCAGATGTGTGAGGAGCTGGATCTGTGTGTTATCAACACCATGTTCCAACAAAAGAACAAATTCAAGACCACATGGATGCATCCTGCATCTAAGGAATGGCACCTTTTAGACTACGTCCTAGTCAGGATGCGTGACAGACAGGATGTGCAGTGTGTTCGTGTTCTTCGTGGAGCTGAGTGCTGGACGGACCACCGCCTGGTACGCGCAAAAGTGAAACTAATCACTAAACGTAAAATCCGGGCTCCTGGTGTTGCCCTGCCCAAAAGATTGAATGCTGCTCGTCTTAAGGATAAAAATGTGAAGAGGACATTGGAAGAAGAGATGCAGGCTGCAGATCTTGGTGAGGATTGGCCGACCCTTAAAAAGTCGGTTTATGATGTAGGCAGGCGTGTTCTGGGATTGGCGCAGAGGAAACATCAGGACTGGTTTAATGAGAATGATGTACATATAGAAGACTTGTTGGCTGATAAGAGACGTGCTCTATCACGCTACTTGACGGCAAAACCACAGGAGAGGAATACGTTGCATGAGGAACTCAGGGATGTAAAATCACGTGTTAGGCGGAGTCTTTCTCAGATGAAGGATCAGTGGTGGAGTGAGAAGGCTGGTGAGATACAAACTGCGTCTGATTCCAATAACACAAAGCTGTTGTACAGTCTCTTGCGTGAGGTTTATGGACCGTCTTCTTCTCTGGTGACACCGCTTCGCAGCAAGGATGGCAAAGAACTTCTTCGTGACTCACAAAGAATTCTACGAAGGTGGCGAGAGCACTTTGGTGACCTTTTGAATCAGCCGTCTGTCGTCAGTGAAGATTTCCTCAATCTCATTCCAGAAAGTCCTGTGAAAGTAGCTCTCGCAGAACCTCCGACGCTTGTGGAGGTTGCAGTGGCTATTTCGAAGCTGAACAGTGGAAGATCTCCAGGTATGGATGGCATACATGCTGAGCTCCTACAATATGGTGGTGAGAGACTCCTGCAACATCTTCACTCTTTGTTTGGCAGGATATGGGCTAATGAATCCGTACCTGAGGACTGGAGAGATGCAGTAATGGTGGTCTTGTACAAGGGAAAGGGTAACAGGAACGATTGTGGGAACTACAGAGGTATATCATTGCTTTCTGTCGTAGGGAGAGTTTTATGTAGGGTGCTTCTGGACCGTCTGCTGACACACATTGCAGATTGTGTTCTTCCTGAAAGTCAATCTGGTTTTCGTGCTGGACGCGGCACTACTGATATGATCTTCTCAGCTAGACAGCTCCAGGAGAAGTGCATGGAACAAGGCTTGGATCTGTATCAGGTTTTTGTCGATCTGACAAAAGATTTCGATACTGTTAACAGAGATGCATTATGGAAGGTTCTCCAGAAACTTGGTTGCCCTGATAAGTTCCTTGCTTTAGTTAGGTCTTTCCATGACGACATGAAGGCTTGGGTTAATGTCGGGGGTAACATGTCGGAGCCTATCTCAGTAAAAAATGGAGTAAAACAGGGGGATATTCCAGCACCGAACCTGTTTGCCATATACTTTGCAATGGTTTTCTGTATTGCATTCAGGAATTGCGAGAATGGTGTTTACATCCGATATCGAACCTCAGGCAGCATATTTAACATCAGGCGCTTTGCTGCGAAGACAAAAGTATTTACATCAATCATAAGAGACCTCTTGTATGCAGATGATTGCGATCTTTTAGCGCACACAGAGAGTGATATGCAGCACATTTTGGATGCATTTTCTGACGCTTGCACTGCCCTAGGTCTGACTGTCAGTCTCAAGAAAACCGTCGTCATGTACCAACCTGCCCCTGGTAAGCAGTACACTGAACCAAACATCTATGTGTATGGCAAACGACTTGGAGTGGTTGATCAGTTTGTCTACCTGGGAAGCACTGTCAATCGATACGGCAACCTTGGCAGTGAAATCTCTTAAGCAATTGGAGCGTTTCCATCAGATGTGTCTCAGACGGATCCATGGCGTTCACTGGAGGGACCACATCAGTGATGTCGAGATTTTGGAAAGCTCTATGTGTGACAGTATAGAAGCTCTTGTGCTTAAGCAACGACTCCGTTGGAGTGGTCACCTTGCCAGGATGAAGGATTCTAGAATACCAAAACAACTCTTTTATGGAGAGATGGTTAAAGGAAAACGACCGCCACATAAACCAAAAAAGAGGTATAAGGATTTCTTGAAAGCCTCTCTGAAAGACGCTAACATCTCTGCTGATACATGGGAGAATATTGCTGCTGATCGTAATAAATGGAGAAAGACTGTATATGAGGGAAAAGTTGCCTTTGAGGCATCTCGAATCGCATACGAGAAAGTAAAGCGGGATGTGAGGAAGGGCATTGCTGTTGCACTTCCAGATGGTGAGGGCCCTCCTATGGTGCTGACATGCAGCGTCTGTGCGAGACTCTGCCTAAGCAAAGCTGGACTCGAAAGTCATCTTTGCAGTCATAAAGTAAGACCTATGGTTGACTACCAGGCTGCTGTTAAAGATGCTACTCATCATGCTTGCCAAAAATGTGGTAGAGAATGTAAATCAGCAGGAGGGCTCAAGCGACATGCAAAAGTACACGAACTCCAACCACAGCCGACTATTCCCAGTGAATGTTTTGGTTGCCGACTCTGTGCAAAACATTTTAGATCATTGGCTGGGCTAAAAAGCCACATTCGATCGCAGCGCTGTTAGTTGCTATCGTGTGTGTGCGTATGTGTGTGTGTGTGTAGATATGCTTATGTGTGTGCGTGTGTGTGTATATATATATGTATATGTATATTATTATTGTTGTTATTATTATTATTATTATTATTATTAATGTATGTGTGTGTATATGTGTATGTGAGTGTGTGTGTGTGTGTGTATATGTGTATGTATATGTATATATATATATATATATATATTTATTTTTTT
>OZ024743.1:250492256-250507256 GCA_964016885.1 Eledone cirrhosa | reverse complement strand
CAGTCTAATGATTGAAACAAGTATAAGTGTATAGATAAAAGAATATAAAATAAATCTAAAGTAATAACCAAAATATAAAAAAAATCAAAATTAAAACAAAAAAACAGAAAAGAAATTTCAGGCTCCAAAATCAATAGTAAACAAATTACGTACAAATCGCAAATGAAAGCAATTATCAATAAATTAGAAATTTATATATGGATTAAATGTATTTTTTTCATTTTTAAGTAAAAGCTGTAAATTAAAGAATCTTGTCTTTTGAAGAGAAATCTGGATAGAAGGAAAGTGTAATTGGTTCACTGTGTGAGTGGAGTATTGGTGAGAGAGATGGAGAGATGTAGACAAACATTGTATTGCAGAAGGTGATGGGAATAGAGCCAGTAATGAATGTTGTGGGGAGAAATGGAATGAAATGGTTTGGTCATGTGTTGAGGAATGATGAAAGTAACTGGGTGAGAAAAATAAAACCAGTAATGAATGTTGAGGAGAGAAATGGAATGAGATGGTTAAGTCATGTGTTGAGGAAGGATGAAAGGGATTCTAAGAGAAATAGAGCCAAGGATGAATGTTGTGAAGAGAAATGGAATGAAATGGCTGGGTCATATGTGGAGGGAGAATGAAAGTGACCCAGTGAGAGAAATAGAGTTAGTGATTGATGTTATGAAAAGAAATGGAATGAGATGTTTGGGTCAAGTGTTGAAGAAGGATGAAAAAGATTGGGTGAGAAGAGTGATGGAGATGAATGTGAAAAGAAGTAGAGGTAGGAGATGACTGAGGAAGACCTGGCTAAACATTATAAAGGTGAAATAATAACTAGGGGTTTTGTGATACAGAGGAAGGGCAAATTTGGGGAAGCTTGTCATGGGCCACCTGACCCCTGCTTAATAGGAAATGTTAACTAAAGTCCAGTGTTTCTTGTACTCTGTGCTGTTCTGTTCCTACAGCTACCTATGCAATAATAATTCGTTGTGAGTTTGGCACAAGACCAACAATTTGGTGGAAATGGAAAAGTTGATTGTAACAACCTTGTATTTAACTGGTACTTTATTTTATATACAAGTATGTTTGGTTTGAAAACCATTTTATATTAAAAAATCTTTTAAAATCTATTTGTAAACACTTTGAAAGTTTTATAAAGTATTCTTAAAGTGTGTGTATACACACATAGAGGTATGTATATAGATAGATGGTATCACTTTATTTTATTGATCCTGGAAGAATGAAAGTCAAAGTTGAGCTCGGTGGGATATGAACTCAGAGTATAGGAAGTAGTAACTAAATTCCACAAAGTCTTTTATCTATCCTTGTAACAATACAAGCAATCCACCACCTTTACCTATACAATAATATCTACAACATGAAATGTTAACGATATGCTGCAGTGGTATGATAAACATGCTAATCCTGACTTACATTAGACTGTAAAATTGAAATTATTGTAGCTGCATCTATTTCTTAGGGATATAAAGAATGAACAATCTGGAATTATGTTGCTGATGCATGAAAGATTTCTAAAAAGATAAACCTATAGATATGAAATTTAGAAAAAAGAAAAAGAAATAATAATAATAATAATAATAATAATAATAATAATAATAGATGTGATTAAATAATTAAAAATAAGAATAAAATAAAACTTCATCATATTTATTCTTTTCATTCATTTATTACAACCTGACATATCTCATTTCAAATACCTGCTTCTTTCAACATCATCATCATCATCATTATCACCACCACCATCATCATCAACTTCTTCTTCTTGTGAGGATAAGGCTGATGTTGGTTTGGGGCTAGGCTTTGAAGATATTTTCATGGTAATGGTAGCAGAGGTGGTTGTGATAGCAATGATAGTGGTGGAAGAGAAGGTGGTGGTGTTGGTGGTGGTGGTGATAATGGTGGGGTGGTTGTTAAGGTGATGATGCTGGTGGGGGGATGGTTGTGGAAGTTCTAATGGTTGTGGTGGAGTGGTTGTGGAGAAGCTGAAAATGATGGGGTGTTGGGGCTAGTAGTAGTGGTGGTGATGGTTGTGGAAAAGGTGATGATGCTTGAGGTGATGGGGCTGTTAATGGTAGCTTTCATCACATTTTTTATTTCAGTCTATTGTTTATATTTTCGTTTCATATTTCATTATATTTTTTTAATTTCCCCCAATATAAGTTTTGTGGTAAGAGCAAAACTGTCAAATATTCAAATTTGAATTTTTTTTTTTTTAGAAAATTTCAAAAAATTAAAACAGTAAAGAAATATATATAAAACTATAAAGACATAGGAAAAAATAGATTTTTTTAAAGTTAAAAAACAACAACAAAAGAACAACAAAAATAACCAAAAAAATTTCTATGCTTTGATTGATTTATATTTTCCAAAAAATAGAGAAGCCTCAACATCAAATAGACTGTTATTTCATTTTCTCTATACAATCTTAATTTTGTAAGGATTTTAATAACTTGGTGAATAAATCTTGAGATTGTGTTTATGAATTTTGAAGGAATCATATTATATTGCACACCCCGCTCCTTTTTCTGAAGCTATTTAAACCAGACTCATTTATATTGCTTTATTCCATAGTTAAATACCCCACCACTTCACTCCTGTTATATTACTTTTCCTGTGTTGCTTTGTTATTTATTTGGTTCTTACATTTTTGTACTTTTAAAACTGGCTGTATTACAAACCCTTTCTTTTTCTTCCAATTTTATCTTAGTACAGCTATTGTTTGGATTAAAATATTTAAATTTTGCTCTGCTTCAAATATCACAAACTACCTGTAATATTTTCTAGTGCTTTTCTATTACAGTCAAAGCTTCAATTCTTCTGTTAAATGTAAATCCATAAACTCATAGAGAATAAAAGTAAAGGAAAGGAGCTGATCATCAGATCAGACCAAGGAAACAATATTTTCACTGGTAATTTTATTGCTAATACTATCTGTCGATCATACTCCCTGACAATAAAGGAGCTGATCATCAGATCAGACCAAGGAAACAATGTTTCCATTGGTCTTTCTATTGCTAATATTATCTGTTGATCACAATTCCTGGCAGAAAAAGGATCTGATCATCAGATCAGACTAAGGAAATAATGTTTCCATTGATTTTTTCATTGCTGATCACAACTCATGGCAGAAGAAAGGAGCTGATTATCAGATCAGTCCAAGGAAACAATGTGCTGCCTCGTTGAGTTAACAAACCCAATTCCATTGATTGTGAGTTAAATGCCCTAACCACTAAGCCATTCACCTTCATAGTGAAGGAAATATATTGAATCAACAACCGTGTATATATATATATAGCTATCTAGGTGACGTAATTAGCAATGGTGAGAGGTGCTCTGAGAGCATAACATCTAGAATAAGGATAGGATGGAAAAGGTTTAGAGAGCTACTCCCACTGTTGACCACAAAAGGTTCCCCCTACATACAAAAGGACGACTGGATGACTCCTGTGTACAAAGTGCAATGCTGCATGGAAGTGAAACATTGGCTGTGACTGCAGAGGATATGTGTAGACTGTAGAAAAATGAAGCAACCGTTCTTCAGTGGATGTGCAATGTAAGTGTGAGAAAAAGGCAAAGCTTGGACAAGTCGAGGGAGAAGCTGGGTTTAAAAGGAATCCATGGTGTTGTGCAGGAGAGAAGACTGCACTGATATAGAGGCAGACCAAGAAAGACCTGGGCAGAGTTTGAAAGATCTGACCTCAAATCACTGAGACTCACAGAGGTGATGACAAAGGATCGTGGCATGTGGAGAGATGCCAAGCCGAGAAGGACCTGTCCAACTCATGCAAGTGTAGAAAAACGGACGTAAAAACAATGATAATGATGATATATATGTGTGGGTGGTGGGTGTTCAGTATTGGAAAATGTGGGAATGATTACTCAAAGCCATAATAGAGATTGATAGTTTACGATACTGCTGATCCAGTGGTGTTTCCCCTGCATACTGCAGGTTCTCAGACAATTAAAGACTAGACAGAGTGAGATGCAGAGAAATCCTGACCCTCTTCTCTCCTCCTCTTGCCCTCAGCCATCACTGAGTTTTCTTTGTGCTTTTTTACTATCTCCCTTCTCTCTTTTCTCTTCCTACACAGAAATCCAGACTTTCTATTACAGTATCTCAACATCTTCTATTCAGTTTTCATGTTCAACATAAAATTGGTTTGTAAATATGATTCATTTTGTTTTCTTTCTTCTCAACTAAACCATGAAACAATATTCAGTTTCAGAGCTGTACTTTGAATTCATATCCAACTGAAGTCAACTTTGGTTTGGGTATTTTCACATATGAATGAATCTAGGGCATTGGTGTGATTCCAAACACATTTGATAATATGTTTGTCATCAAATCCATAACAGTGGAAACATCTGGTGTACTGGGTCTCTGAACCACTTGCCTATTTACTGCAATCAGGATGGAGATGGACATCTAAAAAAATGAGCCTCACAAGTGGACTGGCACTTTCATCACATCTCGCTCGCTCTCCTCCTGGGAAACACATCTACCATTTTTCCCATCAGGACCATGGGGCAACATGCATCTGATATTTTCCAAAGGATATGAGATGGTAGTGCTAAACTGGCTTTTTCAACACAACTCCCTCACTCTCCTCCTGAGTAACATATTCACAAGCCTGTCCAGCGCAACCATGGGTAACATCGCTCTGATGTTTTTTCGAAAGAAATGAGCTGGTAGTGTTAACAATTAATGTATTTTTATTTCTTACACAGTTTTGTTTTATGCTTGGTTAAATAATGATATATCACAGTACTTTTACTGAAACTTATAAACCAGATGATAACATAATGTTACCTCAATGTTTTATCTTGCTTTTTTAATGTCTTGTATTAATTCTATTTTGTAAAGAGATTAAATATTTCTTTGTGAAGAAATTGAATTACTGATTCATTGTTATATATAGGTTAGAATCTCCAAATAGTGGAGACAGTATCTTTAACTCCAGATGGAGTTAAAATTGTTCCATCCTCCCATATGCCATGTCTTGGTCATTTTAAACCTGGTGGAATTTATTCATCTCCAGGCCAGAACACAGTTGGTTTCTTCCAGAGAAAGTGAGAGAAAGAGAGACAGAATCAACCTCAGTACTGGATAGGTACTTTATTTACTGACCCCAAAAGGATGAAAAGCAAAGTTGATCTTGGTGGGATTTGAACTCAGAGAGCTCAGAGAGCAGCAACAAATACTGTGGCAGCTTTAATATGATCCCCTAAAAACTCTGCCAATTCACCACATTCTAAAAAATATCAAAATTCATTAAACTGGTGGCAAAACAAAACGGAAAAAGGTGCAAATTTTTCTGACCTATCAGTTTTATAAACCAATAATTCTACTTGATCTTTTAAATCAATCTGTATTTATTGATTGTTTATGGATTTTAGTGAGTTTTTCTTTACTTAAAGAGAGAAAGTTTTCTCTCCAAGAACATTGTATTGTGTTTTTTCTTTGGGTAGGAGGAGAAATCAACAATAATGCTGTGGTTATTTTGTAATAAAACATCCTCAACTTCATAAGATGATGATGGAGTAAAAATATCTGCTGAATATATAAATAAACACAACAAAAATTATAAAAAAGAAACTGTTTATTAATTTGATCTTTGTCTTTGTTTTCCCTTTAATCTCTATTAACCCTTTCATTGCGATATTTCTAATAAAAGATACTGCTTATGATTATCAAAACATTTTGAAAATAATCAAGAATATGGAAGGATTTAGTAATATAACTAACTTCTCTTTGTTAAGTTGTGTTCAGAACATAACTTAACAAAGGTCCTTACATAAATTATAATGCAAGTATAGAAAATAGTGAGTCTTTTCAGAGGGCTACAGCAATGCAAATAGGATATTAAATGTTAAAAATAATGATAACAAAGTTGTTGAACAGTTACTTTAGCAGTGTTTAATTATTTGCATTGCTATAGCACTCTAAAAAGAACATACTATTTACCACATTTTCCACAATGCTCCAAGCAAACTACAATACAACCTTATAGCTTTAGATAAACACTTTAACTTTTTATGGTACCATATTTCAACTTGAAAATTCTCTCTGGTTCTTCAGTGGTTTGAACCCAGATTAATCATCATTTGAGAGATGCAGTATCTATGTGACTACACTGAATAATATTATATAAATCTCTGTTCTTTTCAGAGGCATAACTAGAATATGGCAAGCATGGCATGTGCCATGGGCACCACATGAAGGGGGTGCCACTTGGACTAGGAGCACGTTCTATTAAAGTCAAATAAGACTCGTCGAAGCATGAAAAAAGAAACCCTTCAGATGTATGATCTCTGATTATCATGAGTGAGAACACTATGATGGCTGTATCATTAAATCATTTATATAAATTATTAGACCCACAGGCAAAAATACAGTGCTGGGGAAGGGTGCAATTTCACTGTTTGCCATAGGCAATATTTTCCCTAGTTATGCCTCTGGTTCTTTTGAGTCTTCCAGTGTTTTTGGCCCCCATGTAACAGAACACTGTAAAAGAAGGATTTATTAAAAGGGGAAATTCTTTACCAATATTATCAGTTTTTGTATCTAATAGGGGGAAGTAAGGCTATACTAAACATTCTGGGAATCATGCCAACTATCCCACCTGGTCCCTCCTTCCCCACTGTTCTGATTTTACCATTTAGGGTGTTTACACCATTGTCTTCAACCAATATGACACCATCACTTACCACACTGTCAGACCATATCACTGGGTGGTTAGTATCATTGTCGCATAATCATAATATATTGGATAATTTAAAGAGATATCTCACTCAGATAGAATCATCAAAACATTTCTAAAACATAAAATAAAATAAAATAAAATAGATGTTTTAATGGTAAAAATCCTTCCATTTTAATGATGATTAATATAAAATATACACCAATAATTCTATTTATTTTTCTCATCAATTTTGTGTAAATACAAAGAAATTCTATATAATAATTCAAGTTGTCTTTATTCTATTTTCTATCATTTTCACATGTATACATTTTTTTGTGTGTTATATTTTTGTTAAAAATATTTCATCATCGACATTGACATGACATGTTTTAACGTTTTAACGTGTGTAATGTTTGTTTGCCAATTCTATTTAGTTTACAATATATATTTTTTTTTATTTCTTTTTGTTTTGTTTTGGTTTTTAAATATTTTTCATTATCTCTTCAAAGCAATCATTTCATATTTATGACCAAATTATGCCAGAATGCTTGACAGCATTCATTTTGCATTTGTTTTTGCTTTGTTTGTTTCTTTATTTATGCAACCTTATTCTCTTCCCCCATGCCTTACACCCGTTTCCCTCTCCTGACCAAATAAAATAAAATAAAATAAAAAATAAAAAGTAAGCAAACTAACGAAATGAAAATCAAAAGTATTAAAAAAAAATAAAAATAAAAAAATAAACATTTTAGGGGCCAAAACAATAAATAAAATATAACAAAAACAAAAAAAAAACCAGCAATAATAATATAAAGAACGAAACTGATAATTCTTATCAAAATATTAATAATATTCCATTAGAAAGACTGAAATAAATAAAGAGATAAATAAATAGATGTGGCAATGAAATTATTTCTATTGGCTCTTAAATTATGGCCATAATATATAAGCAAACAAATGAAACTAAAACAACTTTTATTACTTCACTTACATTCTATAGAAAACCCAAAACAAACAAAAACCTATCACTTTTATTTGTTTGTCCTTATAGGTTATATTGATCAGTATTTTTATTATTTTATTTTTTAATTTATTTTTAATTTATTTTTATTAATTATTATTATTATTATTATTATTATTATTATTATTATTATTATTATTATCATTATTATTCATTTTTATGGGTGGGGAGGGTGTTCACTTCCTTTTCATCAATTTTCCAAGTGTATATTTACAACATACTTTTAAGGATTGGTGCCGTAAAGTTTCTCTCATAATTAGTTTATTACAGTTTATTTTTCTTGTTATTGGTATATATGTCATCATCATCATCATCATCACCGTTTTACGTCCGTTCTTCCACGCTAGCATGGGTTAGACGGGTTGTCCTGTTGTGGGCAGTGTCTGGTCGGCTGACCATGCCTTGCTCATACAGGAACTGATCTGGCTTGATTTCTACAGCTGGATGCCCTTCCTAACACCAACCTCATTTACAGTGAGTGCTGGGTGCTTTTTCGTGGCGCCTACACGTCCACTTTACAGTGTGGGCTGGGTGCTTTTTTGCCGTGGCACCTCCACGACCACCTTGCGGTGGGGGGGGGGGGGGGGGGCATATTGTTTATATGCTTCAGCATGTACCCATGGGAGGTCGGGTACCCTGTATTACTGCGTGACGCCAGAAGTCACGGTCGTGTGTCATTGACTTTGAGAGGTGTAGTTGGGTAAGGTCGGCTCTTATCACCTCATCCCAAGTCATCTTGGGTCTCCCCACTCCGCGGTTTCCATCAACTTCTAGTGCTCTGCACCTTTTTATGCAGCTGTCATCCTTCATACGCATCACATGTCCATACCAGCGTAACCGCCTCTCCTGCACGCAGCATTTGATTCCTCTTATGCTCAGTCTCTCTCTCAATTCATTTATGCTTTGTCGTTCACGTATATTACTGTTACACATCCATCGGAGCATGCAGGCTTCGTTTCTCTCTAATCTACGTAAGTCTTCCACCTTCAGCGCCCAGGTCTCACTACCATGCAACATCGCTGTTCGGATACACGCATCATACAGTCTGCCTTTCATTCTGAGGGAGAAGCCTTTTGCAGCTAGCAGTGGTAGTAGTTCCCTAAACTTCTTCCATCCCGTTCTTACCCTAGTTATTGTACTTTCTGAGCACCCACCTCCGTTGCTAATTCGGTCACCTAGGTAGCAGAAGCTGTCTACTGTTTCTACAGGGCCCTCCCAGAGATTGGTGGTACTTGTTTCCTGTGGCTGTTTGCTTGCTGTTTCAGCACAGCTGCTGCATGTGAATCCTACATTCTTAATTAAGCTTCCTGAGATCCCGCTACATCTCTTGTGTACCCATTGTTTGCATTTGGGGCAAAGAATGGAGTTCCTACCTACACCTTTCCTACATACTGAGCAAGGCCATTTCCCTGAGGGGATCTGGGTTCTGTTTTCTCGTCTACTTATAAGGACCTTAGTCTTTGTCATGTTGACTTTGAGGCCCTTTCTCTCTAGTCCCTGCTTCCAGGTTTGGAATTTATTCTCTAGTTCTACCATAGATTCAGCTATGAGTGCGAGGTCATCAGCATACAGGAGTTCCCATGGGCATCCGGTCTTAAACTCCTCCGTTATTGCCTGCAGGACTATGATGAACAGGAGAGGGCTAAGAACAGAGCCCTGGTGGACCCCAACCTGTACGCTAAATTCCTCGCTATACTCATTGCCAATCCTAACTTTGCTGACTGCTCCCCTATACATGGCTTGTACCGCTTTCACAAGCCATTCATCTACTCCTAGTTTTCTAAGAGCCCACCAGATTACTGCACGTGGAACTCTGTCAAAGGCTTTCTCAAGGTCGACAAATGCCAAGTAGAGTGGCTTACTTTTAGCTAGGTACTTTTCCTGTAATTGCCTCACAAGGAAGAGCGCATCAGTGGTGCCTTTCCCTGGAACAAACCCAAATTGCATCTCGTCTATATTCACCCGGTCCCTAATCAGCTGTGCTATAACTCTTTCTGTTACTTTCATGACCTGGTCCATCAACTTTATACCTCTATAGTTTCCTCTATCTAGTGCATCGCCTTTACCTTTGTAGCAGTTGACAATGATGCTACTGCACCAATCTTTTGGTATGGCCCCCTCTAGTATTACCTGGTTAACGATACGTGTGGTTATAGTGTGACCTACAGACCCAGATGCCTTCAGCATCTCGGCAGCTATACCCGATGGACCGGTTGCCTTCCCTATCTTCATATCTCTGATTGCCTTACTTACTACGCTGCCGCTGACTTGTACTGCTGGTCCCTCTATAGGGTCTACGTGGGGTAGGGTCTCTTCTTCCCATGCATTCTCCTCATTTAGTAATCTATCATAATGACTCTTCCATGCATCTTTCTTCTCAGCACTTGTGAGGGCAAGCTCACCTTTATCATTCCGGATACACTTCTCTCCAATGACATCACAACTATCTCTGACACACTGCCTCGCAATCTTGAATACCTCCTGTTTCTGGTCCTCACGTTGTAAAACATGCTTGAATTTTCTATCCTCTGCTTCCCTCCTAGCTAAGTATACTTGTCGCCTAGCTTCCCTCTTGGTCTCTATGTAATGTACCCTGCTCCCCCCGTTCTTCCATTCTTTCCATGCCTGTCTCTTGGCCTTGACTGCTTCATCTACCTTATTGTTCCACCACCAAGTCACTCTCCTCCTGCTTGAGGTCTTACTCCAGCCACAAACCTCATCCGTCGCCTCTAGTAAGTTATTTTTTAGGAACTCCCAGTTCTCTTCTACGTTAAATGTCTCTATCTGTTCTTCTTTACTGTCGTAGGCGTTGAGTAAAATATCTTTAAATCTGTTACTGGTTGAGGGGACTTTCAGCTTCCAGATCTTTCTTCTCCAGGTTGGCCTCTGTTTCAGGGCTCGTCTAGTTCTGACCGTGAGGTCGCTGACAACTAAGCTATGTTGGGATGTACATTCCTCACTAGGGAAGGCTTTTATGTATATATATAAATATATATATATATATATATATATATATATTTTTTTTTTGTTTTGTTTAATGGTGTATATATATATATATATATATATATGTGTGTGTGTGTGTGTGTGTGTGCCATTTATCATAATTTAACAGCTGTTTTCCTTGCTAGCAGGGGTTTGGACTATATATATATATATTATATTATTTATTTATGGTCATACATGGAACAAATGCACTCCTCAGGGTTTCAAGGCCCATACCTCCAGAAGAGGCATCAAATTAGTGACCATTCTTTAGGCACTTATTAATATAATATTTCTGCTCTCTTCTCGATTGAGCGCTGCTTTCCTTTTTCATTTCACACCTATGGATATTGGTACATATACACCTATATATGTATATACATACTTAGAATTAATAGTGGCAAAAATGAGTACTTAATACTGTGGTGGAGATTAATATTTTTGATTTATTAAGGCCAAATCAGTCCTGTTACTGTGAATTATCTCCTGTAAATACACAGAAAACTCCAGAGAATCAGGGCTCTGGCGTGACCTAAAAAATACATTATATATATCACCTTCATCATAACCGTTTAAATGACTATTTTCCCCACATGCATGAGTTAGACAGGTTGTCATATTATGAGGCTCGAGAGTTCAGATGACCATGTCTTGCTCATACGGACCTGTATTTTGGCTTGTCTCTATGGCTGGATGCCCTAATGTCAACCATATTACAGTGTGGACTAAGTGCTCTATACCATGGCGCCTGAACGACCACCTCACAGGGTGCTTTTTCATCATGGTACCAACACGACTACCTTATAAGGTGGACTGGATGCTTTTTTGTCATGTCACCAGCACCACCATCTTACAGGGTGGACAAGGTGCTTCATGTATATAATTACAGTTTGTAACATTGTCAAATTTCAACACAGCTGAATTTTCATATTTTATTTCTTATTTTCACAAGTACTTTCTTGTCTTCTGGGATATTTTTCAGATGAATATTAGCATAACCAGGTTGCCATAGTGAATGTTGATATGGCAACAATATCTGTGTATGTGTTTATACATATGTGTATGTATCTAAATATGCATATTTTTGTGTATGTCTGTATATACGAGTATACATGCACATTCGTGTTTCTATAGGTATGAATATATATATGTATATATGTATGTGTAGGTATATATACAATATATCACTTTCCTGATATTTGTATATTATTCTATGTACTATACAAGCATTTTTGATGAGTTGTAGTGCACCTGAGCACTGTACACAATAATTTTCATTTTTATTTATTTATGTATAGATATATGTGTGTTTGTGTGTGTGTTCATGTGTGTGCATGTGTTGTGCATATGTATGTGTGAGTGAAAGTATTCTTTAAATTAATATTTTATTTCTTTTTTTGCTTTTACATTCATATTTAATTATTTTTATTCATTTCATTCATTTTTATATATTATTTTTCTTTGAATTCTCCTTCATTCATAGTGTTAATATTTTTCTAACTTCCATTCCTCCATTTTGTTAGACAGATGCAAAAATTTACCGAATTCTCATGAGAGAAGTTTCTTGTTTATCATGTTAAAATGTTTGACTGTAAAGTAGAGGAGGTGGCATTTCTATGACTTTTCTAAGGTTTTCTGCTTTATTGGGGTTTTGGTGAAGGCTTTTTTTGTGTGTTTTCTTATATTTATATTATTTAGTTTTACTGTAAGCATTGGTGGAGGGTGGGTGATAATTGTGCCTTCTGTTGACATGTTAAACAGATTCTTTTATAGAGCTGCACACATACCCCCACCTCCATATATATATATATATATACACACACACATATACAATACTTTTTGAAATACAAAAATGATCAATTAAACATTCTCTGTCGACCTAAAACATTTTATTTTATTTTTTCTGGAACCTTCCTGGAACCCCACTTTAACCATTTTATCACTGGTAATCAATAAAATGTTAAAGATTTCAATATGAAACATCGAAAATTGATTTCCGTTAATCAAAATTTTGTGTTTTACACAGAGAAATAGAAATTTAACATAAAATTTGTGAGTTTCATTTGAAAAAAAAATCTGGTATTTTTGGAAATTCTGAATTAATTTTTCTGGATAGCTCTTAATTTTTCATTTTGATAATACGATTGAATAACATATATTCACCACATCATCACTATCATTATCATCATCATTATCATCATGCTTGTCATCATTGTCATTATCTTCATCATCAACATTTTAACTACTACCACTACCAACACCACCACCACCACCACCATCATTCTAACCACTACCACCACAACAACCACCACCATCATCATTATTCTAGCAACCACCATTCTAACCACCACTACGATCATTATCATCATTCTAGCCACCACCTTCATCACCACGATCATCATCATCATCATATTTCTTTGCTTATATGTTTACTTCCTAATGTAATTGGTATAGTGACTTTGTACAGAATGGACACTGACATGGCTGACATCACTAAAATGCCTGAGTTATGAATTTTATCATGATCATGAGGATCATCATCACTATTGTTAGCTTCATCACCATTGTTTTCATCAACATTGTTTTTCTCATCAATACCATCATCATTATCATCACCATTGTATCCTCACCAACACCATCATCCTGTCCTTGTCATATTTGTTAAGCCCTATCTACCTTTATTTGGCATGGTTTCTACAGATGAATTTTCTGCCTAACACTGACATCATTACAAAGTCTACCAGGTTCATTTTATCATGGCACCAGCACCAGAGAGGTATGCATGTCCTCAACAAAACTAAAGGGACTTTTCGACCCTATTTTGTATCTGTTTGTTTGCCAACATCTTTATATAGCATACTGGATGTAATTTTATTGTGATACCGGCACTAGAGAGGTGATTCTTTTCTTGAAATCCTAAAGCTGCTAGTATAACCATTTACCTCAGTCTGGTGAATGTAATACAAAAATTCAATATTATATCTTATTTCAGGACAGCATGTTAGCTGAATCATTAGCGTCAGACAAAATACATTATAACATTTAATTACAGTCCTTTACATTCTAATTTCAAATTCCACTGAGGTCAGCTTTGCTTTCCATGCTTACTAATAAAATTACTAGTTAAGTACAGGGATTGATATAATTGATTTCCCCAAACTGCTGGCCTTGTGCCTAGGTTAGAAAGAATTATTTACCTATTTATTTATGTATTTTTCCCAAGCTTGGACCGTATTTCTCCATAAACAGTGAACAATCTACTAAATGTGTCATTCATATATTAAACACAGTGGAGAAAATGGCTGGAATTTGAAGACAGCACACATTGCTTACACAGCAGAGTAGGCTGACTGGCTTTATTGGGTACTAGGATTGATTTAATCAATTTTCATTCACTCAAATTTGCTGGCCTTGTGCTTAAATTAGAAATCAATTTTATATCATCCTTATATTTACTAAACAAAGAATTTGCTAAAGATATAAATAATTTCAATATTAGAATTTTATTTGTAAGATAACTTAACAAAAACAATCTCATATCAAACTATGTTGGAAGATTTTGATTTAAATAGAATCCCTTTGAAATAAAGAAGTTTGTGTTTTGTAAAAACAAGGATAGATTTGGGGGTAGGAGAGCTTGGTATCAAAAAGGTTAACAAAACACCCAAAATTGAAGAAGACATTTTGTGAACCTTCAGTGAATGTTCTTTCCTTTCTCAGATCATTTCCTCTCCATTAAAGATATACAGGCACACACACATACACATGTGCACACAGACATATGGAAACACAAACACAGATATACATCTACACACATACCTACACCCATACAGCTACAAACACATAGGCACACACAGCTGCACCCCCCCCACACACACACACACACAAACACATGCATACACCTATACACACAGGCACATTTACACAAATAAACCTAAATATCAACACACACATATGCCTACATACAAGCTCATATACATTCACACATACAGAAACACATACACACATACAACTACATATTAACACACATGGACACAACAACACACACACATTCATACATACACAGATACAGCTACATGCATACACACACCTACACATGCACGCTGATACATATACCTACACACTAGATAAATGAACATTAGATATTTTCTTTTATGATTCATATATAAATGATTTCTTCTTCTCTGCCATAATCTTCAGAATCCATTTACTTTTCTATATTACACACACTTACTCATATACATATGTGTATGTGTGTGTATATATACATATATATATATATATATATATATTTATGTATATATATATATATGT
>OZ024743.1:250379756-250489756 GCA_964016885.1 Eledone cirrhosa | reverse complement strand
TCCCCAATAGGGGGGAGACTTCGGAGGGACATTTGTGGAGAAAGCCCAGTAAAAGGCCACAGTGACCCTGACCACCAAGGCAAGTGCCCTCTCCCAGTTTTCCACCTTTAATTCACAGATATATATTCAGAGTAGGCCCATTCACTCGGGCCATTCTTGCTTCTCTCACCCATCTTTCAACAAAATGCTGGGAAGAGAGCACTTCCCTCTCTACTCTGATTTTCCTTTTCAAATGAAATTTGAAAAAGTCAATCAGGGCATCACCGAAGAGGTAAGTGCTCGTCTTCAGCCCTTTCAAACGTGTCCACCATACTACCTTTTTCGCCATGGCCACCAGACAGATAAAAACTGCCTGCCCTTCCCGGCTAAAGGAGGGGGGCGGGGCAATCCTCACGATGGACTCAGATGATAGCCGGATCCGTCCTACACGCGACAGCAGGTGTTCGACATAAACCCACAAGTCAGCAATTTTAGGACACTGGACGAGTGCGTGCAGGATGGTTTCGTCGCCCTGCGCGCATCTCGGACATGCCCAGCTGACGGCACCTCCATGCCTGTAGAGTTTATCCCGAACTGGCAAGGCTCCTCGGTAGCACTGCCAGGCCAGAGATTTCTGGAAGTTGTCCAAAGTTCTTCTGAAGAGATTGGCTAGTTGATTTTCGTCGACGCCTAGAGTTTCCCCAAGTACGTCGTCGCTCTTGCCCTCCACTAATCCTCTATAGAACGCCGAGGTGGAGTTTCCACCGATCACATTGCCCGATTGGTCGAGGGCTGTGAGCGCCTGAAGACATTCCAGTCTCCAGGCACACCCTCTCGGTCTTCGCTTGACCCAGGACTGCAGCTCCGTCAAGGAAACGAGCTGGGGAAATACGTGTCTAGCAAATGGCGACCACACCTGATCACCATCGAGGAAGAAGTGGAGATGTCGTAGCCTGAGCGCGTGCCTGCGCATCATCAGCCACGGCATGCCCAGCCCTCCACGTAGCGGGTGTTGACAACAGATGGACCGCCTGACCATCGGAGCGCGTCCCTTCCACAAAAAGCGAAAGAGTAAATGCTCCAGTGCAGTCAGGCAAGGCTTAGGACAAGGTACGACGGTCAGGCGGTAGCAGATGACAGACGCGATGTACGCGTTAGCCACCTCCGCTCGACCTTTCAGGGATAGCTTCCTCTCCGCCCATTTCTGGGTGAGAGAAGCCACCCTGCTCGTCACCTCGTCCCAATTTTTGTCTGTCTGGAGGTCCGGACCGAACCAGACCCCTAGCAATTTAACCGGTCCGTCCGTCCAGCGTCCGACGACGGGGTTGGACGGCATGGACCTGCCTCTCCAGGTGCCAAGCTGCAGGCCCACTGACTTTTCCTGGTTGATCATTGCTCCTGTCACCGCTTCATATTCTCTTAGTGTAGTGCCGATCGCCTCGATGTGTTTGGCGTTCGACACCACTACGGTGACATCGTCCGCATATGCTGACACGGATCTTCCGCATCCTAGTTCGTGCGGGACGCCCCTCAACGTCTCCAGTTTGTGCAGTAATGGCTTGAGAGTCAATACGTACAAGAGGGACGAGAGGGGACATCCTTGGCGGACCGAGCGCATGATGTTGAATGGTTCCGAAAGGTGACCGTTCACTCTCACCACAGAGCAGATGTCGCTGTGCATGGCAGCGATCCAGCCTCTGAAGACGGGCCCAAAGCCAGCCGCCCTCAGGACTGCCGCTAGGTAACGATGGTCGACCCTATCGAAAGCTTTCGACTGATCTAAATTGATCAAGGACCCACCCGTGCCAGGTTCCCTAGCTACCCTCTCTACGATGTATCGCATGAGGTGGAGGTTGTCGTGGATGGATCTGTCGGGAATGGCGCATGTCTGCGCCTCTCCCACCAGACCACCAACGACAAGCGCCAACCTCTTTGCTAGCACCTTGGCCAAAATCTTGAACTCTGTGTTTAGCAGAGTTATGGGCCTGAAATTATCTATGTTATCCCCCTTGTTCGGATCCTTTCTCAGCAGTGCCACCGCTCCTGGGCTCACAGAACTGGGAATTCTCCCGTTCTGTTGCCAGTTGCAGTAGACGTCCGCCAAGAGGCCTCCGAACAAGTCTGGCATCTGTACGTAAAGTTCATAGGGCAGACCATCCAAATCAGGCGATTTACCCCTTGTGCAGCCAGTCATTGCCTCCCTTACTTCAGCGGCTGTTATCGGCTTTTCACAACACTCCGCCTCAGTGGTCGAGAGCCGCGGCAGTCCGTCGAGGTAGACACTAAAGTCCATCCCTCGACCCGGCCCACCGCTGCCCCCGAACAGCTGAGTGAAGTGTCGCTGAAAAGCTTCACACATTTGCCCGGGATCGAGTAGCATGCGCCCGTCGTGGTCCACCAAAGACCGGATCGTGGCTTTGTTGCCACGACGCGCCTCCGCCACTCGGGCCCATTGAACGGCTTTCGTCCCCTCGTGTCTGAGAGCACGCACCCTTTCTCTGACAACGCAGCCTTCGTGCTTTGCATTGAAGAAGTGGTCAAGGGCCAATTTCGCCGCAAGCACGTCGGTCGCAATGCCTTTGCTAAGCGCCTCGTCTAATTTTCTAACTAGTTCTCCCTCTGCTCTTTTTTTCTCTATTGCTAAAGCCTTACTAAACCTAATGGATTCTATTCTAATCGCTCTTTTCAGAGCAAACCACCACTTATTGTTGACGATGGCCCCCGCCAACGCCCGCTTAACTAGTTCGTTAATCCGGTCTCTGTAGGCCATGCGCGCTGGTAAGGACGCATTTAGCTTCCAGTAGCCGGGTCCTCGTCTATGAAGTCTATCTAAGTCAAGCACACAGATCACGAATTTGTGGTCCGTGTAGCTGACTATCTTGAATTGTGGACAGCCTATGCTAGACCTATCTATTTTCCTACAAAATACTCTATCTAGATATGATCTGGATGACCCTATGCGATTTGTCCAAGTCCACATTGGCACATTCGGGAAATCCAATCGGTACCTGTCAGACAGTTCAAAATGCCTGAGCAGGTTGGTGAAGCTCTTGCACCCTCCACCCCTATCCGCTAATCCCACACAGTCCCAGCGTGCATGTAAGATCCCGTTCCAGTCGCCCACTAACACTAAAGAGCGGGACGTTCCAAGAAAGGTCTCCAGACGCCGGAAGAAATCAGGCCGCCCTGCTCCTGTCGGGGCATAGACGGCCACTAGCCTGAAAGCTTGCCCGTCTCCGCTGGTCACGTCCAGCACCACCAACTTACCCTCTGGGTCCAGGAAGATGGCCCGTATGGCGAGATCCAAACCTCTCCGAAAAAGCACAGCAACTCCTTCCCCCGATCCAGGATGGCTGGGAGATGCGTCCACATCGTAACCGCCGAAGATCGGTGCGAAGGCCCGTGCTTCGGAGATTCTGGTCTCGCTGATGGCCACTACATCTATGTTTAGTGACCTGAGGTAGTTGAGCAGGTGACCCTGCTTCCATGACGACCCCAAGCCACGCGCATTTATGCTGCCTATTCTGAGTGAGGTCATGTTTAAAATAGAGTGGAAAAGATGGGAAAGACCACTTACCGTACTTTTCGTAGAGGAGGGATGGTTTTTCCATCCCTTTTCACTTGATCGTCTGGTGAAGGGACCGTTGAATCGTCCCTTCGGCTGGTCGTCGGCTCTTCTATGAGTATGTCCGAATATACTCTTCGGTTGAGTGTCCCTCCTAGGTCTCTGAAATCACCAACTGCGTTGGGGAATTTCGTTTTAATGTTTGTGTATTGTTTCTGTGCTATTTTTAGCAGTCTTATGTTAGTTGGCGTTTTGATTGATGTAGTCGTGTTGTGAAATGTCTGTGTGTTCAATTATGTAAGTCATTAGTTTCTTGTTGTGTGTATTTATTGCCGTGCATATGTTTTTCTGGGGGTGGGGTGTGGTTCTGTTATTTTCTTGCCGTTGTTGCTGGGTATGTGTGTTTTGTTGTTGTGTTTGCGATGTTGGTGCTTGTGGTGGTGGTGTTGAAGGTGTTGTTGGCGGTGGGGTTGTCGCCGGTGGTGATGGTGGTGCTAGTGTGGGTGGTGATGGTGTTGGTGGTGTTGCTGCTGTGAGTCTCTTTGCAGTAGACTTTACCCTTTTTCATTTCTTTCCTCCCTTTTTAAAGGCGACGATGCGCTGCTTCTGCGTTTGTGCCTTCTTACGACCTTTTGCCATCCCTCTCCCACCTCACACTCCATGTCTGATTCTGTGAGGTTGGGGAGGGGTACCAGCTCCACTCTTTCACTTGTTGTTGTTGGTGATGTTTGCACTGGAGTCTCTGTTGCAGCTGCATTTGGTATTGCTGTTGTTGTTGTTAATACTTCCACTGCTGCTGCTGTTTTTGATTTCCGTGGCGTGGGTATGGGTGCCACGGACCTATCGTTCCTGGTTGCCGCTTGTCCTGTTGCTGGTAGCCGTGGAGCCGGTTTCGGAAGGAGGGGGGTTTTCTCCTTTCTCGGGGTCTTCTCGTTGCAGAAGGCTCTGAGGTGAGTCTTCGATCCACAGCGAAAGCATTTCGGGCGTTTGCCCTCAACACTTATGGGCAGTTGAGTGCCGTTATCGAAGTCTATCACATCCGGGATAGCTTCGATGCACTCCTGGTTGGTTTGGATTAACATCTCAATGGAGGTGCCGACCCAATCTTCTCTTACTTTTTTCTGTACTTGCAGTACAGTTGTTTTGTCCTCGATTCCGACGAGGACAGACGCGGCCAGCCAAGAAGGGGCCATCCCGGGGGGGACGTGGGTCAGTTTGACCCTCACAATTTTTTGCCCGCAGTAGGAGGGCACCAACACCATTTCCTCGCTCCTTAGGGTCACTAACGATTGAGCCTTTGCCTCCTGGGGTGTGGCAAAAAGTACGTCTACGGTGGCATATTTCTTGCCTCGGGTGATGTGCGTTTTCCGCTGCCACACAGACCCCAAGGCTTTTTGTATTTGAGCCTCTGTGGCTCTTTCAACCCTACGGGATTTTGTACTTACTGTACGGTACGTGACCGTACAGTGCTGTTGGGTTTCGAAATATTTTTCCGCTGCCTTGCAGATTGCTCGGTGTCCAGTTTTTGTCACCATCTTCTTCGCTTCCTCTAATTCCTCATTTGTCATGAGGATGGTTTCCAGGTTCTTTGCGATACCTGCAAACGAGAATGGTTTTTCTTTGCTGCTGTTGTTGTTGTTGTTGTCGTCAGAGCTGATGTTACTTTTGTTGTTGCTGCAGGTACTACGACTACTGCCGCCGCCGCTGTTGCTGTGGTTGTTGTTGTTGTTGCTGCTGCTAATGCTGTTGTTGTTTATGCTGCTGCTGATGCTGTTGCGGCTGCTACTGTTGTTTTCATTGTCACTGTTGCTGTTTTTATTACGGCTGCTACTGCTATTATTCCTGACGTCAGACCTGTTTCGTCGTTGTCGTCGTTGTCGTCGTTGTCGTCGTGGAGAAATCTTGTACGCTTTGCACGAGACTTTTCTTTTCTGTCGTCGCTTGCGAAAGAGAAGGGAGGGAGAGAGACACATTTAAAGAAGGGAGGGAGAGAGACAATCTTCTCTCTGCTGTAGTGACGATTGAGGAAGAAGAAGACGGAATGAGTGGGAGTGACCTATAAAAATTATTTTTCGTAGCCATGTTGTTTTTTTGTTTAAAATAAATATTGGGCACAAAACCCCAATAAGCAGTTATTTAACCCCGAAGGGCCAAATAACGGGCAGAAAGACCCCTCTCACGAGGAGGAGGGTGTTTTTGTCTACAAGTTGGTTAAAGTTTTAAACAATTTACAATTGTTATAGCGGTCAAAATTTACAATACCTTACAGAGCCGAGCCTCCGTCAACCATAGCATTCAATAATAATAATAATAATAATAATAATAATAATTTCAGAAGCCCCATTTACTGCTGAAATGGAAAACACAGAAAAAGCAAAGCAGGTAAAAGTAACTGCAAAGAAAGAACTGCTACAGAAACTGGCTAAGAAATGCTCTGGACTGAAATCGGAGACTGAAGGACTGATTATATCAGCACAAGATCAATGTCTGCCAACAAAAAATTACCAAGCCAACATAATAAAAAATGGATGCAACCCATTATGCTGTGTATGTAAAAAACAACCAGAGACCATTGATCATATAATTTCAATGTGCAGTCCTATAGCTCCAACCGAATATCTAAACAGGCATGACAGAGCTGCACAATACATACATTGGATAATGTGTAAGCATTTTGACCTGCCCCATCAAAAGAATTGGTGGGAGCATCAACCACCTCCCAGACCGAAAAATAGATGCAAATAGACCTGATATAATACTGAAGGACTTTAAAAAGAGGGTATGCCTGCTAATTGATATGTCCGTTCCAATAGACAATAATGTATCTATAAAAACATTTGAAACATTGAGCAAGTATAAGGACCTGGAGATAGAAATTGGAAAATAGTGGAAATTGAGAACTAAAACAATATCAGTGGTTGTAGGCGCTCTAGGAATGATACCTAAGGGGTCTAATGATTACTTATCGCAAATCCCAGGAAACCCGCGTATAGGAGAAATACAAAAGATAGTACTAATGGGAACTGCCCATATACTAAGGAAGATTCTGTCAATATAAGTACATCACAAGCCTAAACATCTAAAGATGCATGTGTGAGTATGTATGTTCTTTCTTGAACATGGCGGACCTTGTTGTCTCTTGAGGTCACTGGTTGTGACTTGGTGATAACTCGTATGAACATAAAGCAAGATAAATGCTGCTGTAATAATAATAATAATAATAATAATTTGTTATGCCTTTATTATGTAGCAATATCACCAATCAAAGTGAACATTAACTGACCGCCTTAAATAAATGTGAATCATTATAGACCTTTCTACATTCTACAGGTTCATTCTGTCATTACCACAGCAGAGGTCCAACAAACTTTTGATTCCAGACTAGGGCTATATCGATACAGATCGAACTTTGAGTTGATCAATAGCAAAATGCACGTCACTACTCAATAAACATAATGAAGACATAAAAAATTGTCTTTTTATTATTATTACATTCTACTTAGTTCTACACCTCTATACCGACTGGAAACTACGCATTGAGTGCTCACTCTGGTGAACCTACAGTAACTGGACATTACATTCTCTCTCTCTATATATATATATATACATATATATATATATATATATATATATATATATATATATATATATGGGGAGGGTCATATTTGTGTAATAATATTGCCAGAATTAATAACACAACACACTCATTATTTGATTGGTTTTCGCTTCTGTGTCTTTTATATCGGTTAATTTAATTTATTTGGTCCTCAATGTTACCATTGAGGACCGAATAAATTAAATTAATCCCCAAGTATAACAATATTTGTTTTGGCACACGATTTCATATGAAAAACCTCGCAAAACTAATATATATATATATATATCATCATCATGATATATATATATTGGAAAATATATGAGATCCTTGGTACAGTTAGGTATATTTGAAAAAAGGAAAAGAATGACTTCACTTGGAGTTGGTATTCTATAACAATTTAATTTTATAATTTTACAATTTCACTATGTAGATCTACATAGCAAAACTATATAATTATAAAATTGTAAAATTATAAAATTAAATTGTTATAGAATACCAACTACAAGTGAAGTCATTCTTTTCCTTCTTTCAAATATATATATATATATAAGAAGCTTGCATACTCTGGTGGATGTATAAGCGAACTGACAGAGAAACTAGGCATGAAATGGATCAGAGGCAGTGTGCAGGAGACGAAGTTGTGTTGGTATGGACATCTGATGTGTATGAAGGATGACAACTGTATAAAAAGATGCAGAGTGCTCAAAGATGATGGAAGCGAAGGAGTGGAAAGATCCAAGAAGACTTGGATGAGGTGATAAAAGGTGACCTTGCACAATTGCACCTCTGAAAGGTGATGACACAGGACCGAGATCTCCGGAGTTATGCAGTAATACAGAAGACCTGCCTCCCATGACCACAGGCAGAAGCATACATATAACATCCATCACCTTCACCTCCAACCTACCCACCCTTTCATTCACCTCCCGTGAGCACAAACTGAAGCATACATCTAGTGTTCACAATCTTCACCTCCATCCCTTCCATTCACCTCTCATGACCTAACACTTTGCCCCTCACACATGCCCATATACCTACCTCCCAAATCCCACTAAAGTCCCCCTTTACTGTAAAGAGGTTGTGATGGTGACATGACAAAAAGTGCTCAGGCCACACAGTAAAGTGTTCATGTAGGTGACATGACAAAAAGCACCCAGGCCCCACTGTAAAGTGTTCATGTAGGTGACATGATAAAAAGTGAGCAGCCCCCACTGTAAAGTGGTCATGTAGGTGACATGACAAAAATAATCCAGCCCGCACTGTCAAATGGTTGTGTAGGTGTCACAACAAAAAGCACCCAGTACTTATTGTAAATGTTGTTGGCATTAGGAAGGGCATCCAGCTGTAGAAAGTAGGCCAAAATCAGTTGTGTATGAGCAAGACATGATCACCTGACCTGGCCAACATGACAGCTAATCTAAAAGCCATGCTAACATGGAAAAACGGACGTTAAATAGGGATGATAATGTTGATGGTATATGTATCTCTCTCTCTCTCTCTCTCTCTCTCTATATATATATATATATATATATATATATATATATATATATATATATATATATATAGTGTAGGTGGTTCAGTGAATTCCCTGAACCACCTACACTATATATATATGGTGTTGGTACCAAATCAACCATTCTATGCACAGGCAGAGTGTATATAGCAGAAAAGAACCACAATATTTTGTTTACATATTCAAGATATCTATAGTGTGTCTACCTGTTATGCGCGTTTCACAGATGATTGGCTCAAGGTCACCCATAGGAGTTATGGACTCGACTACACTATCGATCTGCACTTCAGACCGATGATGTGACAAATAAGTGAGCTTGAGCCAGTCCTCTGTGAAACATGCATAACAAGTTGATATACAATAAATATCTATAAATGTAAACAAAACGTCATCATTTTTTTTCTATTATATAGCTGGTCTTACAACACCCTCTCTGATATATATATATCATCATCATCATTATCGTTTAATGTCTATCTTCCACGCTAGCATGGGTTAAACGGAAATTGTTCCACTTGAGGCAAGATTGATCAGGTGACCATGTCTCGCTCGTATAGTGCTGTATCTGGCAGGTTTTCTATGGCTGGATGCCCTTCCAAACACCAACCACATTTACAGTGTGGACTGGGAGCCTTTTTATCGTGTCTCCTACTTGAAAACTTTACAGCGTGTAGTGGGTGCCTTTTGTCATGAAACCTAAACAACCACTTTACGGTAGACTGGATATTCTGTGGTACCAACATAACTTTAGAGAGAAAGGAGATGGGATGAGAGTGCGAAGAGTTAGTGGGTTGGGCTGTATATTTGGTTAAGAACTTCCTGTAGGTTTAATATATATATATTATATAATATATATATATAAATATATATATACATATAATGTGTATATATATATATATATATATATATATATATATATATGTGTGTGTGTGTGTGTGTGTGTGTGTGTGTGTGTGTGTGTATATATAAATAAATATATATATATATATATATATATATATATATATATATATAAAAATATGTATATACATCTAATGTGTATATGTGTATACATATAATGTGTATATATATAATGTATATATATATATATATGTATATGCAAGAGATGTCAACATGAATCGACCTATTATTTTTATCTAAAGACATTTTTTCCAATTCCATCCCGCCCATCCCCTTAATCTATTTTATTTCTCATTCTTTCTTTTGATGAAGGACTAGCATCCGAAACGTTAAGACCCTCTTCCTGCTATATCAAGTGTTAACCTAATATAAACCTTCCATATACTGTACCAATTGTGTTGTTATTTCTGTTTACCTTTTACATACTTATATATATATATAAAAGTCTAAAGTCTGTCTTAAGCCAGAAGACTCATTTGGCCAGTGCTTATCCCAGTTTCATGGCATGAAGTGACTGAGAGTACAAGACTCCCTCCTGGACAGGACGCCAGTCCATCTCAGGGTTAAACCTCCAGCTATTGCTGGTACTCATTTTAAGCTGAGTATACTGGAGCAACGTGAAATGAAGTGTTTTGTTCAAGAACACAACACGCAACCCAGGATTCGAGCCCACAACATTATGATCGCAAGTCCAACACTCTTACCACTAGGCCACGTGCCTCCACCCAATATATATATATATATATATATAATGTATCATCATCATCATCATTTTACGTCCGCTTTTCCATGCTTGCAAGGGTGGGACGGGAACTGATTCTGGCTTGATTTCTACAGTTGGATACCCTTCCTAACACCAACCTCATTTACAGTGAGTGCTGGGTGCTTTTTTGCCGTGGCGCCTACATGTCCACTTTACAGTCCCTATCATCTCATTTCTACAGCTGAGTAAACTGGAGCAATGTGAAATAAAGTGTCTTGCTCAAGGAAACAACACATCACCCGGTCTGAGAATTGAACTCACAACACATCTATATATATATATATCTATAGATGTGTTGTGAGTATATATGTGGAGGCACATGGCATAGTGGTTAGAGCATTGGCCTTGAAATCGAAAGGTTGTGAGTTCAATTCTCAGACCGGGTGATGTGTTGTTTCCTTGAGCAAGACACTTTATTTCAAATTGCTCCAGTTTACTCAGCTGTAGAAATGAGATGATAGGGACAGGGGTCCATATCATTCCACTGCAAAGTGGTCGTGGAGGTGCCACGGCAAAAAAGCACCCAGCACTCACTGTAAATGAGGTTGGTGTTAGGAAGGGCATCCAGCTGTAGAAATCAAGTCAGAATTAGTTCCCATCCCACCCTTGCAAGCAGGGAAAAAGCGGACGTAAAATGATGATGATGATGAGATGATGATATATATATATCATCATCATCATCAACATTTTACGTCCGCTTTTCCCTGCTTGCAAGGGTGGGACGGGAACTGATTCTGGCTTGATTTCTACAGCAACCTCATTTACAGTGAGTGCTGGGTGCTTTTTTGCTGTGGCACCTCCATGACCACTTTTCAGTGGAATGATAGGACTGGGGTCCCTATCATCTCATTTCTACAGCTGAGTCAACTGCAGAAATGTGAAATAAAGTGTCTTGCTCAAGGAAGCAACACATCACCCGGTCTGAGAATTGAACTCACAACCTTTCGATTGCAAGCCTAATGCTCTAACCACTAAGCCATTTGCCTCTATATATAAATATATATATATATTTGAAAGTTGCAGAGTTTTTGTGCATGCAGTTCGGGCAGTGTTCAGAGAGTTTGTTCAGTAGCGGCCCTTGGCGAATAATATTTCGTAGCTCTCTGAGATACAAAGGTCGCAGCACTTGTGTCCTCCGTTGTATGAGCGCACTTTCTGGAGTATTTTCCATTTAAGCGTGAAGAGGTGGAGTTCCTTTTGAGGTCCCAAAAATAGGAGGCGAGTGTTGTCTGATTTGATTTGTCCGGTCTTCTGAAGGAGTGGGTAAGGTTATTGGAAGTCATGCCGATGTAAGTCTTTTTGTTGTTGCAATCATCGGTGCTTGAGATGACATCGCATTTGTATACGATGTCATTTGTCAGGCACTTGTTTTCAAGTGGGCAGGCTTCCTTATTTAGGCAATTGCACAAGGCCTCAGTCCGGGGATTGGGTTCGGAGGTGGTTAGCTAGGTTAGGTGTAGTGGAGTAGGAGAGTCTTAATGTGTTCCTATTGAAGATGGTGTAGTACCTATGTTGTATGGGGAAGTGTGTCTTCAGCAAAGTGAAGAAAATCCTAGGTATAGATGTATAGACCTCTCTATTGAAGGGAGGGTTGTACCAGCTAATCTGCCTATGCCTATTCCTCCTATGCAGTCTTGCGGTGGTGTCTAGGTAAGTTGTCTTTTCTTTAAATCCGCTGCGGGCGAGGGCGTCATTGTAGTAGGAGGCAGAAGCGTTAAATATATCTTCATTGGCCGAGAGGCCGGAGAATCTAATTGAGACGCTTTTTACTAAGTTATCAGTGATGTTTTTTGGGTGGTTAGAATTAACATTAATAAATCTAAGGGACTCATTAGGATTGTGGTACGGGTAATAGAAGGAAGTATCTATGTCGAGAGTGACATCTAAAAAGTTGGCCCTAGTCATATTAGATTCTATAGTTATACTAAATCCTAGATTACGGAAGAACGAGCTTAAATTTCTCCGAAACCCATCGGTTCTGGGGTTAACCTTGTGCGGGGAGAAGAGGCCGTCGTCTCGGTAAAAACCTCCGGTGAGGCCAGTAAAGAGGTTCTTCAGGTGATGTAAAATGTACAGGCACACAAGGTCGCTTATTTCAGCCGAATCACTCGCTCCTATGTTGACGTCAAAGGGGGTCTGAGACTTCTTGTTGATCCAGTAAGATCCGTCGTGGTATAGGAAGGTCTTACGGGCATGGAGGATAACATCTTACTCAGCATCGGTTATGGTGGTAAAATTCCTGGCAAAAGTAAGTGCGTCCTTCGGGAGGGGCTCTGAGATAGAAAGAAGCATAGTAGTTTTCTATGTCGAGTTGCAGGAAACGAGTGTGGCGTTTGTCGGGTAATTCTTGGAACCAAGATATTTATATATATATATATATATATATATATATATATATATATATATATATATATATATATATATATATATATATATATATATAAAATGATGAGAAACGAAAGGAGCTGTGGGGTTACTAAAAACAAGGATTAGGATGGTGGTTTGGGCGGAACAAGAGGAGAAAAGAAGAAAGAATCCTTCGTCAGCTGTAAATCTGCGATCCAGATGTTTCGGCGCTTATTTACAGGACATCTGTAACGATTGGGATCGCCCGAAGCTTTTTCTTAATCAAACGGCCAGGAGGAAAAGAAGAGAAAAAGGAGAGAAAAAGTAAGGAAAAAGAATGAAAAGCAGAAGAAGAACAAAGGTGGTGAGGAGAGAGGAAAAAAGAGAAAAAGGAAACAAAGGAGAAAAAAAAACGGGTGAACAGATCCCATCGTGGGAAGACACAGGATAAAGAAACAAGCAAATGAGTAACCGTGAAAAAATAGGATAAGTAAGTTATAGCAAACCTGATAGACATTAGCCTGGTAGGTGTGCTAACCATAAGACGTTATTCAGATTTTCTATAGAATAAAGACAGTAAAGATATGTATGTTTATTTGTGTGCTTGTATGTGTGTGTGTGTTGTGTGTGTGTGTGTGTTTGAATTTCTATACTTAAAAAAAGGTGGCTCACGAAGGCTTTTTTTTAATAAACGTGATATGATTGGTTATAAATGAAATTTGGCTGTCACGAACCAATCAAATCACGTTTATTAAAAAAAAGCCTTCGTGAGCCACCTTTTTTAAAATAAAGAAATTCAAACACACACACACACAACACACACACACACACGCACACACACACAAACACACAAATAAACATACATATCTTTACTGTCTTTATTCAATAGAAAATCTGAATTCTGACACCCCAGCGAACTAACCATATTCACTGAACCAGAACAATTCTCCCATCCCTTTCTCTTGACCATTATCTTTCACTTATCATAAAATTCTCTAAAAAGGCTACAGAATGGATTTCCAAATAAGGGCACGAAAATTTAATGAAAGTTTGTTCACATGACAGCCATAATTTCATTTATAACCAACCAAAAAAAAAGCCTTCGTGAGCCCCTTTTTTCAAGTAAAAAGAAATTCAAACACTCATATATGAAAAAACAACCTGTGACAACCCCCCCCCCCCCATCTTATTTGAAGAACTATTGTAACGCGAACTGGCGCGAAATTTATTATAATTATTGACAAACCAATCAAATTACTTCTCGAAAAACCTGGCATTTCGAGTCACTTTTTCCATATAAAACAAGTAACATTCAGAGACCAACCAGATGTGAGAAAAACCACAGACCCTCCATCTCAACTCACCTTTTGAAAAGCAGAAGAACTGCGAAACCGGTAAAGGAACCAAACAAATATATATATTTTATAAAAAAATAAGACTCCAGTTGCATTTTCGATTTCATCTCTTTTTCTTTATACTTTCACTCGTGTAGGACACCTCGGTTATTTTTCAATTTGTAAAAAAAAACAACCTCACTTTCTAATTATATATATATATATATATATATATATATATATATATATATATATATATAATGTATATATATATATATAATGTATATAAATATATATATATACTAGTTGGCCCGTCCGACTGGCGTCCGGCTAGGTATACCGGCATTTTATCTTTATAGGATTCCCCCTTCCACTCCAGTGCAAAGATACCGCACGCCCTCTCAAGTCAGCGAGGGTGGGGTGGGGGTTAACGTGCTCTGATGTTGGTTTTGAATAGTTTTTAGGATTACCTAGTTCAGCAGCCAGTACGTTAAAGGAAATTGATAGTTACAACAATAAAGGCTGAACAGAGAACAAATTTTTTAATAAACTTTATTGGAAATTCCAAGTAACAAAAAATACATAAATTACATTGTTAGAGCCTCAGAATACACAATATTTTTTGTTCGGCCCTCGGGAGCAAAGATGAAGAGATTGTTTAGCGAGCTCACCCTAGAGCATTCTAAATACAATTGACCATGGGAGAAGCATGGTTTTCCCAGATGAAGACCAGCCACTTTTAGGGTTTGACCCTGAGCTTTGTTGATGGTAATCCCGAAGCTTAGTCTCTCTGTTGCTGTAGTAACATTTTTTCTTCTGGAAAATCTGATCTTGTGGCCAGGCTGGGACATTTTGGGTGGCATATCGGCAGTAACAATGACGATAAACCATCTGTGCTTTCGTGAAATAAATACGCTAAATCGCCTAATGCGATCCCTAGGGCCAGGCGTTGCTCAGGATTTTCTCTAGGGTTCTTATATATTTGATATATATTATCCTTATCGAGCCTCGTGAAATAAATACGTTTGTTTATATTTTGTTATTGTGTATGCAAAAATATCTATACACGAATATATAATTACATATATATATATTAAAATAACAGATTAAAGTTTAAGCAAAGAATCGCTGCTTTCACCCTTAACGGGATCTTCTGAAAATAAAAAAAGTAAATATTTCGAAAAACGATGTAACCGAAGGAATACTGGAAGACGATACTTTGGTTCGGGAAGACGTTCCCTGGCAATAAACGGAAAAAAGTGAAGATAATAAGTCAGCAATGAGAACAATATTTGTTCTAGGGTTCTTATATATTTGATATATATTTATCCTTATCAAGGCCTCTTACGATTTTAGTCGTCACATTTATTATTATTACTAGTTATATATATATAAATATATATATATATATATATATATATATATATAAATATATATATATATATATATATCTAAGGCGGGTAAAATTCCCGAGATCCATGGACGAGTTCTCTCCAGCGGTCTCTGTCCCTCATTATCGCTGCCATATCCTGCATCTCCAACAGACCAGTGTCTGTCCTTAGGGCATCAACATATGTTAACCTTGGTCTTCCTCTTCTAGTGTGTCCATGTAGGGGCTCCCAAAGGAGCACTGAGTGCAATGTCAACTCTGGATGTCGGTGAGCATGTCCAGCCAACCTCAGTCTCCTCTGTGTCACTTTTGAGCTGACTTTTGGGATGCTCCCATTCAGCTCTGAGTTTTTCATCCTCAGTGTATACTGATTAATGTTCAGAGCCATCCTCAGCATTCTCGTGTAGCACCCATCCACCATCTGAGTGAGTCTCTTGGTCAGTGTCCAAGTCTCAGACCCATACAGCAGCACAGACTCCACTACAGCAATGAATAGGTGGATTTTCAGGTCTCTACGAAGGTCCGACTTCCACACCGATCTCAAGCTGTGACATGCCGCCCAGGCCTTGCTCTTCCTCCCAACCACATCATCTTCCGTATTCCCAATCTTTGCTCCCAAATACAGGAAGTCCTCAACCAATTCCAGCGGCTTCCCGCCTACATTAGTGATCCCCTCTGGCTTCTCAACATTCTCCACCAGATATTTTGTTTTAGTCTCATTCATTCTCAGCCCCACACTCATCGACACAGTCTCAACCTCCCGCATCAAATCCTCTGCCTCCTTCACTGTATTTGTCACCAAAACTATGTCGTCGGCAAATTCAGCATCCGATACCTTTTTCACCCCAACTCTCCTGCTCTGAGCCGGTGCTACAGTAAAGCCAGTGTCCTGGTATTTCTCCAGTGCAAGGCGCATACAATAGTCCACTACGATGATAAAAAGGTAGGGAGCCAATGTATCTCCCTGGAGCACTCCAGCCAGTATCTCAAAGAACTCTGTCATCCCATCAGGTGTAATGACTTGGGCTTTGGTGTTGGTGTAGAGCAGTGATATCAGGTCCACTATCCTCTTGGGGATTCCATAAGCCTGTAAGATCTTCATCAGGCAGTAACGGTCCACAGAATCAAAGGCCTTCCTAAAGTCAATGAAAACCATGACCGCAGGAAGGCACTTTGCTCTAGCTCCCTCTAATATCCTCCTCAGCATCAGGATGTGACTGGTGGTTGATCTACCCTCTCTGAAGCCGTTCTGGTTGTCCCTGAGCTTCTTCTCCATCTCAGGCTGGATCCTGTTAAGAATCATCCTGTTGAGGGTCTTTGCCACAAGTGACGTCAGTGAGATCCCCCGGTAGTTGTTGGTGTTAGAGAGATCTCCCTTCTTTGGCACTGGGACGATGTTACTGATCCTCCACTGATTCGGGGCAACTCCTTTCTCCAGTGCCCCGTTACAGAACCCCAGGATGATATCATCAAAATCACACCTCTTCATCACCTCTGATGCCACTCCATCCTCTCCATGAGCCTTGCCCTCCTTGATCTTCTTCTTGGCTCTCTGAAGCTCCTCTCTGGTGAAGGGCTCTGTCTCAACATCCAGTTCCTCAAACAGCCGCCTGATCTCCCCACTGCTCTGGGCTGTGGAGGGTGGCTCTCCTAGTAGGGTCCTAAAATGGTCTAGCCATTTCCTCTTCCTATCCTCAGGCCCCGTTCCCTGGATCTGATGATATATATATATATATATATCATCTTCACCGTTTTACGTCCGTTCTTCCACGCTAGCATGGGTTAGACGGGCTGTCCTTTTGTGGGCAGTGTCCGGTCGGCTGACCTTGTCTTGCTCATACGGGAACTGATTCTGGATTGATTTCTACAGCTGGATGCCCTTCCTAACACCAACATCATTTACAGTGAGTGCTGTGTGCGCTTTTTTTCCATGGCGCTTACACGTCCAGTTTACAGTGTGGGATGGGTGCTTTTTTGCCGTGGCACCTCCACGAACACTTTGCAGTAGGGGGGTGTGGGGGATATTGTCTATCTGCTTCAGCTTCGGCTTGTATTTGTGGGGGGTCGGATCTTCTGTATTACTGCGTGACACCAGAGGTCACGGTCGTGTGTCATCGCTTTTGAGAGGTGTAATTAGGTAAGGTCGGCTTTTATCACCTCATCCCAGGTCTTCTTCGGTCTCCCCACTCCACGGTTTCCATCGACTACTGGTGCTTTGCACTTTTTTACACAGCTGTCATCCTTCATACGCATCACATGTCCATACCAACGCCACCGCCTCTCCTGCACACAGTATTTGATTCCTCTTATGCTCAATATATATATATATATAAAGTACAGAACAATCAAAATCTATGTTTAATACATTTTATTGCTGACAATCGTTTCTTCCAAACAGCCGTTTGGATTCATCGGAGCATTGACAAAGTTTAAACACATAATTAAATTCCTATTCTACAGAACAATCATAAAGATACGTTGATATTATTGTTGCTATAAATAGTGTCATATTCAAAGAGAGTGAAGGTGTAGCAATGTGTATAATAAAGAGTATAAAAGGTTACTCGCAAATGAGGACATTAATGGTACATAGGCATATAGACAGTAAGAATGCATAGGCATTAAACATGCACAGAATAATATGGTAAAGAAAGCAAGGTATTAAGCATATACAGCATAATATGGCAAAGATATCACAAAATATAGGTGTAGTAATAATAATGAAAATATTGTGTACAGTACTCAGGTGCACTACAACTCATCAAAAGTGTGTGTATAGTACATAGGGTAATGTACAAACGTCAGGAAAATGAACAGTGCATGAGTCATGATATACACATGTGTACATGTGTATGGAAGGGGGACATCAGGTGTAGTTTTGGCGAATTTCGGGAAGCATGAGGGTTTTAAAGGATGCAGTGTCTCGGCAGCTAACAACTGATGCAGGCAGTTTGTTCCTTGCTTCAGCAACTCTAAACGTGAAAAAATGTTTCCGAAAGTCATGGGAGCTGTGCTGTTTTCTGACTCTGTAGGCATATCCACGTGTGTTAGACACATGGAGATCAAAAAGGTGCTCAGGGTTGTTGTTGGCGAGATGGTTAATAACTTTGTGGGTGTTTACCAAGTCCATTGGCAGACGTCGGAGCTTCATTGAATCCATGCCCAGGGGAGCAAGGCGTTCAGAGTATGGTAGGTGTCTGATGGAGGGTATGCGCTCGGTTGCACATCTCTGAACAGTTTCCAGGAGGTCAATGTTCTGAGCAAGATAGGGGTTCCAGACTGATGATGCGAATTCCAAGTGTGGTCGTACCATAGCTATATACAGCTTTAAATAGATAGCTGGAGAGCGGCTAACAAAGGTCTTGCTGAGTGATGCCAAGACACTCTCGGTCTTCTTGACAATCTTAGAGACGTGCTTTGTCCAACGAAAATCGCTGCTGAGAGTAATGCCCAGGTCACGTTCACAAGAGGACTTCTTGATAACAGTGTTGTGGAGGGAGTAGAATGAAGATATTAAGCAGTCAGGAAAGCATGGGTAGAATATAAGGTGAAAATTGTGAAGGAACTTGTGTAATATACATATACAAAGTTTTGTTGATGCATGCGTTGAGAGTGGATCAGATAGGTAATTAAATTAAACAATCCAAGCAGAAGTAAAGCTGTTATGTAGTATAAAAAATATCAACGTAACTTTATGATTGTTCTCTAGAATAGGTATTTAATTATGTGTTTAAACTTTGCCAATGATCCGATGATTCCAAACGGCTGTTTGGAAGAAACGATTGTCAGCAATAAAATGTATTAAACATAGATTTGATTGTTCTGTACTTTATATTCCTGCTCTGTAATACATCTGTTGTATTTACATTGAGCCATTTTCCATACTGGTAATAAGGTGGTAAAAAATAAAAAATAATGAAATGACCTTTCCTATTTATAATTATATATAGTTTATATATAAGTATAAATAATATCATTATTATTAACAATTAATGGCGGTCGATTGGCGGTATCGGTAGAGGGTTGGACGCCATGCTTTGCGCATAGAGTTACGGCCCTTGCCATTCAGAGTTCAAATCCCGTCGAGGTTAACTTTGGCTTTCATCCTTATGGGGACGATAAAATAAAGTACCAGTAATACACTGAGTATTTGCTGGCCTTGTGCCAAAAGTAGAAACAATTATTATTAACTATTATTATTATTATATATATATATATATATATATATATATATATATAATTGTTTCTACTTTTTGGCACAAGGCCAGCAATTATCCCAGTGCATTACTGGTACTTTATTTTATCGACCCTGTAAGGATGAAAGGCAAAAATTAACCTAGGCGGGAATTGAACTCAGATCATAAAGAGAGGTAACTCTATGCTTCAAAGCATGGCATCCGACCCTTACCGATAGTGCCAATATATATATAACATATATATATAAAATATATATATATATATATATATATATATATATATATATATATATATATATATATATATATATATATATATATATATATATATATATATATATATATATATATATATATATATATATATATATATATATATATATATATATATATATATATATATATATATATATATTTTATATATATATATTATATATATATATATATATAGGCATCGTTGATTATTTTACATTTGTGGATCTTCGGAAGTCCGTAAAGGTTGCTGGTTTTGTATTCACAATTTGTTAAATAATCGCGTTCCTTTTTAGTTAGGTCTTCCTGGTATCGATAAATCAGTGTGTTTAATTTGGTCATTATTTTTGATTGCTGGTAGTTTTTTTACTCTTTCATAGTAATTAGTATTTTGTAAGAGAGAGAACATAGAATTTTATATTTTTCAGCCTCCATAATGACAACAGTACTTCCCTTATCCGCTTCCTTAATTACAATGTCCGTATTGTTTTTTAGTTCATGGATAATCTCCCATTCCCTTCGACTTGTGTTGGGTTTGGGTTTAGGTTGCGGTAGTTCATGGTATGGGAAGGTAGCTATGTGGTCACAAAATTTGTCCAGAACTCTGTTTCTACCTTTTGTTGGGTTGTAGCTGCTTTTATTCCGTACAATTGATTCGTCGTTATTCTCCTTGTCAAAGAATTCCTCTGTGAGACGTAATTTTCTACAGAAGTGTGAGATATCGTCATTTATCTCGTTGGGTTAGGGTATTGTGGTGTTGGTGTGAATTTCAGACCTTTGGAGAGAATTTTTACTTGTTTGGCTGAGAGGTTTGTATTTGAAATGTTAATTATTTTCGGTTTTTCAAAATCGGTTTGTGCCACCGGGTGTCGTGAGTCCTGTAGCCTTGGTCTAAAAAATGATTTTTCTGGAATGTTTTTTCATTGGTATTATTATATCTAATGGTATTTCCTCTGTTGTTGTGTCGTCTTGTATAGGAGTTTCGGACGTATTGAGGTTCGGTTTGTTGATAGTCCGGGCTGTAGATTTGGTTCCTTTGTGTGGGTTGGGATCTACGGTTTTGGAACAGGCTCTGTGTGGGCAGGGGTCTACGGTTTTGGAATAGGTTTTGTGTGGGTTGTGATCTGCGGATCAGGTCCTGCCTTGTGTTCGGGGATCTTTGGTTTTTGTTAGTAGGGTTATAGTTTTGTCTATGGTTTCTGGGATTATCGTTATAGTTTTGCTGGGGGTATGTTGGACGTTTTGTTACTTTTTTTGTTATTTGTTGTGCATGTGGTGTGTGAGTTTTAGTTTGTTTTAAAAATGGGTTACCTGTATGTTGTTCATTTTTGAAGTCCATTTCGTAGTTGTTGAACCAGGTGGCGTTTTTTTCCCATCGCTGGAGGGATGTTAGTTCTTCATCCTCACAGTTTTCTTTCCAAAGTTTTAGGGTTTTTTTGTAGAGTAGGCCTTCAGAGTGCTTTGAGATTTCTGTGTCCATCTGTTGGTCGAGTGACTTGAATTTTTCTTCGTTGGAGTTGGCTCTTAATCGCAACAGTTCTATTTCTGTTTTAAATTTTTCCAATGCCATCTTTTCCCTAAGTCTTTGTTGGTTTTCTGGTTCATTCGGGATGGGTTTTATTTGGAGTTTTTTGGGGAGGATGATTGGGGTAGAGTTTAGCCACTTTTCATATATGTCTGCCTTGCCATTATTTTTTAGGAGATTCCAAAGGGCGAATTTGCGGGCTGTGAGCTTTTGAGTCCATATGTTGATTAGGGTGTTTTTCACTGAGTGGACATCTCGTAGATTGGGTTCTGACGGTTGTTCAAGCTTTTGGAGCATTGCTGTTTCAATGGTTTCGATTAGCTTAGTTAATACTGGAGTAATATTCGTCTCTTGGGTATTTTCTGTTTCTTCGTGGGGTCCTTTTTTATAGATGTGTATTTGGTCCACTTTGTTGGTCAAAATTGAGAGTTTAGAGGAAATCTCTTTGAGTTCATTTAAGATGTCCTGGTTCAGTGAGTTGTTGTTTTGTTGAGACTTTGGTGGCATTTTCGGTCTTCGTGTGGTGGGTATATATTAGAAAGTGAGGTTTTTTTTACAAAATGAAAAATAACCGAGATGTCCTACACGAGTGAAAGTATAAAGAAAAAGAGATGAAATCGAAAATGCAACTGGAGTCTTATTTTTTTTTTAAATATATATATTTATTTGGTTCCTTTACCGGTTTCGCAGTTCTTCTGCTTTTCAAAAGGTGAGTTGAGATGGAGGGTCTGTGGTTTTTCTCACATCTGGTTGGTCTCTGAATGTTACTTGTTTTATATGGAAAAAGTGGCTCGAAATGCCAGGTTTTTCGAGAAGTAATTTGATTGGTTTGTCAATAATTATAATAAATTTCGCGCCAGTTCGCGTTACAATAGTTCTTCAAATAAGAGAGGGGGGGTTGTCACAGGTTGTTTTTTCATATATGAGTGTTTGAATTTCTTTTTACTTGAAAAAAGGAGGCTCACGAAGGCTTTTTTTTGGTTGGTTATAAATGAAATTTGGCTGTCACGTGAACAAGTTTTCATTACATTTTTGCGCCCTTATTTGGAAAACTATTCTGTAGTCTTTATAGAGAATGTTATGACAATGGAGAGATAGTGGTCAAGAGAAAAGGGATTGGGAGAATTGTTCTGGTTCAGTGAATATGGCCAGCTGGCCGGGGTGTCAGAGTTCAGATTTTCTATTGAAGTGAAGATATGTATGTTTATTTGTGTGCTTGTGTGTGTGTATGTGTGTGTGTGTGTGTGTGTGTGTGTGTGTGTGTGTGTGTGTGTGTGTGTGTGTGTGTGTGTGTGTGTGTGTGTATTGGAAGATGATTCTATTAGTAGAGATAGGGGGAGGGAGTTGTAGGTGTGGGGGTTGTTATGTGTGTGTATGGGTGTTATGTGTGTGGGAGTATGGTTAGCATGTTAAGATGAAGAGAATATATATATATATATATATATTGTGTGTGTGTGTATGTGTGTGTGTAGGAAAGTGATTCCTTTAGTAGGAATATTTTTGAATGAACATATTTTCCTTACTTTTTCGTGTTTGTTGTTGTATTGCCAGTGCAAACGTAAGTTAAGGTTTATTTAGTTCGGGTTTTTATTTTCTAAAGTAGAAGGTATTATGTGTGTGTGTGTATGTCATATTGTGGTGTTGACATAATGTATATTAAACCTTATTTAATGTTGGTCTATATTTTTGAATAAACATATTTTCCTTATTTATTCGCATTTGTTCTGTTGTATTGTTAGCGCAAAGGTAAAATGGGAAGACTTGGAATTTGGGTGTCTTATTACTTGCGCAAATGTCTAGATGTGCACTTAGTGGTATCTGTCTCGTGGTTGGATCTCGTAATTGTTGGCGATGAACTGTCATTCTGTTTCTGAGTGTGAGTTTAGTTTGTCCTATATAATCTTCATTGCATCCTTTACATTTAATGGCATAAATTAGATTTTTTGATGAGCAAGTGAAGTGATTTTTTACAGTAAAATTTTGTCCTGATTTAAATGTATACGTGTTGCCTTCAATGAGGTGACTGCAGGTTCCACAATTAGAGCGACCACATTTTTTAATACTTGGTTGTGGGTTTGTGGTAGGTAATTTGGCATTGGTGAGTAATGTTTTCAGTGATTTTGGTTGTCTTTTGCTTTTGATTATTTGGTGTGTTTCAAGGGCCTTTTTCATTCTTGGGTTTTGTTTTAGTAGTGGGATGTTATTGTGAATAGTGTTGTAAGCTTCCGCATTTCTTGGGTTGTGTGTTGAGATATATGATAGAATATTGGACGTACCTTGAATTTGTTTCTGTTTCCGTAATTCATCAATGCCTATTGCTTTAGCCCTTTCTATTCCATTATTTATTAGTAATAGTGGGTACTCTCTCGAGTAGAATTTCCTTTAATTCTTGAAGTCTTTTATTTCGCGTTTCATAATTGGAGACAATTGTGCAAATTCTTCTTGCTAGGTTAAAAGGAATGTTCGTCTTCGTGTGCTTTGGATGGTTGTAGGTGAATAGCAGATATTGTTTGGAATCTGTTGGTTTGTAGTGTATGTCAGTTTCGATATTTGTGTCTTTTTTTATGATTAAGATGTCCAGAAATGGGAGTTGATCTTGGCTGTATTCCATTGTGAATTGGATGTGGTTATTGATCCGTTTATTAAGTTTTTGAAATCCTTCAGTTGGTCGAGTGTGTTATTAAGTTTTTGAAATCCTTCAGTTGGTCGCGTTTCCAATTCTCTGATAAATATTTGTGGAAGTTCAATCCGTATTTTGATTTGGACTGTTCATATATCTGGACTTCTAAGTATGCCATGACTAAGTTGGCATAAGTTGGAGCGGCCTTTGTACCCATCGCAGTCCCCGATATTTGCTTGTAAGTATTGCCATCGAAATCAAAAAAGTTGTTCTGTAGGATGAATTTTAATCCCTCGGTGATGAAGCTTTTTTCTATTCTGTCAGGTATCTCATTGCGATATTTCTCTAGCCAGAATCCTATTGCTTCTAGTCCGTATTGGTGTGGGATCGTTGTGTAGAGATTCACTACATCGAAAGACACAATAATAGTGTCGTTGTTGACATGTTTGGGGAGGTGGTTTAAGATGTCCAGATCGTCTCTTACAAGGCTTGGTATGTGTTTCAGTATTGGTTTCAGTAGTATGTCTATAAAGTTGCTCAATCTGTGTGTTTCACATTGTGGGCCCGCTACAATTGGTCTTAATTTAAGGTCTGTGGGGTATTGTGTGTTCCCGCAGGCTGAGGTGGATTGTTTACAGGCATCGTTGATTATTTTACATTTGTGGATCTTCGGAAGTCCGTAAAGGTTGCTGGTTTTGTATTCAAAATTTGTTTAATAATCGCGTTCCTGTATATATATATATATATATATATATATATATATGTATATATATATATATATATATATATATATATATATATATATATATATATATATATATATATATATATATGTATATGTATATATATATATATATATAGTATTAAGGATACTATTTATGATTATGTATATACTAAAACTTTTTATAGTTATATATATTTTAAACCTTAAACAATGAAAGACAGTAATTTATTACTACCTTATTACCAGTAAGATAAATAGCTTAATGTAATAACATCAGTTGTTCTACAGAGCAGTTATATAAAATATTCTATATATATATATATATATATATATATATATAATACATCATTGTTTTCAGATTCTGGTTTCTATATTGTTTTGTTTGTTGTGCCATTATTCCTCTTTCTCCCACAAAAAATAAGTTATGATAGAAATTAAACACACAAAAGTGTTGTTGAGGATGAACACAGGCAAAAAAACAAAGAAGAATATATTAATGAGGAACATTTCATATTCGTCTATTTTTTTTGTTTATATATTTAATTCATATACATCGTTGCGTTGCAATTATAGTTGAAGTAGTTTAGAAGCTTATATATGTCTATATATATATACGTATATATATATATATATATATATATATATATATATATATATATATATATATATATATATATATATATATATATATATATATATATAAATATATATATATATATATATAAACTATAATAAACTTTTCCATCGAGTCTTAATGTAAAGACAGATCCAAAAAACTATGTAAATGTATACACATATATGTATATATGTATGTATATATATATATATATATATATATATTTATATATATATATGTATATTTATTATTAATACTATATATATATATATATATATATATATATATATATATATATATATATATATATATATATATATATATATATATATATATATATATATATATATATATATTTTAATATTAATAACTCCAGAAAATAATTCTCGTTGAGTGTTTCCAATCTACTGTAAAACTCATTCTTAGACATAATCATTGAATATTGTTTAACACTTTAATATATATATATATATATATATATATATATATATATATATATATATATATATATATATATATATATATATATATATATACTTATGTATATATATATATAAACGCATATATTTATGTATGTATATATGTATATATATATATATATATATTTTTGTACTTTGGGAGGGTCATGTTGCCAATAAGAAACACACGCACCAGTTGCTTTCACTTCAATTTAATTTATTACATATTTACAAATTTACAAATTTATAAATTTCTGGTTGGTTGGTCGGTTCCACAACCAGATAGTTGTTTATATATATATAGTCATTGTTCTTTCGTCACACACTCTGTGACCTCTTCAGTGACTGGGGATTTCTTTCTTCGTTTCTGTGCCTTTCCTTTCTTCTATCCTACGCCATTTTGTGTGTGTGTCGGTTTCAACACACGATTTCAGATAAAGAATCTTGCTAAACAAATTCAGAAACGAAATATATATATATATATATATATATATATATATATATATATATATATATATATATATATATATATATATATATATATATATGTAATATATATATGTATATAAACGGAAAAAATGAAACAAAATTTCATTTCTCACTCTTAGTACGTCTGTTACTTAAATATAAGCATGTATACATACATACATATATGTATACAGATGCACAGTAGTATGTATATATATATACATACATGCACACATATAGATATCTACGTATGGATTCACCGAACATTTATTATAATGCTCCGTGTGTTTGTAAACAAACATCCCGTATTAAGCCGTACAGTGTCTAGCAACCATCGTTGCTCATTTGTTCAACACTGACAAAGGAACGCTGTACTAGTTTCAAGCTTATTAGCTATCGTCAGCAACGTATACCTTCCTGCCAGATGATTGAACGTCTGAAAGTATATACTTTCCTTATGCATATTAACGGCTGAGCAGCCTAATTTGCATATCATCTGGCAGGAAGGTATACGTTGCTGACGATAGCTAATAAGCTTGAAACTAGTACAGCGTTCCTTTGTCAGTGTTGAACAAATGAGAAACGATGGTTGCTAGACACTGTACGGCTTAATTCGGGATGTTTGTTTACAAACACAGCGAGCATTATAATAAATGTTCGGTGAATCCATACGTACATATATACATATGTGTGCATGTATGTATATATATATACATACTACTGTGCGTCTGTATACATATATGTATGTACGTATACATACTTGTATATATGTATATGTATATAGGTATATATATGTATATATATGCGTGTGTATATTTGTATATGTATATATATATATAAATATATATATACGTATATGTATATATATATATATATATATATATATATATATATATATATATATATATATATATATATTTGTATATCTGTGTATATATATATATATCATCATCATCATCATAGTCCGCTCTTCTCTGCTTGTAGATCTGTATATATATATTTATATATATATTTGTATATCTGTGTATATATATATAGGAAAATGTTCAAGACCCCGACGGCAGAGCTCAAGCTGTTTCGACGTCTATTTCTGGACTCAGTCCAGAAATAGCCGTCGAAATGGGTTGAGCTCTGCCGTCGTGGTCTTGAACATTTTCCTATTACCCACTCTACTACCCCAAGTATTGAGTACTCTGCTACGTTAAGGTCCAGCTGGTTCCTTACCACACTTCCTTGATTATATATATATATATATATGTATATATATATATATATATATATGTATATATATATATATATATATATATATATATATATATATATATATATATACATAAAAAAAACATATAGAGATATATATAGAGCCTTATATACACATACACACATACATATATACGTATATACATATATTTATACACACACACACATATATATGAATCAAGAGAAATTATTATGAAGCTGCAAAGCAAATATATTTATCATTGAAAACATCATGACACTGTATCGTAGTATTTAACTCTGTATGATAGTTTACGAAATTGTATGGCATTATGTGGAAGTATAGGCTACTGCATTGAAGTTTATTGCACTGTATGTCAGTGTATGGGAGTATATATTACTTTATGGCAGAGTACAACACTGTATTACTGTATGGCAGTAAACTACATTATATTTCACTGTATTGTTGTGTATGACACAGTATGGAAGTAAACCACACTGTATATCAGTGTACAATACTGTATGTCAGTATACCACATTGTATGACAGTGTACCACACCTTATGTTAGTGTACTACACTGTATGGCAGTGTACCATACTGTATGACATTCTATTATACTGTATAGCTATGTGTTCCTCCACACCTATCTAACTCCAATCTAACTCAGTGATCCTTAATTTTATTTCTCATCACAGTTTTCTTTGTTTCTTCCTTCATAAGTTTTTGTTTTTTGTTGGTCTCTTCAAATCGCTTTTTTCTTTTGTCGTGGGGCATCAATCTTTTCTTTTATTCATTAAGTACAGTAATCTATAATTAGACTTACGTTTGATGTTGTTGTTATTTGGTTTTATATATTCTCTCTGGTTTTAACAGGTGCTTTGTTTACTTTTACTATTTATTTTGCCAGTGTCTGTGTGTTATATTTGTGATGTCTGATTATAAATGTTTGTTTGTTTTCATGTCTGCTTTATGTTTTCATTATTTATTCTTCGTTATGTATTCTTTGTTTTGTGTTATGTTTCTACTATATCTTCTGATATGTTTTTTTGTTTTTGTTTTATTTTTTGTTTATTTTTGGAGAATGTCATCATCATCACAATTTTATGTCTGTTTACCCTCCTAATAAGGGTAGGGTGGGTCATCACAGTTCAAGTCTGAACTCCAGCTGAGCTACTGACCTCCATCTTGCTTACTTACACTCTATCTAGGACCTGTATCTCACTTACAATACATTCTCACACTCTACTAAATGCATTTTATCCTGGCACCAACACTATGGCGGCTGTCATGTATTTGACACAGCTTCAATGTTCTCTTGACTCTTTGGCAAGTTTTCTATAGTTGGATGCCCTTCCTATCCCTAACCACTTTACAGACTGCAGGGTTTGGACATATAAGTCACCTACACTAGAGAGGTTGTCATGTCAGCTCTTAGATTCAAAATTACTTTTAACCCTTTTATTACCATAGTTCCAGAAAACCAGATGTTTTAACAATTCTGCCAGTTCACCATGTAAAGGCTGGCCAGCTTGTGAGAGAAGACAGAAATTGAACTCAGAATGTAAAGATACCTAGAATATATACACCAAGTTATCTTACCCAATGCTCTATTATCTTGCCCTTCAGCTAAGTCCATAGTGAAAATTGCACTGCCACCTTCTCTTAGAAGGGTGGCTGGCAAGTCTTCCTCTGTCTAGGAAATATAGCAAAGGAAGCTGCTAAATGGAGAATTCGAATTCTTCTAAAAGGGTTTGATTACAAGAATCTTCATCTCCAGCCAAGCCCTCATCAACTTGTTAAAGTACCAGGTGAGAAGGAAGGTGAGGGGCGAAAAAGAGGTGTGCCTTCTAGTGTGTTTTATGAAAGAAGGGTGAAAGATTGACAAGGCTGAATGGGCCTAATCTGATTATGCTTTTCAAAGTAGGAGGAAAATAACAGAAAAAAGGCTTCCTAAAGTGCAGTTTGCCCACTATTTGGGGAAATTGTGCTTGTTAACGTTTGTTATTGTTTTCTATTTTTATATATATATATATATTTATTATAATTTCGGTTATTGTTATTCCTACTATTTTCTCTTCAATGATGTCCCCTTGGATGTTCTTCCTATCACCAACCCCTTTACAGAGTGTACTGTGTTCAGACATATAAATCAAATACACTAGGGAGATTTTCATATGTGTAAACCCCACTCTGTTGTTACTATCATTATTTTCTTTGTCCTTGTATTCTCCCCAATGTCCTGAACGCTTGTTGCCAATTAAGAAATTATTATTTTCATCATAAAAGGGTGGTGGATTAGAGCATCAGACAATATGAATTACAGAATTTGTTTTTATTCTTTATGTTCTGAGTTCAAATCTCATCAAGGTTAACTTTGCCTATCATCCTTCCAGGATCGATAAAATAAAGTACTAGTCAAGTAGTGGATCAGTTTAATCAGCTTTTTCTCCCCTCAAATTGTTGGTCTTGTACCTAAATTAGAAAACATTATTATTATTAGTAGAATAAAGTCCCATCAGCATAAACAATTTCCATTGGTTGTATTTGTTCTGCCTCTTCACATTCTGAGTTCAAATCCTACTAAGGTTAGCTTTGCCTTTCATCCTTACGGTGTCAATAAAATAAAGTACAAGTACCAGTAACACAATGAGGTCAATTTAATTGACTTTCACCTACCCAAAAATTGTTGGCCTTGTGCCTAAATTTGAAACAATTACTAGACCTGAAAAATGCGCAAGCTCAAAAGAGCCACAGAATGTTATAATAAACCTTCAAAAGTGTGGCACTAGAGTTATTGCTCAAAAATATTGTAATCATTATCTATCGTACACTCTGTGGCATCCTTTTATAAAAAAGAGACTCATAACGAACTCAAGACGACACAATAACTATTTAAGCTAATGTTTATTATCTCATATTAGATGTTTATTAATGATTTATTTGAAATGCACTTAAACCGAATTCTATATTATAAATTCACTTAAATAATTATTGTGCCGTCTTGAGTTCGTTATGAGCCTCTTTTTTATAAAAGGATGCCACAGAGTGTATGGTAGATAATGATTACAATATTTTTGAGCAACGACTCTAGTCCCACACTTTTGAAGGTTTATTATAACATTCTGTGGCTCTTTTGAGCTTGCGCATTTTTCAGGTCTAGTTTAATATTTTTTTAAGGCAACGCTTGTAATAACTCTAGTTAAACATGATATATATTAATAATAAATTATCGTTGTAATGTAATTAGATTATATAATTGTTATTTTATAAATGATCTTATAAATATTATTGTAAGATGTATAAAAATAGTTTCAGACTTTTAATATAAACAACTACAAAAAACAATCAATATTAAATAAATATATTTTACATAATAATTGTTATAGTTGAATTAATAAAAATTAAATATTACATACAAATAGTCTAACATAATAATAATAAAATAATCTAACATAAAACGAACAATAATATGGACAAATATACAAGTAAATATGATACAACCAATATTATAAGCATGTTATAACGAACTGAAAAAAAAATATAAATTTAAAAAATCATATATAAATTAACAATATAAATTACCAAAACGAGAAAAATATTTTGATGATAAACGACAAAATACAGAAGGAAGATTCGAAACCGAAACGATAAATAAACATGCAAATAAAATGGTGGATGCTTTTGAGCAACAATTACTCTCGTTGGTTGATTAGCCAATAAGACGATACATTGCAAAACATATTTGGCAGGGATCACCACGGCCAGCGATACCCCTTGAATATTTTATTCACAAGCTACACATATATTTCAGACATGCAGACTTAAAACATTCTGTTGTTAGTCACTGCGTGTCTAACAGATTATTACTATTACTATTAAGAAGTGGATTAGCAGAATTGGTAGAGCATTGGATAAAGTCCCAATTGCAGTATTTGTTCTGATTCTTTGCATCCTGTGTTCAAATCCCACCAAGGTCAACTTTGCCTTTCTTCCTTCTACTTTCATTATTTAAGTGTTGCCATTTCATTTGCATTCATATCCATATCTTATACTGCATATTGCAACAACTCTTCATTGCTATTTACCAAATATTCTGTAAGTGTTCTCCTTTCACTACTTATAAATAATTGTTTCTACTTTAGGCACAAGGCCAGCAAATACCCAGTACATTACTGGTACTTTATTTTATCGACCCCATAAGGATGAAAGGCAAAGTTAACATCGGCGGGATTTGAACTCAGACTGTAAAGGGACGTAACTATGCTAGAAAGCATGGCGTCCAACCCTCTACCGATACTGCCAATTCACCGCCCTCACTACTTATAAATAATCCACACTGATGAGACTTTTACTACCATTCTTTCTCTTCATGTACAATCTATTTATATTTGCTTTACAATCTCTATACAAGGTAATTAACATTTTCATCTTTCTATCCAACTTTGCTATTCCTTCTTCAGTCCACTTAAGAAGGGACACTCTATAACTACTGCAACTGCCCAGATATTCATTGCATTGACTAGATTTCTCACATTCAGGTTTTTACTCTTTTTAAATGTCTCCCTAACCTTTTCTTTCATTTCTGCAAATAAAATATCACCCACTTCTAAACTCCCCAAATACTTATATCTATTATCTTCCAATATCCATTATCTTCCGGTCTCTCCATGGTTTCTCCAGATGGCAGTCGTAATCTACTCCAGTCTGCTTTCTTCCTTCCTTTCATATTGAGCACAGAGCATTTGGAAATCCCAAATTCCATACCAATGTCATTGCTACATATCTAGACTGTTCTAACCATAGAATCTTTCTGGTTTTCAGACTTCCCAAAAAGTTTCATGTCCTCCATAAACAGAAAATTGTTTATGAATGGTCCTTTCTTTCCACATTGGTAACCCATTCTAGCTTTCCTAAGTGTTAGTGTTATTAGGTATAAGGGCTATGATAAATAGTAATGAAGAAAATGAGTTTCCTTGGAAGATAACGTTTTCAATTTCTACTTCTCCAATAAATGCATTGCTTGAGTTCAACTTGATTTTCCATTCTAGCATAGAAAATTTGTGATGTCAGCAACCCCAAATATCTGCAGGCATTCAACAATCCAAGAATGAGGCATCATATTATATTCCTTCTTAAAGTCAATCCAGGCCATAAACATGTTGGTATGATATTATTATTATTATCATTTTTATTATTCGGTTATTTTGCTTGGTTCTGTTGACAGGTTCAGGCCTTGAATCTAAGGCAATAGATGTTTTCATTGTAAAGAGGGAGCTTGACTGAGAATGAGTGCTGTTCCTAGTAGCCCAGTCATTTTTAACTCATATTTACTGATCCTGCAGGGAAGGATGCCAAGATGCAGGTCTGATGATTTGGGTATTAATCCTAGTGCTCCTATTACCACAGGAATTGTGTTTGTGGTCATCCTCCACATGCACCTGATCTCTATTTCTAGCTCTTTGTACTTTGACAGTTTTCCATTGTTTTTTATAATGCATTCTTGTCAGTTGGTTCAACAATATCTATCAGGCTACATGTCATATCTCTTTTGTTTTGTATGATGATATCTGGCCTGTTGGCAGTGATTTCTCAGCCAGTTATCATAGGCATAACCCACAGAATGGGTACATTGCCATTTTCAGTGACTGTTTTTGGTTGATGTTCATACCATTTGTTGAAGGTGTTGATGTCATGAAATCAGGAGAGCATCTAGTGCACATATTTGGCAATGCAATTGTGTCTTTCTATATAATCAGTTTTTGCCAGCTCTGAACACCCAGAGATAACATGATCTATCATTTCTTTGTATTTGTTGCATATTCTGCATAGGGGCTAGTTCCAGTTTTCACTATTCTGTGTCTATAGGCCAGAGTATTTAGAGATTGGTCTTGTGCAGCTACTAAGAGTTCCTCAGTCTTTCAGATCATTACTTTTATGTTAGGATAGTGAATCATGCTGATCAATATCATTGTCAAAAGGATGCTCTGAGAATATAGCATGTAGTGGTTTTGCCTTTCATTCATGGTTTAGTTTGTCTGCCTTCGTGCCTTGAAATGTATTTATTACAATTATGTATTTATTACAATTACTATTATACCTAGTGTTTTCCCTTTAGACATGTCCTGTTTCCTTTACTCGATATAAACCACATTCTCTATTGTTTTTATCTTTGTATAGTCCTCAATGTCATGTCATCATTACTATTAGGATGCAGAGACCTGGCAGAATTATTAGTGCATCAGACAAAATGCCTTGCCATATCTATTTCAGCTTTTTATATTCTGAGTTCAAATCTTGCTATGATCAACACTTGCCTTCCATCATTCTGGAGGGTCTATAATGTAAATTGCCAGCCTTTGACAGTGGACGAGGGGTATTGTTAGTATTAGAAAAAATGGTACGTGGTATTTGTTCCAGGCCAGTATCCTGCTTCAGGTTGTCAATGTATATGACATGAAATCTATCACACTTCTCTGTCCATCATTGTCATTTGAGTTGCTGGATAGACTCCAGGTCAGTAACCTGCTTCAGGCTGTCAATGTATGTGACATGATGTCCACCACAGTTCTCTGTCCACCATTGCCATCTTCAATTCCTGCATAGACACCAGGCCAGTATCCTGCTTCCAGTTGTCAATGTATGTGACATGACATCCACCACGCTTTCTTACTCTGTGCTGTGGATCAGATGAGACTAGCTCTGACATTTTCTCTTCTGGATGTCATACACAATGTTTTGATAGACTGAATCATCATACTCTGAATTTCTCACTTACATTTGGGAGGATTCTATACAGGTATTCATTGTTTGTGTTGTTGACACACCAAGAGCCAGATGTAGCATCCAAGACACTTTTCTGTTTATTTTCTGGGTGTCCATATCTTGATGGTATGTTACTTTATTGTTTATAATCTCTTTTAAATCAAATTTGATCACTGAGACGTATATTCTTAGGATCTGAAAACCCTGTGTACATTCTGAAAGGTTTCCAAACACCACACGTAGGTTCCTTGTACAACGACCATCAAGTCTCTTTTCTGATCGTTTTGTGACAGTCCATGGTTTCTCTGGTCCAGCTAGTAGATAGATAGCGATGACAGATGATTGGTCCAACTAGTAGATAGATTATTTAATTGAAGACAAAACCCAATTATTTATTTATAAAAAAAAATCAACAGCAAAACAGTTTGTAAATTTTTGGCAGTGCACTATCTTTAACAGGAAAAAAAAAGGAAATTACATGTTTGGAAGCATGTTAGTGACAAATTAATGAGTATTTCTGATTGGATTTGCCAAGGTAGAAGATAATGTATCAAACCTGGGTTTCAAATAACTCTCATTGATGAGGAAGAAGAAATCAGCACTTGGCAAGAAAAGTTTAAATAAAAACACAAACAAACAAGTAAATAGGTTTAATGTTAAAATTAGAATTATCTTTAAAATAAAATTTTAAAAATTAATAAAAATAAGTATATACAATTTTCGAAAGATTATAATACAAAGTAGAAAGATCATTGCTTTTTTTTTTTTTTTTTTTTTTTTTTAAATTTATTTATTTATTTATTTATTTATTTATTTATTTATTTATTTTTTCTTTTTATTTTATTGTTTTTGGTTTGTGTGAGGATTAATGAGGAAGAAAATTAAATTCCTTTTAAAGAGACTACTGCATATATAAGATTAATTACTGGAGAAGCTAAAAGGATATGGTGATAATGAGTTTCAGCATCAATATTAAATGAGAGAGCTAGAAGTGTTGTCATTTCTCGAATAGAAACAAAATACAATTAATTAATGCCATGTATTTCATTCTTCAGGTATTTTTTGTCTTTTTGTTTTTACTTCAACATCAGTTTTCTTGAAAGACAATTCTCAGAGGTTATTTAGAATATAATGGAAATCCTTGTCATTATAATTACAAATATATTTAAGAGTATATTAATTTTATTCATTATTTATTATTCTTTTGTCTGATATTCCCTAGATTTGATAAATCTGAAGAATCGGTTCATTTGTGTTATTATTGTTAATGGTATGGGTAGTGCTATATAAGCAATTTAGCAATGGGGTGTAATCCTACCTGAAATCAGCTGAGATTATTGTAGTAATTAGTAGACAAAATGTCCCTCAATTGGAGGATGTTTAAAATCTAAACATAGTTTATACTACTGATATATATACATATATATATACATATATTATCATCATAACCATTTAACGTCCATATATATATAAATATATAGACATTTTTTCCAATTCCATCCTGCCCATCCCCTTAATCTATTTTATTTCTCATTCTTTCTTCTGATGAATAACTAGTCTCCGAAACGTTAAGACCCTCTTCCTGCTATATCAAGCGTTAACCTAATATATACCTTCCATATACTGTACCGATTGTGTTGTTATTTCTGTTTGCCTTTTACATACATATATATATATATATATATATAATATAAAAAAACGAAAAATCAGTGATGCATCTAGACTCAGTTTATTGCGTGTTACAATTGTTTCGCCGGCAGATAGCTCGAGGTATGATCATTGTATGGATCTGCCTGATTCTATAATTGCGAGTTCTTCGGACACATGCAATGCTTTTGGAGCAAATTTTCTCATTGGGGTGTTAGCTTAAAAAAACACGTCCAATGCTCTGTATAGAGCATAGAGTGCTCAACTGGCATACTGCCTATGGAAGCACCGTAGCTACCATTAAACACACGTATCTCTCTCTCTATATATATATATATAAACGGAAAAAATGAAACGAAATTTCATTTCTCACTCTTAGTACGGCTGTTACTTAAATATAAGTATGTATACGTACATACATATATGTATACAGACGTACAGTAGTATGTATATATATATACATACATGCACACATATATATATATGTACGTATGGATTCACCGAACATTTATTATAATGCTCGGTGTGTTTGTAAACAAACATCTCGAATTAAGCCGTACAGTGTCTAGCAACCATCGTTTCTCATTTGTTCAACACTGACAAAGGAACGCTGTACTAGTTTCAAGCTTATTAGCTATCGTCAGCAACGTATACCTTCCTGCCAGATGATTGAACATCTGAAAGTATATACTTTCCTTATGCATATTAACGGCTGAGCAGCCTAATTTGTATATCGAGTGAGTTAATTGGCCGGGCGCATCTGGCAGGAAGGTATACGTTGCTGACAATAGCTAATAAGCTTGAAACTGTACAAACAAACAAACCGAGCATTATAATAAATGTTCGGTAAACCGATACGTGCATATATATATATGTGTGCATGTATGTATATATATACATACTACTGTACGTCTGTATATATATATGTATGTACGTATACATACATACATACTTACATTTAAGTAAGTGCCGTACTAAGAGTGAGAAATGAAATTTCGTTTCATTCTATTCCATTTATCGTTTTCGGTGTGCCCGGCCGACTGAACTCACTCGATATGCAAATTAGGCTGCTCAGCCGTTAATATGTATAAGGAAAGTATATACTTTCAGACGTTCAACCATCTGGCAGGAAGGTATACGATGCTGACGATAGTTAATAAGCTTGAAACTAGTACATCGTTCCTGTGTCAGTGTTGAACAAAAAGTGACGTGGTTGCCTAAACACTGTATGGCGTAATTCGGGCTGTTTATTTGTTTACAAACAAACAAACCGAGCATTATAATAAATGTTCGGTAAACAGATACGTGCATATATATATGTGTGCATGTATGTATATATATATATACTACTGTACGTCTGTATACATATATGTATGTACGTATACATAATACTTACATTTAAGTAAGTGCCGTACTAAGAGTGAGAAATGAAATTTCGTTTCATTCTATTCCATATATATATATATTGTTATACTTTGGGAGGGTCATGTTGCCAATAAGAAACACACGCACCAGTTGCTTTCACTTCAATTTATTATAAATTTAGGAATTTATAAATTTCCGGTTGGTTGGTTGGTTCCACAACCAGACGATTGTTCATATATTGTCAAAGTTCTTTCGTTGTGGAACCAACCAACCAACCGGAAATTTATAAATTCCTAAATTTATAAATTTAATTTATAATAAATTGAAGTAAACTCAACTGGCGCGTGTGTTTCTTATTGGCAACATGACCCTCCCAAAGTATAACAATATCGATTTCAACACACGTTTTCAGATAAAGAATCTTGGTAAACAAATTCAGAAACGAGATAAATATATAAATAAATATAAAAATATATATATATATATATATATATATATATATATATATATATATATATATATATATATATATATATCCAGAATTAGCCGTCGAAACGGCTTGAGCTCAGCCGTCGGGGTCTTACTGGTTCCTATTACCCACTCTACTAACCTAAGTATTGAGTACTTTGGTGCGTTATGGTCCACCTGGTTCCTTGCCACATTTCCTTCGTTTATATATATATATATATATATATATATATACATATATATATATATATATATATATAGTATATATATATTATATATATATACATATATAATATATATATATACACATATATATATATATATATATATATATATACATATATATATATATATAAAATACATTATATGTATGTGAATTGGCAGTAACGGTGGAGGGTCGGACGGTATGCTTTACAGCATAGTTACGTCCCTTTACGGTCTGAGTTCAAATCCCGTCGAGGTTAACTTTTGCCTTTCATCCTTACGTGGTCGATAAAATAAAGTACCAGTAATGTACTGGGTAATTGCTGCCTTGTGCCAAAAAGTAGAAACAATTTTATATATATATATATAATATTACATTTTTGTTGTGTGTTTTTTATTGTCTTGTGGTGTTGAGGGGCGTTGTGTATGTGTTGTGTTTGTTTTCTGTATGTCCTTCAACATATAAACACTGCAACACAGACTTTAAGAAAAAGACTTTCAGCAAAATGACAGCTTGTTGTTGTTGTTATTGAGAGAGAAATATAGCAAGAGAAAGTGTGTGTGTGTGTGAAAGATATAGAATTAAAATTTGTTTCCAAAAAAACAACAGGTTCTTGTGGTGTTGTTGAGAGAAAAATACAGTGAGAAAGAGTGCTTGTGTGAAAGATGGATAGATAGATAGAGCGAGTAGTCACCATAATAACTAAGGAGTTTTGATTGAAAATGCAGGGAATTTTAAGAGCAAGTCTGTCAGTATGTGTTATTGTCTGTATGTCTTATAACCTATAGACAATGCAACAACAAACTTCAAAAAAGGCCATGGCATTTTACATCAAAATTATATGTATATATATATATAATTACATATGGTTATTTTTCTCTTGGTCCGTTGCATTTTATCAGCAGTGTTAATGATGAGTAATGACTTATTATGTAATAAGTACCAGGGGTTGATATGATTGACTAAATCCCTTCAAGACAATCCCAGCTTGGTTGCAGACTAATGATTGAAATCAGTAAAAGAATAAAAGAATATCAAAATTCTAATAATATTCCAGTAAACACTTGTTTGCATTCCCATTAATGTAAAGGAGAGATTTGTTGTTACATAAAACTTTATAGCAATATTAACTTGGAATAATTTATGAAGATTTGTTTGTCATTATTAGAATTGCAAATTCCAAATGTTTTAACATGAATACAAGAATTAGTTTGTTGCTTAACTCAATGGAAATTACTTGTTCTTGAAGCAACAAGAGGTTTTTTCCCAATTAGGCAGACTGAAACACATAGACCTTTATGTCTTGCTTAGAATCTTTGGAATTTTGGCTTTAATTTCTTATGTGTTACTTATTCAGCTATATATATATATATATATATATATATATATATATATATATATATATATATATATATATATATACGATATTAATAAATGGAAACTATATTTATAAAACCATATTTATTTCATTATACATATTTCAGGGATACCAAATTAAATTATGGTATGCCTTCATCAGACAAAATACAATATATAACAGTTTTACAAATAAGCTTTGACGTACCCTTTTAAAATGCAACCATTATTTTTGGAAGCCATCTGGATAGTGAGTTGTTTATATTATTTTAATAAGTCATAGTGTTAAGGACATTTATTAGTTTTGTTTTGATTCTGATAGCTTCTCATAATTTTCATAAGTCTACCCTTTCAATATCTTGATTGAAATATACGTAGGATAAATTTCTATACTAAATATATGAAACATATTATTTTAACTTAAGATACTCTATAGTGTTTTAAAGATATTTAATGCTTTGATATTTCTAGAATTCGTTTGTCCGTTTAACTATACAGATATAATTGTATTTCCAAAATATAATCCTTTGGTATTTTAAATTTATATTGTTATAATTATATTTCCAAAGTATAATCCTTAGTAATATATTGATATTTGATTATCTCTATACAAATGTGTATGTGTGTATTAACATGCATATAAAAGTGTTATAGGTTTTTTATGATTGTATATATGTCTGTATGTATACATGAGCGATGCGGTAAGACGCACGCAAATATTTATTTATACATATATATGTGTATATATATATATGTATATGTATGTATGTGGGTAAGAGATATGTTGCCTAACCACGCAGTTTTGATTGCAGATATGCATAATTTTAACAGAATGTTAAATGCATGAATGGTAATCGTATATATGAAGACATGAATGTTAATCGTATATATTTATGTATATATACTGTGAACTTTTTATAAAACAAGGAATGTATAGCAGTGATTAAGAGAAATCGTCTGAGTTTTGTATGTCTATATTGTTGACTTGAGTAAATATAATTTCTATTTTCAGGACGTGCGTATATATATATATATATATATATATATATATATATATATATATATATATATATATATATATATATATATATATATATATATATATATATATATATATATATATATATATATATATATATATATATATATATATATATATATATATATATATATATATATATATATATATATATATATATATATATATATATATATATATATATATATATATATATATATATATATATTTGTGTGTCTTTGCCTAAGATACCGATTTCTCTAGCAATGTGTACATTTTGGATGATTAAACCCAAATTTTGGTATATTGATCTCAAGTTTTAAACTAAACATATAGTCATTATTAAACAATGTTTAATGGCGGTGAATTGGCAGTATCGGTAGAGGGTCGGACGCCATGCTTTGACGCATAGAGTTACGGCCCTTGCCATTCTGAGTTCAAATCCCGCCGAGGTTAACTTTGCCTTTCATCCTTACGGGGTCGATAAAATAAAGTACCAGTAATACACTGGGAAATTGCTGGCCTTGTGCCAAAAGTAGAAACAATTATTAAACAATGTTTAATTTCTCATATTATATATTTATGTCCCATTCATGAATATTAATATTTATATTTTTATTATTCATTTCATATAAATTGTTAACTCAACTTAATATGACATGACGTAAAGTTTTCATTATCTCCCCCTCTCTCTCTATATAATATTTCTCTCTCTTGAGTTTTTCTATCTGTCTGATGACTTAATATCTCTCTGTTGCTTTCCTCTGTTTTTCTTATTTCTTCCTTTTTTTCTTTTTTCTTTCTTTCCTCCTGTCTTTATTTATCTCTTTCTTTTTTTCTCCATGCATTTCTCTCTCTCCGATATTTCTCTCCGATATTTCTCCACGTTTTTTCTTTCTCTCTCTCCGTCTTTTTCTTTCTCTCCGTCTTTTTCTAATTGTCCTTAACACTATGACTTATTAAAATAATATAAACAACTCACTATCCAGATGGCTTCCAAAAATAATGGTTGTATTTTAAAAGGGTACGTCAAAGCTTATTTGTAAAACTGTTATATATTGTATTTTGTCTGATGAAGGCATACCATAATTTAATTTGGTATCCCTGAAATATGTATAATGAAATAAATATGGTTTTATAAATATAGTTTCCACTTATTAATATCGTATATCTACTCCAAATACTTGTCGAGTGCTTTATATCAGTTATAAAAATATTTACTTGTTGTATCCCAACAATTTTAAGCATTGGCCTTGCAATCGAAAGGTTGTGAGTTCAATTCTCAGACCGGGTGATGTGTTGTTTCCTTGAGCAAGGCACTTTATTTCACATTGCTCCAGTTTACTCAGCTGTAGAAATGAGATGATAAGGACTGGGGTCCCTATCATTCCACTGTAAAGTGGTCGTGGAGGTGCCACGGCAAAAAAGCACCCAGTACTCACTGTAAATGAGGTTGGTGTTAGGAAGGGCATCCAGCTGTAGAAATCAAGCCAGAATCAGTTCCCGTCCCACCCTTGCAAGCAGGGAAAAAGCGGACGTAAAATGAAATGATGATGATGAAAAAATATATATATATATATTATTTTAGAGAACATAGGATACAGAAGGCATCTCTAATTATAGTGCCACAATAAATTGCACCCAGTAAACACTGTAAATTGGTAATGCTTGTGTCACAATGTACTGTATATACTCGTATATAAGCCAGGAAATATGTGACAAAAAAAATCGATAATAAGATAAAGGGTTGGCTTATATTCAATTTCAATATTTTGACAAATTTCACCAACTTCAAATTCTACGTTAATAAGTTGCTAAAATATCTGGAGTGATTATGATACAATAAAATACTATTTTTCTACATTTGGTATCAAAAGGGGTAAATAGGAACCTTTTAAAAGGATACATTTTGTTTCAGAGAACCAGAGCCAATTTTGACTGGATTGATATCAAATGTGTTAATATATACCAAATTTTGTGCTAGCTTTAGATTCAACACTAATCAGAGATATTTCCTGAAAACCCACACCAACTAAATGTATACATTATTTTGAAATTACTTTACCTGTGCCCTTTCTAAACATAGAGTTTCTCAAAAACTGGCTTTTCTCCAATAAGGTTTTATTGTTTCTGAAAAAATCAATAAGATACTGCCAGTTTATTGATCTCTTCTGAATATATATTCCAATGAAATTATGATCATTAACCCTTTTATTACCAACCCATGTGAAACTGACCCTAGTTCCATGATACAAAGCTGCTTGATTTAAAGTACTTATATTAAAGCCTTTCATCTTAAATATTGAAATCAAATATAAGCCACCACTACCCCCCACCCCCATTTTATCATTGCTTTTTTTGTCACATATTTCTCAGCTTATATATGAGTATATGGTAATTTGTGCCTGACTCTGTAAGGTTTTGGAGGTAGGATTGGGCTTTGAGTTTGCTTGGGTTCATTGATGGCATAAGTTTGGATTTATTTACATTCTAGTTGAAGCATATACTATGAGAGTTATATATATATATATATATACTTCGAAATTAAGATATACTATCTTCTATGAATATGGAATCGATGGGCAGCTTCTTGCTGCTTAAATGTCTCTGTATGAACGCCCTAGTATTTGGTGATCAGATAAATGGTGCTATGTCTAAACGATTCATTGTGGGTATCAGACTTCACCAAGGGTGTGTACTGTCACTTCTCCTATTCATAATCTTCATGGACATGATTGATATATGCAACTGGGCTTGGAAGGAAACCTGTGCAGTGCACTCTACTTATGGGTGGAGTTCTACTGAAGCATGTGGATTAGTTAAAGTATCTCAGGGCTGTGTTCATGAGTGATGGAATGCAGGAGGCTGAATTTAGTGAAAGAATTTCAGGAGCTGGTGCTGTAATGTCTCAGCTTCAGCATTTATTCTGCATTTGTTGCATTAACGTGAACATCTTAATATTTTTATTTATCTTTCAGTATGGGAAAAAAGAAAATATACACACATGTATGAAGGATGACAGCTGCATAAAAAGGTACAAAGCGCTCAAAGTCGATGGAAACCTTGGAGTGGGGGGACTCAGGAAGATTTGGGATGAGGTGATAAAAGCTGAACTTACTCAACTGCATCTCTCAAAGCTGATGACACAGGACCGAGATCTCTGGCGTTATGCAGTAATACAGAAAACCCACAATCCCATGGGCACAAGCTGAAGCTGAAGAATACATATATATAGTATGCACCACCCTCTAGCCCACAATATCATGTGGTCATGATGGCAACATGGCAAAAAGCACCCAGCACACAGTGTACATGTGGTTGAAAACAAACCAGAAACAGTCACCTGACCAAATTTACCTAAAACAGGACAACCCATGGAAAAATGGATGTTAAACAGTGATGAAGATGATGATGATACATATACATAATTATATATATAAATGTATATATATATATATATATATATATATATATATATCATCATCATCATCATCATTTTACGTCCGCTTTTCCCTGCTTGCAAGGGTTGGACGGGTCCTATTCAGCACAGCATCTCTCCACCCGTCACGGTCCTTCGTCATCCCCTCCGTGAGTTTCAGCGATCTGAGGTCTGCTCTCACCATGTCCACCCATGTTTTTCGTGATCTACCTCTACTGCATCTTCCCTCGACTGGGACTTCCTGGCACTTCTTCACCCATCGGTCATCCTCCATGCGCATCACATACCATCTCCACCTTCTTTCCTGCACACCACAACTTATCCCTCTTATGTCTGTATGTGTGTATATAAATTCATGCATGAGTTTTATATTGAGTAATAAGAATATTTGATTTGTTTGCAAGCAAACAGTCTCATTAAGCTATGTTTTCTAGATGACCATCACATCCTTTAGTTCTAGCGGTAACATAGAGAAACAATCGACAATGTTGTTCATGGGTTATTGCCCTTTGTCAAGATTGTGTATCTCTCTTCTGTCACTCACTAGAACTTTTGAGAATATACAGTATTCTCTAAAGTATAAATTGGCTGATTAGCCTACTTTGTGCACTGAGCGATTTCACAGCTGGCTAATCAGCTAATGCATACTTTAGAGAATACTATATTTTCTCAAGAGTTTTGAGTGACAGAAGACAGATACACAATCTTGAGAAAGGGCAATAACCCAGAAACAATATTGTCGATTGTTACTCTCTGTCACTGCTAGAAAATGATGGTGATGGTCAACTAAAAATCATAGCGTAATGAGGCTGTTTGCTTGCAACACTTGAATGTTATTATTCAGTATAAAACTCGTGAATGCATTTACATATCCGCTATGTTGGAGCAAAAAAAAATTCGCATTTTGTTTATATATATATATATATATATATATATGTATCATGCAAGCATCCAAACCCATGCAAGCGTGGAAGATGGATGTTAAACGATGATGATGATGATGATGATGTATGTATGTGTATATATGTATGTATGTGTATATATGTATATATGTGTATATATGTATGTATGTGTATATATGTATGTATGTGTATTTATACATGTATGTATATGTGCATGGATATATATATAGATATATATACATAGATGTAGTTAAAGAATGAAGAGTAACATGGTTGGCTGTAAATAAATAAATAAAGCCCTTATTGTACAGCCAACCATATTACTCTTCATTCTTTAACTATTATTACTCCAAGTATAACCTGCATAGAAATTACCGCAAACTCGCTGCATAACTATGGAAGCATCTTGTTGAGTCAAACAAAGCCCTACGTTAAAACTATCCCCGACGCGGAGTACTCACAACCTATAACGATAACCCATATATATATATGTATATATATATATATATATATATATATATATATATGTATAATATATATATATGTATGTATGTATAATATATATATATATATATATGTATAATATATATATATATGTATGTATAATACATATATATATATGAATGTATATATATAGTGTATTTTGCAATACACTGAATGCTTAATTAATAGCATTTCGAAGACCTTACGCTGTTTGCTGAAAATTGAAGTAAGTGAGACTGTCACTACTCTAAAACAATAGCGTAAGGTCTTCGAAATGCTTTTAATTAAGCATACAGTGTATTGCAAAATACACTGTATATACATTCATATAGATATCGCTATTTCAGAGCACCAATTCTAATATATATATATATATATATATATATATATATATATATATATATGGAACTCCTATATGCAGATGATCTAACGCTCATAGCTGAATCAATGGCTGAACTAGAGAAGAAATTCCAAACATGGAAGCATAGCCTAGAATCAAAAGGCCTTAAAGTTAACTTGTCTAAGACTAAAGTTCTAGTTTGTAGGAAGGAATAGGGCACCGGTCCCATCCGGGAAATGGCCATGCTCAGTGTGTAGGAAAGGAGTAGGTAGAAACTCCATTTTATGTCCCAAATGCAAAGTATGGGTACATAAAAGATGTAGAGGGATCACAGGTAAGCTAACTAAGAATATAGGTTTTATATGTGGCCGGTGGTCTGGTGCAATAAGTAGCAGCAAGTGCCCACAGAATACTAACTCATTCCATTGCACAGATGGTTCTATAGAAATAGTGGACAGCTTCCGTTACCTGGGTGACAAAATCAGCAATGGGGGAGGGTGCTCTGAAAGTACAGTAGCTAGAGTCAGAACGGGATGGAAAAAGTTCAGAGAGCTTATACCAGTATTGGCCGCTAAAGGGTTCTCTCTAAAAATGAAAGGCAGGCTGTATGATGCCTGCATACGAACAGCAATATTACATGGCAGTGAGACCTGGGCATTGTGTGGAGAGGATATATGCAGATTGGAGAGAAACGAAGCTTGCATGCTCCGCTGGATGTGTAATAGTAATATACGTGAATGGCAAAGCATAAACGAACTAAGGGAGAAATTAGGAATAAGAGGGATCAGATGTTGTTTACTCGAGAGAAGACTACGTTGGTATGGTCATGTGATGCGCATGAAAGACGACAGCTGTATAAAAAAGTGCAGGGCAATAAAAATAGATGGTAGCCACGGAGTAGGCAGACCCAGAAAAACCTGGGACGACTTGATAAATTCCGACCTCACACTTACACCTCTCCAAGACAATGTCACTGGACCGAGATCTTTGGTGCTACACAGTAATAGAGAAGACCCGCCTTACCTAAGTGCAAAGTGAAACCTACTACAGTCACTAGGCACCTCTAACAAAATACACCCCCATCCATACCACCCCTTTCAATGTAAAGTTATGTTGGTAGCACAACATCCAGCCCGAAACAAATGTGGTCGTGTAGGTGTCACGACAAAGAAATACACAGTCCACGCTGTAATGTGACCGTGTAGGTAACACGGTAAAAACCTGCCAGTTCCACACTGTAAATGTGGTTGGTGTTAGGAAGGGCATCCAGCCGTAGAAAACCCCCCAGACAGTCCTATGCGAGCAAGACAACCACTCTTGCCTCAAGTGGGAAAACTCCCGTCCAAACCCATGCAAGCGTGGAAGATGGACGTTAAACGATGATGATGATGATGATATATATATATATATATATATGTATAATATATATATGTGTATGTATAATATATATGTATGTATAAAATATATATATGTATGTATATTCAACAGATTTTAAATATTTATGTCTTTTTTTCTTTACACCCCAGTAAATGACTATCAATAAAACTGGAAGGTAGCTCAATTCTCCATTCATTACTTTGTGTAATGTCTTGTTGGTGGAGGGTTAAATAGGTCCTCATTACCAGACCAGTGACAGAGTTGAGAGATCTCCAAGTTTTCCTTTTATTATCTTTATATTTCCATGGATGAGTAAACATTTATTTTTAAAGGAAAGATGTTTTACACAACCTTTTCATTATATATATATATATATAAACGGAAAAAATGAAACGAAATTTCATACTTATATATATATATATATTTCATACTTACATACTTATATATATATATATATATATATATATATATATATATATATATATATATATATATATATATATACATATATATATACATATATGCATATATGTATGTGTGTGTGCATCTATATGTACATATATATATACATATATAGATGTGTACATATGTGTGTGCATATACATATATATATATAAAATACTTGGAACTCTTTTAACCATCTTTTGATCTTATATTATATATATATACCCATATACATACACACACACACACTAATACATCATATGCATATGTTTATATTTGTGAGTATATATGCACATTTAAATATATGTGTGTAGGGTATATATATATATATTGTTTTTTTTTTCAATGCTTCAGTGATTTCGAAATGTTTCATTGCCAACCCAACCAGGAGGTGACAGGGGTGGGTAGGTTGTGGGGATGGAGAAAATAAGTAATGAATATCGTTAGCTTAGCCATGGTATGTCATTTTGCTTAAAGACAACAATTTCTGTCTTTTGTTTCTTTTCCTTTTGTTTCTTTTCCTTGATAGCTTCAGTATGTATTCTCTTTTTTTTTAAGACTTACCATTACTTTGTTAATCCACATGTTATCTTCTGATTTGTAAAGCAGAAGATAACATGTGGAATTATTTTATTTCGATTTACTTTTATTTATTTTTTAAATTTTATTTAGATTTTTTTGTCATAGATACATTTCAGCTGTGTTCTTTCTTTTATTCTTATTTTTTTATATTTCATTTTCATTTTATACATGTTTTAATTTTGTTTCAGAAAGTCAAGGTTATTGAATGTGTTTCCTATTATCTATTTATTAAATTATGAATAAATAAATAGTAAAGAAAATTGTTGTCAACTAACATTTGAAACTGTAAAAAAATAACGCGTGTTGATCATACAGAAAAATATTCATATATATATATATATATAACAAAGAAGGTGTGGGAAGATACCAGGTTGACCATAACACATCAGAGTATTCAATACTTAGAATAGTAGAGCGGGTAATAGGAAAAACGGTCCTGACTCTTTTCCTATATATATATGTATCTCTGCATATATGTATGCATGCATGCATATACATACATATGTATATATATATATAGAGGGAAATAAAGATAAAGATCCCATAACTTGTGCAGTCATAGAGGCACGTCATACGGCATGTCTAGGGCACTTTTAAATCTGGTAGAGCCCAACCCCCTTCAGGTCTGAACCCAGTACTGGACTGGTACTTTTTTAATTGACCTCAAAAGTATGAAAGGCATAGTTGGCCATGGCAGGATTTGAATTCAGAATGCACAATGAGGTGGGACAAATACCGTAAAGCATTCTATTCCGACATCTTAATGACTCTGCCAATTCGCCACATTTATATATATATATCATCATCATCATCATCGTTTAACGTCCATCTTCCATGCTAGCATGGGTTTGGATGGGAATTTTCCCACTTGAGGCAAGATTGGTTGTCTTGCTCGCATAGGACTGTCTGGCGGCTTTTCTACGGCTGGATGCCCTTCCTAACACCAACCACGTTTACAGTGTGGACTGGGAGGTTTTTACCGTGTTACCTACACAGCCACATTACAGCGTGGACTGTGTTTTTTTGTAGTGACACCTACACAACCTCATTTGTTTCAGACTGGATGTTGTGGTACCAACATAACTTTACATTGAAAGGGGTGGATGGGGTGGGGGTAGTGGGATGGGGGTGTATTTTGGTTAAGAGGTGCCTACTGACTGTAGGTTTCGCTTTGTACTTAGGTAAGGCGGGTCTTCTGTATTACTACGTAGCGCCAAAGATCTCGGTCCAGTGACATTGTCTTGGAGAGGTGTAAGTGTGTGAGGTCGGAATTTATCAAGTCGTCCCAGGTTTTTCTGGGTCTGCCTACTCCGTGGCAACCGTCTATTTTTATCGCCCTGCACTTTTTTATACAGCTGTCGTCTTTCATGTGCATCACGTGACTGTACCAACGTAGTCTTATATATAAATTATATATATATAAATTGTGTATACACACACAAACATTATATATATATGTACAGAAAGGCAGTTCTTATTACCCATTTCAGCACCATCTCTTTCATATTTTGAGATTTGAGAAGAGCTCAATGTGGCAAGGCTGCTGGATTGGATGAAAGGTATTCTCTGGCTGACTCATGTGTGCCAGGTGGTTTAGATTTCTGGAAAGGCTCCTACGTAATGTCAATCGGGAGTGATAACCCCAACCAAATATTCACACAGTGGCAGGTATTCGAAAAATCATGCGAGTACTGCCAAGAGGTATATTCTTGTTTCATCAACCTTGAGAAGGCATATGACCATTTTCCTCAGGACCTGCTGTGGATGCACACTTATACTGCCTGGCTAACTACTCAGTAGAGTGCAGTATTGTATACAAGGGAATTGCAGGCCTCCTGTTCTATCTGTCAGGTCACTAGCTTCACTTGAGCACTCACATGGTCTGTAACGACTTGTCAAACCTATGCTAGCAGGGAAAATGGACATTAAGCAATGATAAGGATGATACAAGATGGTCCTCTACATTTTCTGTCTACCACATTTACCTCACAAAGCATTGATCAACTCAAGTCTACAGTAGAATACACTTGTTCAAAATCCCATACATTAGAACTGAACCCAAGCCACATGGTTACAAAGTGAACACCTAAACCAAAAGGCATTCCTGCACCTTCGATTAGTCTTTTTGTTTTGTCTGATAGTTTTATATTTCTTTGTTTGTCTTCTTTTTTTCTTCTTTAGCAAGGTCAAAGTAAAAATATTGGTATATACAATTTAACAAATTCATAGATATTTGGGTTGTGTTTGATCTTAAAATGATACTGACCTTTTTAAAAAAATATCACTTTAAAATTTTGAAATGGTTTATTAATTCAAATTCAAAACATTACGTCCTATAAAATATTTAAATATCCCCATTTTAGTTATTAAATATATTCATATTTTGTTTAAAAAAAAATAATAAAACATAAATTTAAGGATCACTTCAATATTTGATTCTTCGTTCTGTCTATGAATGATATATTGAAATTATGCAATAATGTGTATCAAATTATGTTTAAATAAAAAATAAGTTATAGAAGGTTTCTATATTTACATTTCTATTCAGTATATTCAAAAAATATGTTATGTATTCCCACAACAAAATATTTAACTAAAAGTTTAGAACTTATGGTAGTTTCTACATTCTGAAATATAAATACATAAATTTCTATTTAGAATTTCATGCTTTTGATACTAAACTGCCTGAAACCGCCCCTGGTTTTATGATACAAAGCTATTTGTTTTAATGTGTTCATGTTTAATTTAAACTTTTCATAATAATTTTATGTAAGAAAATGTTATTCCAAACACCAGATTAAGAATGAAAAAAAAGTTATTTTGCTTTAAACATATAACAGTTAAAGCTATATCTGTATATATACAGAATATGTAACTGAGAAACAACTTAATATATAACAGTTGTGTTAAAATCAATCAACAATTTTATGTCTCAAGTAATTAATCCCCATGCAATGAAAATCAAACAGCTTTAGATATTCAGACATATCTCTCTCTGCTACACACACCCACACACAAGCTTTTTAAGGCTCTACTAAAGCAGCAGTTAGTCTTGTATGCACCATAACAGTCTTCAAGAGGAGTTATGGGAACATGGTTGGGGCGGTAAACTATTGGTTGCTGCCATGTAAAATCTGATATGCAACTCACTCACACAACACACAAAGGCATATGCACTCACTCAGCAGTTAACATGTTTCATCATAAGATACTTTACTTAATTAACTTAGCTAATTATGAGATAATAAGGTCTTTTTAATCAACAGACATATTTTCTCAAGGTCATTCATCGAAACAACCTGACCACTGATCACTCACTAATCATTAATTCCTTAATTTCCTCACTCATTATATCATATCACTATTTAATTAATTGGAATAGATTTGTTTACCAAGTGTCCAATACCCCCCACCTCCAAAAAGAAGAACAACAACAGGGTATATACAGACATAGACGACAAGGGTCAGCTGAAAAGTTCATGGGCTGTCTATGAAGGAGTGATGCAATTGCTGTGAAATCTTGCATGCATTGATTTCAACTCTTCTTATTAATAACTGTATTGTTTCTTTTCAGGGACTCTGTTGAAAAATAAATCTCATTTGGTCATTCCATGAGAGTATTTTGGTCAGCCTATGAACTTTTTGCTGACCTTCGTACTGAGCTGATAAATGATGTTGAGAAACTTTAAATTAAGGGTGTAATAAAATCAAAACATTGGGTCTATTGGGACTTGGTTTTTAGTAACATTTTCTAGAAATAAATATGGCTTTCTATCTCCAGTTATTAATATACCAAGTAAAACCAGTTTTAAGATACACAAGAAAAAAAAAGGGGGGCACATAGACTTACACAATACAGAAATGAATAAAACTAGAAACAATGAACTGCAACAATGAGGCTAGCTAATGTATGTAAGTATATTCTTCTGGTTTCATTATTTTATAAAGTTTTACCAATAGAGAGAGAGAGAGTCTGTTTCTAACATAGATACAACACTCTTTCATTGAAATTTAGACAACAATAATTAGGTAGATATGTCTGCATGCGTGCATGTGTGTGCAAGTATAGATGTTATTGTATGTGTGGATCTGTATGCTTTGCATTATATGTGTGGTCATGCATATGTTTTGAATCTATATATTGAATGGAGGCACATGGCTTAGTGGTTAGAGCATTGGCTTTGCAATCGAAAGGTTGTGAGTTCAATTCTCAGACCGGGTGATGTGTTGTTTCCTTGAGCAAGACACTTTATTTCACGTTGCTCCAGTTTACTCAGCTGTAGAAATGTGATTATAGGGACTGGGATCCCTATCATTCATGGAGGTGCCACAGCAAAAAAGCACCCAGCACTCACTGTAAATGAGGTTGGTGTTAGGAAGGGCATCCAGCTGTAGAAATCAAGCCAGAATCAGTTCCCGTCCCACCCTTGCAAGCAGGGAAAAGTGGACGTAAAATGAAATGATGATGATGATGATGATATGTATATATGCAATTATTACATGCAAACATTTTGGAATATTTTACATATTTTTACAGTTTCGTTAATGGATTGTACTTGGAACTTCCAAACTAGTCATGTTCTTTCTGGTTTTGTGAAGCCTAGCTTCTCAAGAATTTACTGAGGCAGTTTGTAATATATCCCAAAGCCCCAATAATCACAGGTATAAACCCTCAGATTCCTCATAAGTTCTGCATAGAAGTTCTCCTTTAATATTGTATTGGCATCTACTAATGTGCATACCTTCTTTTCCCTATCCCATATCACTATATCTGGTCTGTTATGCTTGTATGGTATTGGGGTTTTCACTGGAACATTCCACCAGTACTCTTTGATATTATGTATGTATATGTCTTATGACATCTTCAATGTTTATTCTGCAGTGTTTGCATTTGTTGTCACATCTAGGTGTTTTTCCTGCATTCCTATCTCTTTTGTGAATCAGGTACTTTGTATTCATTTCCTGTTCTTGGATTGCAAAAGACTATCCTTCAAAGTGGGAACCAACATAGCAGTTGTTGGTCCAAGATAGACTACTTTGCTTATCTATACTACTCTCACTTTGGAGTCTCCTGGTAATATATCCATGCATGATTTTTTGCTGATAAGCAAGCAGTTTTTCATCCATGGATTCACTCCAGTATTGCTGGTCAATTTCCCTGGGTGTGCGATTTTGATTATCATGAAGGGAGTATTTCTCATGGAGTTTCTTTCCAACACCTATGATATTTTCTCTGCCTCATGTAGACAGACATACTCAGTAGATGGGCTCCTACACTTGGTGGTTCATAGATGTTGTTGGAGGGGTATGATGCGACATTCAAATTCTGTCTGGATTGATGTTAGAGCTCTGCTTCCCTGCTTATGTTTGAAGTTTATGTCACTGTTGAGGAATTGCTTCGCCATGCCGAAGCTCCTCTATACACTCCGCAGTGCTCCATGCTACACCCAGATATCTCTCCTCACTGACCTCGATACTTGTATCCGAGCAGCAGCCGAGGGGATATGCAACGTCAAATTAGACGACATAGGGTGGCCACAGGCCACTTTACCGGTCAGGTATGGCGGCCTAGGCCTCCGGTCCCCGATCTCACTAGCTTTGCCGGCGTATCTTTCGTCGGTAACCTCGTGCCACGTCCTCATCAGCAGGGTTCTTCAAAACACAACAGAACCCTCTGTGTTCAGAGAACGTGAGGCCACCTGTGAGACGTGGGACCGGCTGGGACTTAGCCCAGTAGACGTCCCTCCTCCTTCTCCCCCTGTAGACGTCAAGTCCCCCAATGCACTTGCTTGTTTTCATGCGGCCTCCAAACCCCACAGTGGTGCCTGGCTCCATGCTCTGCCCTCCTTCTCCACTGGCATGCAGCTAGACAACCATAGCCTGCGAATCGGCATTTCCCTGAGGCTCGGCCTCCGGATCTGCCAGCCACACCAATGTCGCTGCAGTTCCACTGTGGACTCTTTTGGCCTCCACCCGCTTTCCTGTCGCCACAGTTCCGGCCGCATTCCACGCCATACTGCCCTCAACGAGGTCATTAAGCATGGCTTGGACGCTGCAGGCTTCCCTTCCCAGCTCGAGCCGGTGGGGATGGATCGAGGAGACGACAAAAGGCCAGATGGCCTGACCATCTTTCCGTTCTGCGGTGGCAAACCCCTCGTCTGGGATGCCACGTTCACCGACACTTTCTGCAGCCGCAACCTGGTGCAGTCTGCGACTGACCCAGGTTCTGCTGCACGTCGGGCTGAGAGGGGCCAAACTCCTCAAATACTGGTCGCTCTTCGACAGGTTTGTGGTCGTTCCCCTGGCAGTGGAAACTTCTGGTGTCCTCAGCCCCAGGGCTACCTCCCTACTCACCACCATAGGCGCTGAGCTGGCCAGCCGTAGGTGTGAGCCCCGCGAGTTGGAGTGGCTTTTCCAGCGCGTCTCCCTTGCCATCGTCGGGGAAATGCCTTCTCCATTCTGTCCACCGGGGCTGTGGGTGGGCCCCATCGTGTACCATTACATTAGTTAAATACCATTCTTTCATCTCATACATACGCTGTCCCTTGTGCAATCATTCATCTTTTGAAGCGTAAAAATGTTTTATAGATTTTTAGTTTCCAGGTATTGTGGCCATTTGTAGCTGATGAATTAAGGAAATGCATTCTTTTTCTGCAAATCCAAGTTCAGTCAAGGCAGACTGGTATATGAAATGCATGTGTGTAGTTAAGTATGTATGTATGCATGCATGCATGCATATTTATGCAGGATGGGTGGAAAGAAACTCCCTATTGAATATTGAAGATGTTTTTCTTACTGTGGTCACTTGGGACAACATCAATAACCTCATATTCATATAAGATGAAACCCTCCCTCATTTTGCATGCACTGTCCATGTGTGGCTTGATGTCCAATATCCAGGATGTTGGCAGGGTCATTGAGATCCACATGAATGGCCATCAACAAACTTTGACTTAACACCATGCCATTTTTTTCCTGTTGGGGTGGGCAAAGGAAGAAGTTTATAGCTCAAAACCCCAAAACATCTGATTCAATTGAAGGCACACATTTGTCATATACTGACCAACATACAGACTGAGTTTCTGATGAAGTCAGTCAAGGATATACTCAGACGATTACAAACACTGGTTGACAACACTGGTGTCTATGTAGAATTTTAACACATTACTGTACTGTACTTCTACTATTATACTGACTAAAATAAAACATGTTTTATGAAAATTGACCAATAATTAATAAAGTTATTCATCATCATCATCATCATTTTACGTCCGCTTTTCCCTGCTTGCAAGGGTGGGACGGGAACTGATTATTAAAAATGTTAATTAGTTTCTTGTATATAAATTCATGCATGTATGTATATAAGTACGTATGTATATAAGTATACATGTATATAAGTATGCATGTACACTTGTATGTATATATGTATGGTTGGATGCATGCATGAATGTATGTATACATATATGTGTATGTATGCCTGTAAACATATATGTATGTATGTATATGTATGCATGTGTGGATGTGCCCTCTTTCTCTTAATTTTGATTTTATTTTTGGCCAGCCAGCTTCTCAGTGGCAAGATTGTAAAGGAAATTGTCCTCGTCTCTTATGTAAGCACACATTGTTTTGAATCGTAAGAATGTTTTACAGATTTTAAAGGTACCAGATATTGTGGCCATTTGTAGCTTATAAATTTAGTAGTGATGTTCTTTCTCCACAAATCCAAGTTCAGTTATATTTTGATGCAGGTGAGTTGGTATATAACCTGTAGCTTCAAAAATAATGGGTATCTTGGATACTGGATCAGCAAACTCCTCATCAATGGTCCATAGATAACCTTCTTTTCTGACCACATTGACATCATGTGGGCAACAGAGCATATTCTTAATGTGTGGTGTCAAACATCAATATCATGCCAGTTGTGCTTTAATTTGGTGGCAGTTTTTATTTTTAGGTGCCCCCAGTATTCCTTTGAGCTATCAGTTTCAATATATTCCTCCCTATTTAATTTCATTTTCATTTTCCAGAATGCATTCCGGATCATTCTAGCTATCACATCATGCCTCATGAGGAAGTTATGAGAAGACATTCTTTGACAGTTGGAAATGACGTGGGCTAATATTTTCAATCTTTGTTTTGCACAGCATAAATTTATTGTCAACTCATGACCTTCCTCTTTTGTGCAGTAGGTACTTGGTGGGGATTTCTTATTCCTGGCTTGGAGATATCCTTCAAGGTGGAAGGTTATGAACTTGTAGAAGAAGAAGAAGAAGAAGAAGAAGAAGAAGAAGAAGAAGAAGAAGAAGAAGAAGAAGAAGAAGAAGAAGAAGAAGAAGAAGAAGAAGAAGAAGAAGAAGAAGAAAAAGATCACTTCATTTTTTTCACACTCATTCCCCTTTACTCTTCACTACCCATGAAATTCATTTTCCAGAGAATAGAACTTCTACATTCAATAAAATATAACTTTTTAAATATAGTTTTTGTCCACTATTTTTTATTTAATCCTGTATTTCTAATTCAATACATTTTATTTCAATTAATTAATGAACAATTTTGAAGGATTTACTAAAATTATTAACAACTAAGAATGTAGCTTAACAAATGGCTGTTATATAAATTATTGCAAGATTTTAATTTAAAATCTTTTAAAATTTCATATTAAATTGTAGGAAGATTTTAATATAAAATGTTGGATGAATTTAATTTAAATAGGAACCCTTTAAAATGGATAGGTTTGTTTCATAGAGCCAGAGGCATTTTTGAACTGGTTGGTATCAAAATGTTTATGCCAATATTCATTTATTTTTTAATAATCTTCAAGATAAATTGTGTTTTGAAATAAAAACAAGACAGAAAAAGTAGATTATCTAAAACAGTTATCCAAAAGACTTTAGGACACAGTTTAACTGAGCAAACCTAAAAACTCTTCAATAATTTGTATTGCAAGGTACAAATACATTAAAATTATAAATTTATTCTCGGAATTTAATCACAGATTGCCAAAGAATTGGCAAGAATATTGCAGATAATTCTGTTACAATGAGATTTTTAATTAAGATAAAACTATTTTTGTTTTCGTTAATTCTTCATCTTGTTTTTATCGTTGCCATCTGTTAATTTTTTGATAATAAACCACTATGAATTATGTCTCAATGAATAAAATTCCTTCATTATCTTAATGATAAAGGTATTCATTAATCTGGCAGAGTTTTAGATTTTGGATTCATCAAATGAAACCTGAACTCTTTATTTTTATTCAAAATTAGGAACAGGGATAACTGTGTGTTGAAGGAGTTCACTTCATAACCACATAGTTTCTGGTTCAGTCTCACTGCATGGTACCTTGGTAAAATGTTTCTTCTATAGCCTCTGGTTAGTCAATGCCTTGGGACTAAGTGTGCGTATATATATATATATATATATATATATATATATATCATCATCATCATCATCATCATTTAATGTCCATTTACCATGTTTGCATGGATTATAAATATTTATATATATATATTCAAAATAGGAAGCCCACAGGGCAAAGACAATGGAAAAAAACAATGGAAAGATGAACAGTCCCATCTCCACAGTCAACCTTGGGAAATCACTATAGTTTTGGTGCTTTAAGGTCGATAGCATTCATTCCAGTGCACATTGGGACACAACAAAACAGGTAGAGACAAGTTATGCCTTTAGGCAAATTACACAAATGTAGAATGTGCAAGGGCTTAGCCTGAGCATAAAAATATAGAAAGGAGAGAAAAAGTAAAGCAGAAGACTGTTGTCCAACATGCAGACAAAGAAGGACACTGAGGCATAGAAAAGGTAAGAAGGGAAAATAGGGGAATCAGGCCAGGCGATGTGACGTCTATTATATGATAGTTTCATATCTCTCTCTCTCTCTCTCTCTCTCTCTCTCTCTCTCTCTCTCTCTCTCTCTCTCTCTCTCTCTCTCTCCTCACTGGATAGTCCTAGGTAGGACAACTGCTACTATTATATCTGCACAGGCACCGCAATCGCGAATATCAGACAAATTGGAAAGATGACTTTTATGAATCCCTCATGCAGACAACTTCATTAGTGGGGGACAAGGAACTCTTAGTCATAACAGGAGACTTAAACGGAGATGTTGGGCAACACAGTGATGGCTTCAATGGTATCCATGCGGGTTATAGGTTTGGTGCATAAATGAGAAAGGATCTAATCCCCTGGAATTCTGTGACGCTAATGAACTAACGATCTGCAACACTAACTTCAAAACCCAGACAATCATTTCATTAGCTATAGTTCAGCTGAGCACACCAGTCAAATAGATTTCATCATCACCAAATGGTCAAATAAACTGATGGTTGTAAATAGAAAATCCTTCCCTGGTGGAGAATGCACCTCCCAACATAATCTTGTAGTCAGTGGTTTGTTAATTAGAGCTAGACGAACTTGTAGACAGAGAGCAACCTGGAGGCGGAGGAGGATATGGAAGTTGAAGGAACCCTCAGCCTGTAACAAATTTAGGAATATTCTGCTTGATGCTTTTGACAATAAGGAAGAAGAAATAGTGACATACAATATAGAGGAGCAGTGGGAGTTCCTGACAGATAATCTACTGAAGGCCACAAACTTGGTTTGTGACTGGAGCAGAGATCCAGAGAGTAGGAGAGTGACTTGGTGGTGGAATAGTAGGGTGGAGGAAACAATTATGGCTAAGAGACACGTATGGAAAGAATGGCAAAATGGGGAAGCAGAGAACTTTACCAAGAGGCCAGAAATGAGGCTAGGCAACAAGTATACACTGCAAGGAGGGACACAGAAAATAAAATGTTTATGCATGTTATGTGATATAAGGACCAAAAACATGGTGTGTTTAGAATCACGAGGTAGTATGTCAAGAGAATAGTTATGTTGTTATGGAGAAATGTGTCTGAGATAACAATGGTGCACAAGCCCTCATTGATGACAAAAAGAAGACAGCATGGAAGTGTCATTATGAAAGACTGATGAATGGGGAGAATGCGTGGGAGGAAGGTGACCTGCCTCCAAGTTGACCCAACAGAAGGACCAGCTGTACAAATCAGTAGCAGCATAGTAAGTAAGGCAATTAAGGATATGAAGACAGGCAAAGAAGCTGGGCCATCAAGAATAGCTGCTGAGATACTGAAAGCATCTGGGATGGTAAGACATACCATAACCACCCATATTGTAAACCAAGTAATACAAAATGGTGTTATACCCAATGACTGGCATAGCAGTATCATTGTCAATTGCTTCAAGGGCAAAGTTGATGCACTAGACCAAAGAAACTACTGATGCATGAGAATGATGGACCAAGTAATTAAAGATGCAAAAAGAGTCATTGATTAGGGATCGAATTAACCTGGATGAGATACAGTTCAGATTTATATCAGATTGTGAGGCAAGTGTAGGAGAAATACTTAGCAAAAAGTATACCCTTCTACTTAGTATTTGTTGACTAGTAGAAAGCTTTTTTACAGGTCCCCCATTTTGTAATTTGGTGGGCACTTGGGAAACTAGGGGTAAATGAGGGGCTTGAGAGGACAGTATAAGCCATGTACAGATTAGAACTAATAATGACTATAGTGAGGAGTTCATCTTGTAAGTTGGAGTCCACCACTGCTCCATCCTTAGCCCTCTGCTGTTTATTATCGTCCTCCAGGCTATAACAGAAGAGTTTAAAACAGGATGCACTTGGGAACTCCACTATGCTGATGATCTCACTCTCATAGCTATGGCAGAACTAAAGAAAAAATGCTGACCTGGAAGCATAATCTGGAATCAAAAGTTCTAGTAAGTAGTAAGGAAAACAAGGCACTAATCCCTTCTGGGAAATGACCCTGTTCGGTGTATTGGGAAGGGGTGGGTGGAAATTAAATCCTATGTCTCAAATGCAAACTATGAGTACAGAAGCAATGTAACAGGATCTCAGGTAGGATAACAAAGAACGTAAGTTTTACATGTGGCCATTGCACAGGAGCAGTAAGTAGCAACTGCTCACAGGAAACAAGTTCTATCAAATTCTTAGAGGGCACCGTAGAAGCACTTGACAGTTTCTGTTAACTAGGTGACCAAATTAGCAGTGGAGATGGGTGTTCTGAAAGTAAAGTAGCCAGAGTGAGAACAGGATGGAGAAAATTCAGAGAGCTACTACCGCTGCTAGCTACAAAAACTTTCCCCACAAAATGAAGTGTAGATTGTATGAGGTATGTATACAAACTGCAATGCTGCATGGTAGTGAGATCTAGGTGCTGTTTGCAGAAGACTTGCATAGATTGGAAAGAAATAAAGCTTGCATGCTTCAATGGGTTTGTAATATTAATATACATAAATTGGAAAACATAAATAAACTGCAAGAGAAACTATGCATAAGAGGAATCAGATGCAGTGTGCAGGAGAAGAGATTATAATGATATGTATATGTGATGTATATGAAGGATGACAGCTGCATAAAAAGGTGCAGGGCACTCAAAGTTGATGGAAGGCATGGAGTAGGAAAACCTAGGAAGACCTTGAATGGGGTGATAAAATCTGACATCATACAATTGCACCTCCCAAAGAGACGATGATACAAGATCGAGATTTCTGGCAGTATGCAGTAATACAGAAAACCCGCTTTCCCATGTGCATGGGTTGAAGCATTTTTCTAATTTGAATGACCTTCTCCTCCATAGCCCCTTCCATACACCTCCATGTCATAACACTTTACTCACCTCTTAACACTCCACCCATAACGTAACACCCCACCTTACTCTAGATCTATCTCTCCAATCCCCATGCTTCGCCTTCACTCCGGCCTCCAATCTACAAAGTGGTTGTTTTGGTACCATGACAAAAGGCCCTCACTCCACACTGTAATGTGGTCATGTTGGTGACACAACAAAAAGCACCCAGTCCACACTGTAAAGTGGTCATGTTAGTGTCATGAAAAAAATCCCCCAGCTCACTATAAATGTGGTTGGCATTAAGAAGGGCATCCAGCTGTAGAAACCAAGCTGAAATCAGTTCTGTTTGAGCACGACATGGTCATCAGATCTGGCTTGTCTCACAACAGAACAACTCATCTAACCCATGCTAGCATTGAAAAAAATGGATGTTAAATGGTGACGATGTTGATATATATATATATATATACACACACACATATATATACATGGACCATCACCATCAATGTTTAACGTCTGTTTTCCCTCAAGCAGAGCCTGAGACCTGCAGGTTATGATGCCATATTCAACCAAGTGCATTTTATCATGGTACCAAAACTAGGAGAGTTGTCATATCTTTGGCATAACTGAAGAGTCTTCCCAATCCTTTGTCTGGCAAGTTTTCTCTGACCAGATGCCCTACGTTTCAGCAACCACTTTACAGAGAGTATTAAGTGCATATATGGAGTAAATCACCAATTCTAGGGAGGTTATATACACACACACACCTATCTATATCCCTCTCTCTATATATAAATGTCCGAATTGTATATTTAATGATATACTGTATGTTTATTTTAAAACATTTTGAAGGCCTTTCTCTATGAATTTAAGGTAGTGACTATAGTCACATACCTAGCTTCAGCAAAAATAAAGCTGAATAACCAATGCGCTTCTCGCTGTTTAGCAGTTATGAAGGTTATATACCCTTCTGTTTTTCCTGTAAGCTGTAGAAGCTGGATTCTTATAGGATACCAATTATGTTTATGAGCTGTTTAAACTCATTAATATACAGAGTGGTTGCTGGCCCAGCAAGAATTAGAATTTGTGCTGGAGCACTGAAATAGGGATGTATATGTGAATGTACATATTGTATATTTAATAATATACTGCATGGTTATTTAAAACCATTTTGAAGGCCTTTCGCGATAAATTTAAGGTAGCGACTATAGTCACATACTTAGCTTCAGCAAAAACGAAAGGGAATAACCAACACATTATTAAATTCATAACAAAAGGTCTTCAAAATGATTATGTTTGTATAAGCACATAATGTGTATAAATGATCATTGTTGGAAGAAGTGTCAGCATTTCCAAATGGAAGAAACCATAGAAGAGGAAGAGCTGAATAGAAGGGGTGAGTGCAAAACTCAGAACAAAGGAAATGACAATAGAACATTAAAAGTGGAGGAAAGCTGGGCTGGAGAAGACCTATCAAGCATAGAAAGGCAGGCATGATAATGATGTTGATGATGATGATGATGATGATAATGAAATTTTGGTAGGAAGGAAATCAAGAAATATATTTTTTTTGTCTAAAGATCTGTGGTTTATAGCAAAATAAAACTATATCTATGTATGAGGTAGTGCTGAAGCCATGATGAAACCATACAGTCCATACTGTAAAGTGGTAGTGCTGGTGTCACAACAAAAATAACCCAGTTGACTCTCTAAAGTGATAGTGTTGGTGTAATGATAAAAAGCACCCTGTCCAGCATGTAAAGTGTTGTAATGATGCTGTGATGTAAAGTACTCTCTACACATTGTAATCATCATAAAATGCTCTCAATACATGCTGTAAATTGGTTGGCATTAGGAAAGGTATCCAACCATAGACACCAAGCCAATGTGGAGTATACAAACAAGATATGGTCACCTGATCAATCTAGCCTCAGCATGTAATAGGCCATTCAACCCATGCAAAGATGGAAAATAAATGTTAAACAATGTTAATATATCATATTTTCTGAGCAAGCATTTCAAGTTTTGATATCTGTCACAGTGTGCTGTTTATTCTCAACAGCTTAGAAGTTTCTGGAATAATAAATAGGTGATTTCTGGAACTGATCAATGCATGAGGCACAGAATTCAGAACAGATGAAAATATAGGAAGGCTATAATAAGGTGTAGTGAGAAATTACAAATACTCAATATATTTAAATATATTCGAAAGCTCTCTGAGATTTTGATACCACAATGTCAATATCTGGTTATATAATATGAACTATAACACACTGTACTAATATATTGATGTATCAAATATATACCTTGATATACATTATCAAACATGTACATATATATATATATATATATATATATATATTTATACATATATATATAGAGAGAGAGAGATAAATATATTATATATAAATATATTATATATATATATATATATAATATATTATATATAAATATATTATATATATATATATATATATATATATATATATATATATATATATATATAGTAGAGTGATATTTTGTTTAATAATAAGAACTATAACAACACACTTCACTAATATATTGATATTATTAAATGCATAACCTCATATACATTACTATATACACACTGTCTCTCGCTCTCTTTTCTATATCATTTCAGCTACTAAATTTATTCTGACACTGTCGAAAAGCTTCACTTTCCTGAAGCTTGAAAATATTACATTGCTCTTTCGTTTGTTACCAGTAGCTATGAATATATTTTGGGAGAGATGGCTGCCACATTAAAGAAAAACAAACTAACTTTGATGCAAAACCATCTCTGTGCTTGTAGTGTGTGTGTACATGTGCAAACATATGATCATATGTACATGTGGGTATACTTTTAAAACCTGTGTATATGTGCATGTATATCGAACCTAACATTGAAAACTAAAATGATTCATAAAAAATCTAGGATACCTTCAAATATAAAAAAAACTGTTTTGCAATATTATAACACTTTTGGATTTGGATTTAGGGAATGTTATCTAAACTCTACTTGCTTCCTATCCCAGAAAAGATTTGGCTCTTATTCACATAATGCTAGAGACACCATAGCTACATATCAGCTGTATATGTCTGTGTATTTCACAACAGAATAACAATTATTTTGAGAATATATTTTATAAACTGAGAGGCTATTTTATTTATATACTACTTAGCTTTTGATTATCTAATCAGGGAGAGAAAGGTAATGTCCATGTCCCCCTTTTTAGGGTATCTGAGACAGAGTAAAGGGAGGGAGGAAGGTATCCTCAAACCTGTCACCTTACCTAGTTCTTTGCAAAGAAGTAGATCCCACTAAAGGCATCTAAAAGCCACCAAGTGATGGCTTTAATTTAAGTGATAGACTATGTTGACCTTCCAAAAGAGCAATAATGGCATATGAACTCAGAAATACAAGCACCAGAATAAATGCTGGCAGATTTTCATAACACCAACCACTTTACAGAATGTTCTGGGTGCATTTTATCATGACAATAGCATTTAGGAAGTTGTCATGTTCTGGTTGTAATGGAAGACTCCTTTCTCTGGCTGGATGACCTTCATAATACCAACCACTTTACAGGGTGCGTTTTATTAAGACACTAATACTTTAATTGTTGTCATGTCCTTGATGTAACCCTTCTTGTAGGCTGGTTTCTGTGATTGGATGCACATCCTAACACCAACCACTTTACAGGTGCATTTTATTATGATACTAACACATTGATGGCAATCATACTCTTGATATAATCCATTTTTGAGGCTGGGTTTCTATGACTAACACAAACCAGTTTACTGAGTAATAGGGGCATTTTATTATGGCAGCAGCACTGGGGAGATTGTCTTGTTCGCAATGTGTCAAAACAGTCCTCTGTACTCTTATATAAACAAAACAAAAAAACATATAATATTTTATTAAATCTTATTAAAGATACCTTATCTCATGGAATCCCAGGCAGTTTTTGTGGAACTATGGTGCTCTGTGGACATCACAAAGGGGAAACACTGATCTATTTATATAACAGAAATGGTGTTTCTTTATTGTGTCGACATAATTATTTCGATAAGTATAATGAAAGAACAATACAATGTTTATAATTTTGAAATCATGAAAACTTGACCTGTGTAACTCAACTACCACACCTTTACTAATATTAAATATACATTTGGAAATAAATGTTTTATTATGTTCTCTCTTTCATCTTAGAAAATACACAGTTTATTCTCTGAAGCAACAGCTGTGTAGGTTAGTGCTTGCTTCTGTTTACAGATGTGTGTTTGTGTTTGTTTCTATGTGTGTGTTTGTGTTGGAGCGTTTGTTGTAGTGTATGTATATATGTTGGTATGTGTGTATTAGTCTGTGTCAGTGTGTTTCAATTTGTGTTTGTGTGTTGGTGTATGAATGTATGTATGTGTATCTATGTGTTTGTATGTATATATATGTCAGTGTATTCATGTGTACCTGTGTGTTGGAATGTGTGTGTGATGGTGTGTGTATGTATTTATGTATGTTTGGGTGTGTGCCCGTGTTCATGTATGTCTGTGTATTTCAGTTTGTGTGTCTATTTGTTGGAGGATATTTTTGTTTTGTTCATTTGTTTGCTTTTATCAATTTCCTAATTAATCACTGTTTCAGCATTTTTCCTTTTATATATAATTAATATTAACGAAGTAGCAACGAGAACTGCAACAAAGTAGAAATGTGTTTCTCCACTTGACAGGATGTTATAAAATCAGTTATTATTTATATATGATGCAAACGCAAATGATTTTTGCTCACTCACTAATTGATTTTCAGATGATGGCTGCTTTTCCTCACTGAAACCTGGAAAAAGCTGAGTAAGATCAATGTCTCCGAAACATTACTAAGTTTAACACTTCTGTAATCCCATTCTTTTCTTCCTTATTTTCTTCTCTAATCCACACACACAACACGCATGCACATACATTCATATGCACACACATGAATATATATGTGTATGTGCTTTTCTGTTCTGACCAGCCACCTGCTTGGTAGCAAGGTTGTGAAGAAAAGGTTTTTATATGTCGTGTATATGTATGTGTATATAATATACACATATATATGTGTATATATATATATATATATATATATATATATATATATATATATATATATATATATATATAAGAAGAAGAAATTAAAACAACATATGTTGTTTAGACACTACCTTGCTCACAAGTGTCTTTTTTAAGCTTCAAATCATGTCTCCCTATTTTATCTGATGAGAACGCAAATATCGTCCCTGGATGATATTTGTTTTTGAAATGCGCATAATAAAATACATGGAACTTTTTTAACCATCTTTTAATTTCTTCTTATATATACTCCAGTCCAACAAACTGTTGAGTGCTACTTATCCGATATTTGCATTGCTTTATTGTGCTACAATAAAACTTACCTCCTACATATATATATATATATATTATAGAAGAGCTTCTACAGGACTAGAACTGTTTCATTCGCGAGAAATCATCAGGAGCTTCGACACATGATTTCATATCAAAAACCTCGCAAAACTAATTCATCGTTGTTATATATATATATATATATATATATATATATATATATGCACACATTCATACACATGTATATATATATATATATATAATGTATTTATTTTTTAACAGTTTAAGTTTTGGGACTGTGGCCAGTGTACTAAACTGCCTTCAAAGGTTTTAGCTGATTATGTAAAAGAAGAAAATGAAAGTCATCTAAAGCATAAAGGTTGCCACAGGATACTTTGTTTGATGCACACATTCTTTTCCCCTTTGTCAATATACATGTATGAATGTATATATTATTTCTGTTTACCTTTTACACACACACACAGACATATATATCAGAGAGTCAGGGCCCAATGGCTAAGCTCCCGTCGAAACAGCAAGAGCTTAGCTGTCAGGCCCTGACTCTCTAATATATTTACACTCTACTATCCCAAGTATTGAGTACGCTGCTGAATAAATGGTCTTCTTAGTTTAAAACGGGTAAAATCCTGATATGTTACTCTCTTTCTCTCTCTCTCTCTCTATATATATATATATATATATGTAGCATGGAAAAATGGATGTAAAACGGTGATAATGATGATGATACAGAAGACCCGCCTTGCCTATGTACAAAGCAAAACCTACAGTCAGTAGGCACCTCTTAACCCAAAATACACCCCCATACCACTACCCCTACTTCCACCCCCATCAACACCACCCCTTTCTCTGTAAAGTTATGTTGGTACCACAACATCCAGTCCTAAATAAATGAGGTCGTGTAGGTGTCACAACAAAAAAACACACAGTCCACGCTGTAATGTGGTCGTGTAGGTAACACGGTAAAAACCTCCCAGTGCACACTGTAATGTGGTTGGTGTTAGGAAGGGCATCCTGCCATAGAAAACCTGCCAGATAGTCCTATACGAGTAAGACAACAAATGTTGCCTCATGTGGGACAATTTCTGTCTAATACCATGCTATCATGTAAGATAGACGTTAAACGATGATGAGGAGGAGGGGGAGGAGGAGGATATATATAAAGACAGTGTAATTGTATCAGTGTTTGTCTTTTTTAATCTTTAACTATATATATATTTATATATATATACTTTTGTATAAGATGTTGACCAATTGAGTTGTATATGCATCACTCCAATCATTAAATGATGATGCAATTAGATTGAGGATATCTACAATAATGATTATTGCGAAGGCCAGATATAAAATTCATAACACATTTTATTCAGAATCTGCCATAATATATATTTCTGTGGCATTCATGACTACACAATGCAGTCATCACGCAGCCACCAACACAACTTCATCAGACAGCATTTTAAGTTATAAGGTCATTATGTAACATTCCTATTTCAATATGGGTTATAGATATGAGAATGGGCTAATACAATGTTTGTCCTTCCACAGTGGATGGACTGCATTGTGTCATCATGGATGCCACAGAATTATGTATTATGGCAGATTCTGAATAAAATGAGTTATGCATTAGTAAATCTGGCCTTAGGGTTGAACGCCATGCTTTGCAGCATATTGTTATGGTCCTTGACATTCTGAGTTCAAAACTCTCTGAGATTAGCTTTGCCATTCATCTCTATGGGGTCGATAAAATATAGTACCAGTAATGTACTGGGATTTATTTAATCAAATTTGTTGTCCTCCAAAATGATTAGCCTTGTATCTCAATCAGAAACCATTATTGTGTGTGTGTGTGTGAGAGAGAGAGAGAAGAGAGAGAGAGAGAGACAGAAAGACAGAGGATAATAATGTTTTGGGAAAGCTGATATAATGTGAATAGCAAATACGATGGCTTTGTGTGTGTTGTGTGCTTAGTTTGCGCATGTGTTACATCTGGGTATCTGTGTGTGTTTTTATTTGTTTCTTTATTTGTTTATTTACATGTTACTGGTTGGTTGTTTGTTCTATGTGCGTGTGTGTTTTCATTTTGTCCTTAATTGTAAGTTGTGATGTTGCTATTCCATTCATGTTTTCTATTTAATTTTGGTTGGAGTTCATTTATGTTTATTGCCTCTGTGATTTGTCTAAATATTGCGTCTTTTTTGTGTGTAGATTCAATTTCTATTTCTATGTTCTCTAATTTGCCCTTATGTTCTATTTAAAAAAATAAAAAATAGAACATAAGGGCAAATTAGAGAACATAGAAATAAAAATAGAATCTACACACAGAAAAGACGCAATGTTTAGACAAATGACAGAGGCCATAAACATAAATGAACTCCAACCAAAATTAAATAGAAAACATGAATACAATAGCAACATCACAACTTACAATTAAGGACAAAATGAAAACACACACACACATAGAACAAACAACCAACCAGTAACATGTAAATAAACAAATAAAAACACACACAGACACCCGGATGTAACACATGCACAAACTAAGCACACAACATACACAAAAGCAAGATGACGTAGGACAGAACAAAGGAGAGGCACAAAACAAAGAAAAGAATCCCCAGTCACTGAAGAGGTCACAGAATGTGTGACGAAAGAACTTTGACAATATATGAACAACCGTCCGGTTATGGAACCAACCAACCAACCGGAAATTTATAAATTCTTAAATTTATAATAAATTGGAGTGAAAGCAACTGGTGCATGTGTTTCTTATTGGCAACGTGACCCTCCTAAAGCATAACAATATCGGTTTCAACACACGTTTTCAGATAAAGAATCTTGCTAAACAAATTCAGAAACGATATATATATATATATATATATGTATATATATATAAATTTACCAGTTCAGTGTAGAAATTAGTAATTCAAATTTACTGGGTCCTACCTAAGCCAAAACTGCTTACTTCAATATGAATAGGTTCTTTGCCCATTCAATTAATGTCTTTCTACCTGTTATTCCATGGATTTTTAATTATTTCTGTCAATATAAATTGAAACTTCAATTTTGATAATTTTTGTTTTTCCTGAGGAGATGATGCAGATAAATTGATAAATCTCCTGAGGAGATGATGCAATAATTGTTTCTACTTTTGGCACAAGGCCAGCATTACTGGTACTTTATTTTATCGACCCCATAAAGATGAAAGGCAAAGTAAACCCCGGCGGGATTGAACTCAGAATGGCAAGGACCGTAACTCTATGCCTCAAAGCATGGCGTCCAACCCTCTACCGATACTGCCAATCCACCACCTGATCCACGGCCTGATGCAATATTGAAATTAGTTTTACTGTAAGTATGGAGTCATTGTATATTTATCTATGTTAATTGAAACATTTGTTGAAAAATAAATGTTTTTGAATTGATTGGTATCTTTGATTGACTTTCCCTTATCATCTTGTGCCTAAAGTAGAAACAATTATATATATATAGTTGTTTAAACCTCGAAGTCCCTGCTACTTCTTCCTACTTCTTCCTTGCAGAAATATTGCATTCTGTCTACAGTTATTGAGTGCTCAATTAATATTTGAGCACTTTAAGTAAACTACTGTTTAATACATCTATTTCAAAGCATCCTATGGTAAATGCTATGCCAAAAAGGTAAAGAGGACTCTCCAAGTGTGTCAAGGGTTCAGCAACCTTCCTAGTGTTTTGGTTATGATAAGATGCATGTGGTAGAGCATGGGAACATCTTGTAAAAGAGATGTGGCTCTCTTTCCTGTCTGAGCACCTGGTACAATACAGGAATGTAAGAAAGTGAGCTGGAAGTTCCCAGTCCATCTTAAATACCATTGGTTTCATTTGAGTGTGGACTTGATCTGTGATAGCCAATCCAATCCTTGCTTGCAAAGAAAACGAATGTTAAATTATGTATATATATATATATATATATATATATATATATAGAGAGAGAGAGAGAGAGAGAGAGAGAGAGAGAGAGAGACGGAGAGTATGTAGGGCTTGGCTGGGGAAACTACTAATCATGGGAGTACTCAATGCATGGGGAGATGCAGAGTGGGTATACACCCTAGTAAAGGCTTGCTGAATACACAAACTAAAACCGCTTGGTGCCACAGTTAGGATTTTACCTACCTATCTCTTGCTCTCTCTCTACACATATATATATATATATGTATATATGTATGTCATCATCATCATTTTTACGTCAACTTTTCTATGCTTACATGGGATGGACAGGTCCTTCTGAGCAGTGCATCTCTCCCCATGACATGATCCTTTATCATCATCTCTGTGAGTCTCAGTGATTTGCAGTCAGTTCTCACAGGTCTTTCTTGGTCTACCTCTACCATGACTTCCTTCCACTGGCATTTCCTGGCACTTCTTCACACAAAGATCATTGTTCATGTGTATCCTATATCCATACCAATGCATTCTCCTCTCCTGCACACCACCTCAGATTTCTCTTAAATCCAGCTTCTCCCTCAACTCGTCCAAGCTCTGCCTTTCTCTCACACTTACATGGCACAACCAATGAAACATGGTTGCTTCATTTCACTCCAGTCTGTGCATGTCCTCTGCAGTCACAGCCCTTGTTTCACTACCATGCAGCATTGCACTTCACACACAGGCGTCATTTTTTTCATAGGGAGAAAACTTTTGTTGTCAGCACTGGGAGTAGGTAGCTCTCTGAACTTTTTCCATCCTATCCTTATTTTAGTTATTATGGTCTCAGAGCACTCTCCTCCATATATACTATTCTTTTACTTGTTTCAGTCATTGGTCTGGGGCAATGCTCAATTAGACAAAATCTACACACACAAACCCTCAAACCAAGTAAGAGTAATGGAAAATAATTAGGTTCTTTAAATTGGTGGGAGAAATCAGAAGTAATTTTACGTTGAATAATTTGTCTTAAAATGTCAAAGAAGAAATCAGCAAGAAGGAAAAATGATGGATGCACACTCACATGTGTGTGTATATATATATATATATGTATGTGTGTGTGTGTATATATATATGTGTGTGTATGTATGTGTACCATATATACACAAATATAAGCCAAACCTCTCTTTTATGCCTGATAGATAGGAAAAAATCCAAACCCTGTTTATGAGCTGAGGCAGGATATCAACACATTATGATTAGAGAGTGGAGTTTTGAAATTCTGGAGAATATATTTATGAAGTTTTAATATTTTATATTGAAAATGTTTTAAGTGTTGTTTAATGTATAGTTTTTGTTTCACAACTCCATTACATAATGAATTATTACCACTTTCCAGTCATTCTGAAGGCCATATTCATTCAAAACATAAAAACCAATAAGAAATACAAATTTATCATTGACAGTGAAACCAGGGTAATATTCACCTCCAAAGTGAAAATATTTCAGCACACTATTTATGTAAAATTTTGAAGTTGGTGAAAATCAGCAAATTATTGACCTCAAATATAACTATCACCCTAATTATACCATTGATTTTCTGTCACATATTTCTCATATTATACATGAGTTTATATGGTACATATATATATATATATATATATATATATATATATATATATATATAACAAAGGAGGTGTGGTAATGAACCAGATGGACCATAACGCAACAGAGTACTCAATACTTAGGGTAGTAGAGTGGGTAATAGGAAAATGTTCGACCCTGACGGCAGTTCTCAAGGAGTTTCGACAGCTATTTCTGGACTTAGTCCAGAAATAGCCGTCAAAACGGCTTGAGCTCTGCTGTCGGGGTCAAACAGTTTCCTATATATATATATATATATATATATATATATATATATATATATATATATATATATATATATATATCTAAGGCGGGTAAAATTCCCGAGATCCATGGACGAGTTCTCTCCAGCGGTCTCTGTCCCTCATTATCGCTGCCATATCCTGCATCTCCAACAGACCAGTGTCTGTCCTTAGGGCATCAACATATGTTAACCTTGGTCTTCCTCTTCTAGTGTGTCCATGTAGGGGCTCCCAAAGGAGCACTGAGTGCAATGTCAACTCTGGATGTTGGTGAGCATGTCCAGCCAACCTCAGTCTCCTCTGTGTCACTTTTGAGCTGACTCTTGGGATGCTCCCATACAGCTCTGAGTTTTTCAGCCTCAGTGTATACTGATTAATGTTCAGAGCCATCCTCAACATTCTCGTGTAGCACCCATCCACCATCTGAATGTATTGTATGCGCCTTGCACTGGAGAAACACCAGGACTCTGGCTTTACTGTAGCACCGGCTCAGAGCAGGAGAGTTGGGGCGAAAAAGGTATCGGATGCTGAATTTGCCGACGACATAGTTTTGGTGACAAATACAGTGAAGGAGGCAGAGGATTTGATGCGGGAGGTTGAGACTGTGTCGATGAGTGTGGGGCTGAGAATGAATGAGACTAAAACAAAATATCTGGTAGAGAAATATATATATATATATATATATATACGGCTATATATTGACGGCTATATATTAAGAAATAGTCGTCGAAACTCCTTGAGCTCTGCCGTCAGGGTCAAACATTTTTCCTATTACCCACTCTACTACCCTAAGTACTGAGTACTGTGTTGCGTTATGGTCCATCTGGTTCATTGCCACACCTCCTTTGTTATATATATATATGTACCATATATATATATATATATATATATATATATATATATATATATATATATATATATATATATATATACCAAGCACCCACGTGAAGCGCCAACCCAGAGACCCTCCCCTACGAGTGTCGACAAATACCCAAAACTCCGAGTTGGTACCATCAATGTAGGCTCAATGAAAGGAAGAGCAAGAGAAATCATAGAAATGCTAGAGCGAAAGGAAGTTGACGTATGCTGTGTGCAAGAGACTAGATGGCGAGGAGAGTCTGCCAGAGTCCTGGTAGGAAAAAGTCGGTGCTACAAATTTTTCTGGGTGGGAAATGACGATGGGATGGGTGGTATAGGTATACTACTAGCTGAGAAGTGGGTAGATAAAGTAATCTCAGTGTACAGGGTAAATGCAAGAATCATTAAACTCAGACTAGTCCTGAATAAAACAATTACCACAATAATATCAGCTTACGCACCCCAATCGGGGCTGTCAGACGAACTTAAGGATAGATTTTACGAGTCCCTAATACACACTACTGCTCTAACAGACGACAAGGACTTCTTAATCATTGCAGGAGATTTTAACGGACACGTAGGTAAACACTGCGACGGCTTCAATAGAGTACATGGAGGCCATGGAGTTGGCACAAGGAATGAGGAAGGATCCAGACTTCTAGAATTCTGCGACGCCAATGACATGTCGATATGTAACACAAACTTAAAAAAACCCGACAACCACCTGATCACCTATAGATCAGGGGAGCACTCTAGTCAGTTAGATTTTATCCTCATCAGAGGACGTGACAGATGGACGGTCGTAAACACAAAAGCCTTCCCTAGTGAGGAATGTACATCCCAACATAGCTTAGTTGTCAGCGACCTCATGGTCAGAACTAGACGAACCTGGAAACAGAGGCCAACCTGGAGAAGAAAGATCTGGAAGCTGAAAGTACCCTCAACCAGTAACAGATTTAAAGATATCTTACTCAACGCCTACGACAGTAAAGAAGAACAGATAGAGACATTTAACGTAGAAGAGAACTGGGAGTTCCTAAAAAATAATTTACTAGAGGCGACGGATGAGGTCTGTGGCTGGAGTAAGACCTCAAGCAGGAGGAGAGTGACTTGGTGGTGGAACAATAAGGTAGATGAAGCAGTTAAGGCCAAGAGACAGGCATGGAAAGAAGGGAAGAATGGGGGGAGCAGGGTACATTACATAGAGACCAAGAGGGAAGCTAGGCGACAAGTATACTTAGCTAGGAGGGAAGCAGAGGATAGAAAATTCAAGCATGTTTTACAACGTGGGGACCAGAAACAGGAGGTATTCAAGATTGTGAGGCAGTGTGTCAGAGAGAATTGTGATGTCATTGGAGAGAAGTGTATCCGGAATGATAAAGGTGAGCTTGCCCTCACAAGTGATGAGAAGAAAGATGCATGGAAGAGTCATTATGATAGATTACTAAATGAAGAGAATGCATGGGAAGAAGAGACCCTACCCCAAGTAGACCCTATAGAGGGACCAGCAGTACAAGTCAGCAGCAGCGTAGTAAGTAAAACAATCAAAGATATGAAGATGGGGGAGGCAACCGGTCCATCGTGTATAGCTGCCGAGATGCTGAAGGCATCTGGGTCTGTAGGTCACACTATAACCACACGTATTGTTAACCAGGTAATACTAGAAGGTGCCATACCAAAAGATTGGTGCAGTAGCATCATTGTCAACTGTTACAAAGGTAAAGGCGATGCACTAGATAGAGGAAACTATAGAGGTATAAAGTTGATGGACCAGGTCATGAAAGTAACAGAAAGAGTTATAGCACAGCTGATTAGGGACCGGGTGAAAATAGACGAGATGCAATTTGGGTTTGTACCAGGAAGAGGCACCACTGATGCCCTCTTCCTTGTGAGGCAATTACAGGAAAAGTACCTAGCTAAAAGTAAGCCACTCTACTTGGCATTTGTCGACCTTGAGAAAGCCTTTGACAGAGTTCCACGTGTTGTAATCTGGTGGGCTCTTAGAAAACTAGGAGTAGATGAATGGCTTGTGAAAGCGGTACAAGCCATGTATAGGGGAGCAGTCAGCAAAGTTAGGATTAGCAATGAGTATAGCGAGGAATTTAGCGTACAGGTTGGGGTCCACCAGGGCTCTGTTCTTAGCCCTCTCCTGTTCATCATAGTCCTGCAAGCAATAACGGAGGAGTTTAAGACCGGATGCCCATGGGAACTCCTGTATGCTGATGACCTTGCACTCATAGCTGAATCTATGGTAGAACTAGAGAATAAATTCCAAACCTGGAAGCAGGGACTAGAAAGAAAGGGTCTCAAAGTCAACATGACAAAGACTAAGGTCCTTGTAAGTAGACGAGAAAACAGAACCCAGATCCCCTCAGGGAAATGGCCTTGCTCAGTATGTAGGAAAGGTGTAGGTAGGAACTCCATTCTCTGCCCCAAATGCAAACAATGGGTACACAAGAGATGTAGCGGGATCTCAGGAAGCTTAATTAAGAATGTAGGATTCACATGCAGCAGCTGTGCTGAAACAGCAAGCAGCAAACAGCCACAGGAAACAAGTACCACCAATCTCTGGGAGGGCCCTGTAGAAACAGTAGACAGCTTCTGCTACCTAGGTGACCGAATTAGCAACGGAGGTGGGTGTTCAGAAAGTACAATAACTAGGGTAAGAACGGGATGGAAGAAGTTTAGGGAACTACTACCACTGCTAGCTACAAAAGGCTTCTCCCTCAGAATGAAAGGCAGACTGTATGATGCGTGTATCCGAACAGCGATGTTGCATGGTAGTGAGACCTGGACGCTGAAGGTGGAAGATTTACGTAGATTAGAGAGAAACAAAGCCTGCATGCTCCGATGGATGTGTAACAGTAATATACGTGAACGACAAAGCATAAATGAATTGAGAGAGAGACTGAGCATAAGAGGAATCAAATGCTGTGTGCAGGAGAGGCGGTTGCGCTGGTATGGACATGTGATGCGTATGAAGGATGACAGCTGCATAAAAAGGTGCAGAGCACTAGAAGTTGATGGAAACCGCGGAGTGGGGAGACCCAAGATGACCTGGGATGAGGTGATAAAAGCAAACCTTACCCAATTACACCTCTCGAAGGCAATGACACACGACCGTGACTTCTGGCGTCACGCAGTAATACAGAGTACCCGACCTGGGTACATGCTGAAGCATATAAACAATATGCCCCCACACCCCCCACCGCAAGGTGGTCGTGGAGGAGCCACGGCAAAAAAGCACTCAGCCCACACTGTAAAGTGGACGTGTAGGCGCCACGAAAAAGCACCCAGCACTCACTGTAAATGAGGTTGGTGTTTGGAAGGGCATCCAGCTGTAGAAATCAAGCCAGATCAGTTCCTGTATGAGCAAGGCATGGTCAGCCGACCAGACACTGCACACAACAGGACAACCCGTCTAACCCATGATAGCGTGGAAGAACGGACGTAAAACGGTGATGATGATGATGATGATATATATATGTATATATACATATATATATATATATATGCATACAATGGAGTTGACTCTCTGAGGGCCAAATATAGTCACAAGATATAGGGCCCATCATCATCATAATTAGTGTCATTTTTTCTCTTTTACTCTTATTTACATTTGTCTCTTTTACACACACACACACTCTATTTATCCATCTATCTATTTCTATTTTATTTCACTATCTATTTCTCTCTCCCCCCCCCCCAACTCTCTCCCTGATTCATTCCAGTATTCTATTTATTATTAATTTACTACTAAGCGAGAGGGAGATATATATAAAATATAAATAGAGAGAAAGAGATAAAGATAGGGATATCTCTCTCTCTATATATATATATATATATGTCTGTGTGTGTGTGTGTGTGTGTGTGTGTGTGTGCATGTGTGTGTGTGTGCATATATATATATATATAAAAAGAGAGAGAGAGAGAGGGGGGAGAGAGAGAAAGCGGGAGAAAGAGAGAAGTAGATGAAGAGTGAGAGGGTATGAGAGAGCTAAAGTGAAGGGGAGCAAAAAACAATTGACTATGTCCAAATTGAATTAGTGATTACTGAACAGTCCAGTTGTAATTTCCTGTTCCTCCACAGCACCCCCGCACTGTCTTTCTCACATACACCTCCTCCTCCCCACACTCATAAATCTTTTAAATGATTGAAAACTACATGCATACACATAAACAAACACATAATATATATATATATATATATAGGAACGAGTAGGACCCCGACGGCTGAGCTCAACTATCGGGGTCCTAATCATTCCTATTACCCACTCTACTACCCTAAGTATTGAGTACTTTGGTGCGTTATGGTCCATCTGGTTCCTTACCACATTTCCTTCGTTATATATATATATATATATATACACTACATCAGTTTGAATATGACCTACTACCTGGTTTTCAAACAAGTCAAATGTGACCTTTAGGTTAAATAATGATAAACACAAGCAATGATATATAGATGTTTGTATGTATGTATGATGTATGTGTGTATATATATATATATATATATATATATATATATATAAATGAAGTAAGAGGAGGCTGGACTGGTGTAAATGCTGTTACTTCATTTATAATTAACTCCGTATTCGCACCACCAACTACACAAACGAAGATGGGTGAACTGCACTGCGTTGAGTACTCTTCATAATATTACACCAGGATTGACCATACGGAATGACCAGTTCTATCTAGTGGTGAACCAACAAACCTTAAGATATATATATATATATATGTATATATATATATATGTATATATATGTATGTATATATATATATATACTTATATATATATATATATATATATATATATATATATATATATAAAACGAAGGAGTTATGGTAAGGAACCAGATGGGCCATAACGCACCAGAGTACTCAATACTTAGGGTAGTAGAGTGGGTAATAGGAGAAAGTATGACCCCGTCATACTTTCTCCTATTACATATACATATATATATATATATATATATATATATATATATATATATTATATATATATATACATTTATTGTGGCTAAGAACTGACATTTGTTACTCTGGAGTTCCACCTCATACATGTGTGTGCATGCATATATAAATATGCATGTGTGTGTGGATATATATAAATAAATACACACACAAAGTGGGGTAGGATTTATTATTCTTGCCAGTCCTAATCTTTTTGAATGACCTTAATCCTCTTTATGTGTTCAATAAGTCTGTATTGTGTTCAAATGCACCACTGTTTATACATATATGATTTTTTAAGGTGTGGGGAGGGGGTCATTGTTATTGTTTGTATACTGTGTAAATATATATATATATATATATATATATATATATATATATATATAAGGAAAATAATAATAAGTATTTGAAGATGTGCTTAATGCTTTTTTATATATAAGTGTATTTACAGTATGCAACAAAAAGAAAATAAATTATACTTTTTGCTAAAAAAAACATATAGAAGGGTGTGCAGAAATAGTAATGATTATCAATTAGTTTTTTTAGTAACTGGTTTCGTTATGAGTAGCTTATCAAAGTTTCATTTTAAATTGTGCATGTCATATTGAATATACATATGATATGTTTGGTTTTTTTTCTTAATTATCTGAATTCTATGTAAACAAACCCACTCCTTCTCTTATTCCTCTATGCCCTTTTGGTAAATAAAAGAAATTAATATCGTTATCATTATTATTATTACTGGTGGATTGGCAGTATCGGTAGAGGGTCGGACGCTATGCTTTCCAGCATAGTTACGTCCCTTTACGATCTGAGTTCAAATCCCGCCGAGGTTGACTTTGCATTTCATCCTTACGGGGTCGATAAAATAAAGTACCAGTAATGCATTGAGCAATTATTACTAGCAGAAAAACCACCCTGTGTATATTGATATTATATGCAAATATATATACATGTAGATATGATACATCAAATAAAATCGTAATTGACAATATACACAGAAATTGAAAGAAGTCTATGTTACACTGTCTTCTGTAATCAGTAATGTAATCATTGATACATTTAAAAAAAGACGATATTATATATAAACTGTATTAGGAGAAAATTAGCGAAGGAAATATATGCGATATTTTTATATGTGTTATCTATATATATAAAACTGTGGTTGTCTGTCTGTCTATCGATTTTTGGCACACATCTCCTCTTAGAATCTCTCACGGAATTGCACCGAAATTGCTATACTTGTACATTGAGCCCTAGCGAAGACATCGGAAAAAAAAAAATTTCAAATTCACCCACCCTATGTGACGAAATCGAATATAATGTATCGATTTTTGAGCGTAAGTTATCAGTTATTTCCCTTTGTTCTGTTTACATTGAGCGTCTTACGTAAAAAATTACGCTGGCTTTAACAGTTGTCGAGCCAGCAAAATATTGACCTGCAAAATTCATCAGTTCGAACACTAAGCTTCCGTTTTGCTTCATTTCCATTTAAAAGCATTTTAAAACAATATTTTTACTTGAAAACAAGTCTATTTAAAGACTACGTAAAACAAGCAAATATTTCGTCGTTAGGCGTGCAGACAGACAGTCGTGCAGAGAGGTGATATACGCGTGCAGACAGATAGTCGTGCAGAGAGGTGATATAGGCGTGCAGACAGACAGTCGTGCAGAGAGGTGATATAGGCGTGCAGACAGACAGTCGTGCAGAGAGGTGATATAGGCGTGCAGACAGACATAACTGATAATTTGGTTACGCTAATGTTTTTCTCTGCGTTGCAGTGTTTACATTTTCGATCTTTGTTAATAAATAACCAGTGCAGTTTTTATCTCTAGCATCCTCTTTTGTTATAACATTGGGGTTATCGTTATGTTTTCTTAACTTCATAAGGCATATTGTTGGTTGAGGGAATATTAATCAAAAACACCACATGCAAGTCTGCACAGTAGACACTACAGTTTTTAAGCCAAAAAAGAAACTTAACATTGTAACTTTAACACAGCTACTGAGCGACCCCGAGCAACGCCGGGCTTTACTGCTAGTATATAATATAACGGCCGCTAACCGGAAGTGTTGACATTTGAAATTTTAAAGAAGTGAATTTTAAAGATCTTTAAACTAGACATGAAAAATGCGCAAGCTCAAAAGTGCCACAGAATGTTATAATAAACCTTCAAAAATGTGGGACTAGAGTTGTTGCTAAAAAATATTGTAATCATTATATATCGTACATTCTGTGGCATCCTTTATAAAAATAGCTTAAACCAACGAAGCCTTTATTTTTACGCTATTTCACTTAGTTAATTCTTAGAGTGTAACATATAAAAATATGATTTACAACTATAAAATAAATTAATTAATATAATAACAGAGCTGCGGAGCTGAAATTTAGGAAATAATGGAGTATCGGATCCTGAGTTGGAGCCAGTCAATTTTTGGCCGACTCCGCAGCCCTGTATAATACATTTCATATTAAAGTTATTAATAAACCTATTTTACACTTCATGCAAATTACCACGAGATATTGATATTAGATATAAGATACAGCGCAATATCTACAGCTGTAAAAGTACGAAAGCGAAGTAATAATAAGTGGCTTAAGGTAATTCCAATATGAAAGTTTGTAGTGATAAAAATTTGATAATGCAATACGATTGTTAATATTATAGTTCTATGAAAATGTAACAATAGATAACTAAATTATTTTACTATTAGTATATTTAAGAAATTATCATTATAGATTTGATCGTTCATATAAGCATCATATTAAGTTTCAACACAATTATTTTGTTACTATGAGTATATGATAATAATATTACGTAATTATTTATAGCTGTTATTACATTAAACATAGATGTATTTATTTTTATATGTTACACTCTAAGAATTAACTAAGTGAAATAGCGTAAAAATAAAGGCTTCGTTGGTTTAAGCTATTTTTATAAAGGATGCCACAGAATGTACGATATATAATGATTACAATATTTTTTAGCAACAACTCTAGTCCCACACTTTTGAAGGTTTATTATAACATTCTGTGGCACTTTTGAGCTTGCGCATTTTTCATGTCTAGTTTAATATTTTTTTAAGGCAACGCTTGTAATAACTCTAGTTAAACAGGATATATATTAATAATAAATTATCGTTGTAATGTAATTAGATTATGTAATTGTTATTATAAATTATCTTATAAATATTAGTGTAAGATGTATAAAAATATTTTCAGACTTTTAATATAAACAACTACAAAAAACAATCAATATTAAATCAATATATTATACATAATAGAAAACATAAAATATACAATACAAAAACAAAATATTTACATACAATTGCAATTATCAGTGTATATACATTTTCTTTATATTCCCTGAGCAAATTAATAAGATTTGTTTTTATTGTACATAATTTGATGACTTGTTGGAGTGTATTAAAAGATAGCAACAATTTGTGATTAAATTGTTATCTTAAGCAACTCACTTTTTAATAGATGTTGGCTGAGCGAAATTGTAAAAGCCTATGAGCAAATATAAAAAAAATACACAAACAACATTTCCTTGTGTTATTACAACATTAGATAAAATAATTGAGCAATGTCGTTATATTTTGCTCTTATTGCACATTAATAGTGTTTCTATTTTTCGGCACAAATCCATTACGGCAGTCCATTACTGGTACTTTATTTTATCGAATTAGTAAGTATGAAAGTCGAAGTTAACCTCGGCAGGATTTGAACTTAGAATGCAAAGGACCATAACAATACTGCAAAGCATGGTGTCTGACGCTCTACCAATACTTGTGTTGAGCTGGTCATTAATTTATGGTGGTCGTGCGTGGAGTAGAGCAATCGCTAGTTGAAATATTATGAACAAAACATTTTTATTTGCCGAAGAACATATTTTCAATACTGTTTGTGAATGTGACGAAGGAAATACATTCTGATATGGAACAGTGTACAAAGTGTGTCTGTGAATAACATAATGTTACCTCATGTTGTTGTCAAGACATAATGGATTTCGTATATCCAGTTAGAAGATGAAACCTAACCATCTCGGATTAGTTATATTTCATGCCATGTGTAAACGTGTTTGAGGATAGCAAAATATGCGCGTTAATTATAATAATTAGTTAATAATATTACAAAATATACCTAATTAAACTCTTTGCTTGAAATTTTATCATTCTTCGTTTATATATATATATATAGAGAGAGAGAGAGAGGGAGAGAGAGAGAGATTTATCTAGTCCTTCGCTCAAGATTAATCTATAAGTTTAGATGTTTGCCTTCGTTTAAGTAAATATTACAGTAAGATTTTTAATATAAACAACTACAAAAAACGATTAATATTAAAACGAAAAAATTATCAATGATAAAAGAAGCGGATGCAACTTTTTTTTTTATAAAGTTATATTCCTGTTTCTTTAAAAACATTTCATTTTTGTTCTATTGTAGGCGAAATAATGCAATGGTTTAATAGGGAAGATATAACTTACGAATTATGTCTCTAACCGTGTAACGCTTTTTAAGTAGATAACTACAATTGAAAATACTAAAGAAATGGAACCAACAATTCAATTTGAAAGTCGTCTAGTGACAGTGTATTACTGGTACTTTATTTTATCGACCCCGTAACGATGAAAGGCAAAAATGCAAATGCTTAAAATTTAAATTGCCTTAATTCTATCGTCTGCTGTTTCATTAAAGGGAGATTCTCGTCTGTATTTAATTCTATCGTCTACTGTTCCACTAAACAGATATACCTCCACTATCGTCTCTATTTATACATTTTAACTTATAACTTATACACATTTGATTTGAAATATTTTATCTAGTCCCCCCTCTCAATATTATGATGATTTCTTTCGAATGAAACAGTTCTAGTCCTGTAGAAGCCATTTATATATATAATTGAACTGAGTTAAAAATTCACAATATTTATAATTAAATAAGCTCATATATATATGTGTGTATTTATCTGTTTATTGTATTATATATAATGTGTGTATATACAGGATGTCCCCCAAAAATATATACACACTTCAACAGCATTCTAATAACTATTGCCTGTACAGGTAATCAAAGTGTCAATCGAATGTTAGTTTCGTGTTTTAACAGTACAAATTTACAATACACACATAAAACCAGTGTATATACATACATGAGTGTGTATACACATACATGAATGTGTATATACAATATATATGTATATATATATAGACACATATATTCACGGTGCAACGGTACATTAAAATATAGATGCGGGAGAGGGGGGGTGTATATATAGGGGCGCTGGGGATAAAGGAGTGTAAAGCGTGTGTAATTGATATATTGAAGGAGAGGAGCGTGCAGCGATAGAGTAACAAATATATAGAGAGGGGGAGAGATGGTATTGAAGGGGAGGAGTGCAAAGCGAAAGAGTAAGAGATATATATAGAGACGGAACAGATAGAGAGAAACAGGCGTAAGTAACAGTGGAAGAGATATAGAGAGAGGTACTCTGATTGGTTGAAAATTAGCCAATGACATACGATCACCACCACCACGGCTATCCCCGAAAAATTTTTAAAGAAGCTAGGCATATATGTTAGAACACGAAAAGTGAACATTCTGCTGTTTCACACTTTTCGTGTTCTAACAGATAAGCTATAAAATATATTTAATCAACAGCCACGAAATTTAGCACATAAATTATGTAATATTTATTCATTATTTATTCAAAGTAATCCAACTTATTTTACAAACGGGGTAAAAAAATATATTCTGGGCGCAATCCCGCACTCCTTTTATAAGATTATTATCGGTGAATTGGCAGTATCGGTAGAGGGTTGGACGCCATGCTTTCTAGCATAGTTACGTCCCTTTACAGTCTGAGTTCAAATCCCGCCGAGGTTAACTTTGCCTTTCATCCTTACGGGGTCGATAAAATAAAGTACCAGTAATGTACTGGGTAATTTTCTGGTCTTGTGCCTAAAGTAGAAACAATTATTATTATTGTTATTATTTTTATTATTTTGGCAGTATCAGTAAAGTGTCAGACACCATGCTTCGCAGCATTGACTTATGGCCCTATACGTTCTGAGTTCAAATCCCACCAAGGTTAACTTTGCCTTTCATCATTACCTAAATATATATATATATATATATATCATCTTCGTCACCGTTTTACGTCCGTTCTTCCATGCTAGCATGGGTTAGACGGGTTGTCCTGTTGTGGGCAGTGTCTGGTCGGCTGACCATGCCTTGCTCATGCAGGAACTGATTTTGGCTTGATTTCTGCAGCTGGATGCCCTTCCTAACACCAACCTCATTTACAGTGAGTGCTGGGTGCTTTTTTTCCGTGACGCCTACACGTCCACTTTGCAGTGGGAAGTGGTGGGGGCATATTGTCTATATGCTTCAGCTTCGGCTTGTACCCGTAAGAGGTCGGCTTTTATCACCTCATCCCAGGTCTTCTTGGGTCTCCCCACTCCGTGGTTTCCATTGACTTCTAGTGCTCTGCACCTTTTTATGCAACTGTTATCCTTCATATGCATCACATGTCCATACCAACGCAACCGCCTCTCCTGCACACAGCATTTGATTCCTCTTATACTCAGTCTCTCTCTCAATTCATTTATGCTTTGCCATTCGCATATATTACTATTACACATCCATTGGAGCATGCAGGCTTTGTTTCTTTCTAATCTACATAAGTCTTCCAACTTCAGCGCCCAGGTCTCACTACCATGTAACATTGCTGTTCGGATACACGCATCATACAGTCTGCCTTTCATTTTGAGGGAAAAGCCTTTTGCAACTAGCAGTGGCAGTAGCTCCCTGAACTTCTTCCATCCTGTTCTTACCCTAGTTATTGTACTTTCTGAACACCCACCTCCGCTGCTAATTCGGTCACCTAGGTAGCAGAAGCTGTCTACTGTTTCTATAGAGCCCTCCCAGAGTTTGGTGGTACTTTTTTCCTGTGGCTGTTTGCTACTTGCTGTCCCAGCACAGCTACTACATGTGAAGCCTACATTCTTAATTAAGCTTTCTGAGATCCTGCTACATCTCTTGTGTACCCATTGTTTCCATTTGGGGCAGAGAATGGAGTGCCTACCTACACCTTTCCTACATACTGAGCAAGGCCATTTCCCTGAGTGGATCTGGGTTCTGTTTTCTCGTCTACTTACAAGGACCTTAGTCTTTGTCAGGTTGACTTTGAGACCCTTTCTTTCTAGTCCCTGCTTCCAAGTTTGGAATTTCTTCTCTAGTTCTACCATAGATTCAGCTATAAGTGCGAGGTCATCTGCATACAGGAGTTGCCATGGGCATCCGGTCTTAAACTCCACTGTTATTGCCTGCAGGACTATGATGAACAGGAGAGGGCTAAGAACAGAGCCCTGGTGGACCCCAATCTGTACGCTAAATTCCTCGCTATACTCATTGCTAATCCTAACTTTGCTGACTGCTCCCCTATACATGGCTTGTACAGCTTTCACAAGCCATTCATCTACTCCTAGTTTTCTAAGAGCCCACCAGATTATAGCACGTGGAACTCTGTCAAAGGCTTTCTCGAGATCGACGAATGCCAGGTAGAGTGGCTTACTTTTAGCTAGGTACTTTTCCTGTAACTACCTCACAAGGAAGAGGGCATCAGTGGTGCCTCTTCATGGTACAAACCCAAATTGCATATCTAGTTTTACCTGGTCCCAAATCAACTATGCTATAACTCTTTCTATTACTTTCATGACCTGGTCCATCAGCTTTATACCTCTATAGTTTCCTCTATCTAGTGCATCACCTTTACCCTTGTAGCAGTTGACAATGATGCTGCTGCACCAATCCTTTGGTATGACACCTAGTATTACCTGGTTAACAATACGTGTGGTTATAGTGTGACCTACAGACCCAGATGCCTTCAGTATCTCGGCAGCTATACTCGATAGACCGGTCACCTTCCCCATCTTCATATCTTTGATTCCCTTACTACGCTGCTGCTGACTTGTACTGCTGGCCCCTCTATAGGTCTACTTGGGGTAGGGTCTCTTCTTCCCATGTATTCTCCTCATTTAGTAATCTATCATAATGGCTCTTCCATGCATCTTTCTTCTCAGCACTTGTGAGGGCAAGCTCACCATTATCATTCCAGATACACTTCTCTCCAATGACATCACAATTCTCTCTGACACACTGCCTCGCAATCTTGAACACCTCCTGTTTCTGGTCATCACGTTGCAAAACATGCTTGAATTTTCTCTCCTCTGCTTCCCTCCTAGCGAAGTATACTTGTCGCCTAGCTTCCCTCCTGGTCTCTATGTAATGTACCCTGCTTCCACCGTTCTTCCATTCTTTCCATGCCTGTCTCTTGGCCTTAACTGCCTCATCTACCTTATTGTTCCACCACCAAGTCACTCTCCTCCTGCCTGTGGTCTTACTCCAGCCACAGATCTCATCCGTCACCTCTAGTAAGTTATTTTTTAGGAACTCCCAGTTCTCTTCTACATTGAATGTCTCTATCTGTTCTTCTTTACTGTCGTAGGCATTGAGTAAAATATCTTTAAATCTGTTACTGGCTGAGGGGTCTTTCAGCTTCCAGATCTTTCTTCTCCAGGTTGGCCTCTGTTTCCAGGTTCGTCTAGTTCTGACCGTGAGGTCGCTGACAACTAAGCTATGTTGGGAGGTACATTCCTCACTAGGGAAGGCTTTTATGTTTACGACCGTCCATCTGTCACGTCCTCTGATGAGGATAAAATCTATCTGACTAGAATGCTCCCCTGATCTATAGGTGATCAGGTGGTTGTCGGGTTTTTTTAAGTTTGTGTTACATATCAACATGTCATTGGCGTCGCAGAATTCTAGAAGTATGAATCCTTCTTCATTTCTTGTGCCAACCCCATGGCCTCCATGGACTCTATTGAAGCTGTCACAGTGTTTACCTACGTGTCCGTTAAAATCTCCTGCAATGATTAGGAAGTCATTGTCATTTGTTAGAGCAGTAGTGTGCATTAGGGACTCGTAAAACTTATCCTTAAGTTCGTCTGGCAACCCCGATTGGGGTGCGTAAGCTGATATTATTGTGGTAATTGTTTTATTCAGGACTAGTCTGAGTTTAATGTTTCTTGCATTTACCCTGTTCACTGAGATTACTTTATCTACCCACTTGTCAGCTAGTAGAATACCTACACCACCCATCCCATCATCATTTCCCACCCAGAAAAATTTGTAGCACTGACTATATATATATATATATCCAGGGTGTATAACTTGGAGTTATTGTAGGTTCACGTGGGTGAGCACTCGATGTTTAGGTTCACTTCAGTGTCGAGGTATAGAGCTAGACAGAGTTTATTATAGTGAAATAAATAACAAGGACGATTGGTTACTCCTTCATTACGTTTATTGGTGGGTGACGTGCATTTTGCCACTGATCAGCTCAAGGTTCGATTTGTATCTATTTAATCCGACTCTGTAATCCGCGGCTCGGAACATCAAACTTTCTCATATGGCTTGTATATTCATTTTTCCACTACCATTACAAGGGGTCTGACGAGCCGCGGATTACAGAGTTGGGTTAGATCGATACAGATCGAACCTTGAGCTGATTAGTGGCAAAATGCGCGTCACCAACCAATAAACGTAATGAAGAAGTAACCAATCGTACTTGTTATTTTATTTCACTATATATATATATTGGAAAATGTGTGAAATCATTGGTACAGTTAGGTATGTTAAAAGAAGGAAAAGAATGACTTCACTTGTAGATCTACAAAACCAAATTGTAAAATTATATTATAAAGTTAAATTGAATTTTTCCTTTTCCTTTTTTTAAATATATATTTATATATATGCCAAGGCAGCAACACTTAAAAAACAAGGATACACACCCCTAGAGATAAATTATACTACCTAAAACTGTCACATTTTAATGAGAAAACAACAGCTGCTATTAGACAAGCCATCCATAAGGAGGGATTAAATGTACAGATGATGCACTCAAGACGCTAACTGAGGAGACTGCTCCACAGACACAAACCCACGTACAGCAATATTTTCATGCTTCCTAATTGTCCCATCAACAATGCAGGAGTGTGCATGAGGGTGTATGTGGTCTATAAGACCACATGTAAAAAATGTGGCTCGTCATACATCAGAAGAACCATCCAGATGTTGCACATATGGATCAAAGAGCAGATGATGACAAAGTTTCATTTTAATTTGTGCATGTCATGTTGAATATACACATGATATGTTTTCTTTTCTTTTATTCTTAATTATCTTATCTCTATGTAAAACAATCACAATCCCTGTCTAATTCCTCTGTTCCATGCCCTTTTGGTAAATAAATATAAGAAAGGAATATAGGAAATTTAAGAATCAAAGAGGCTATTATCATCAACCGGGAAAAACCACAGATAGATAATAGATTGGAAATGCAGAAGGCAGACTGGTTACTATAACAACTTCACATATGCATAGTACAGACAGTAGGCTAGTTAAGAAAGAACAAATCAATCATTCATTTATGATATATATATCATCCTCTTCATCCTCATAATTTTATATCCTCTTTACCATGGTTACATGGGCTTGACAGGTCTTCTTCAGTACATCCTCCCTTCACTTGTAGCATTATTTTGTCATCTCTTCTGGAAGGATCAGCAGTTTGAGATCAACTCTTACCATATCTTTTCTTGAATCATTTTTTGGTTCATGACTCTATTTTCATCTTTTCTTTACAAGAATATAAATGATTAGTTATTTATTTATTTATTCAATTAAAACGTCCATATTGAGCTAGTAAGCTATGACAGACTAGGGGAAGTATCGAGTACAACTCACAGTTGGTAATCAAAAAGAACTAGTGAGACATGTAATAAAAAAAAATAAAACCTAAAATAAAATTTCAAATATTCAAGGCCAATGGGAGGCAGATTATGCATAAGAAAACAAAATTTCATTTAATTACAAATTGGCATTTAATGAACAATTATTTAGTTTCAATAACACCAGGCATATGTACATCTCATTAGACTTTGGTTTTAGTAGTCACTTTAGTTAATTCTCGAAGTACTGATTTATTCAGAATTATTAGTGTTATTAGTACTGACTCAGTGACATTAATTAGTGTTGTTAATTACTGACTTAATCACAGTAATTTATTCCTTTAATACTGACAGTCATATTAATTAGTGTTATTAGTTACTGATCAAGTGACATTAATTAGTAATTCTGGATTGGCAGTATTGGTAGAGGGTCGGATGCCAAGCTTTGCAGCATAGAGTTACGGCCCTTGCCATTCTGAGTTCAAATCCCACCGAGGTTAACTTTGCCTTTCATCCTTACGGGGTCAATAAAATAAAGTACCAGTAATACACTGGGATAATTGCTGGCCTTGTGCCAAAAGTAGAAACAATTAATTTGTAATGCTAATTAGTCACATAAATGATTAGTCACATAAATTGGTATTGTTAATTAATGATAATTATATTAATTTTTTAATGATAATTATATTAATTAGTGTTGTTAATTAATGATGGACATTAATTAGTGGTGTTAATTACTGATTTAGTTATATTAATTAGCATTGTTTATTACTGACTTGGTCACATAAATTAATTGGGTTAGGGTTAGGGTGTAGTTATTAACAGACATATTAATTAATGTTGTTAATTACTAACTTAGTCATATCAATTAGTTTTGTTAGTTAATGACTTAATCACACTGTAAATTGATCGTGTAGGTGTCACAACAAAAAGTGCCCAGTCCACACTGTAATGTGGACGTGTAAAAGACTTGGCAAAAAGCACCCAGCACACACTGTCAATATGGTTGGCGTTGTTAAGGCCATCCAGCCATAGAAAACCAGCCAGAAACACTCCTATATAAGCGAGAACGGTCAACTGACCCAATTTGTCTCTAAGTGGTACAAACCGATCTAACCCATTATAGCAAGGAACATAGACATTAATCAATGATGATGATGATATATATATATATAGTATATATATATATATATACATCATATATATATATATATATATATACATCATATATATATATACCAGTGCTACTGGTAACATGTAACCCAGTACAACCTGTTGCATGGTCGGGTCGTCAGCGACTAAACCGGCAACCCCACCAAGTTTACTTGGTGAGGAGGGGGATTTTTGACACCCTGCAGGACAAAAAACAAAACCTGACAAAGGGCAGAAGAACTCATAAGAGTCAATGGCTATCCAAGTCTTTGTCAGGGCATTCTTCTAGGAGAAGGCAACTCAGGAAACTGGGATAATTCCGATATACATAAAACCTGCGGCTCATTAGTTACCGATGATGTTGATCTTTTCTTCTTTTCGGGTTATAGCTACTGTCGCTCAGAGAGTGGAATTGGCTCAGTGCACAGTCTTTCCTCACTTTAAAAAATATCTTCACGCACAGGCATTGCACGATAGAATTAATTAATAATTATTAATAATGGTACGATGTGCAATGACCATACTCGATAACGAGGGGGGCAGCCATCATATATATATATATATATATATATATATATATATATATACATTGGTAGACTGGCCAGGTTGCCAGGTTCCCCAATGGCCCACGCTAACATTGCAGGAGCCCACAGTAGCATTGCAGGTCACACTTTATTATTTTAGGCGCTGGATTGGCAGTATCGGTAGAGGGTCTGACGCTATGCTTTGCAGCAAAGAGTTACGCCCCTTTATGGTTTGAGTTCAAATCCCGCTGAGGTTAACTTTGCCTTTCATCCTTACGGGGTCGATAAAATAAAGTACCAGTAATGTATTGGGTAATTGCTGGCCTTGTGCCAAAAGTAGAAACAATTATTTAGGCGCCAATGCTTAGCTTTAAAAAAATACCTGATATTTAAGAGAAAGAATAACATTTTTTTAAAGATAAATAAAAAAATTAAGCAAAGCATTTTGTCAAGCAATTCCTATGGGAATTAATAGAAACCAAAATATATGATTGTACAAATAGTTGGAATCAGTGGTTGTACATTCTACTTAATCTAAAGCTTAGTGTATTCATTCATGCAAACATACAAGTATAGACACATGCACACAAGCATATATATATATGTCGATTAGATTCCTAGGGATTTTTGTTCAAGCTGAAAACATGTATCTAAATCTATATATACACATGTACATGCACGCATATACACGCACTCCCATATATATATGTATAAGTATATATATAAATATATATAAGATCAAAATACTTGAGTGCGTTGGAGTTAAATACACTCGTCGTATTAGAGAAATGACATGTATTGAAATGTATTGAAGGCTTCTTTGTTTATTTTTTATAATTTTTATAAATATATATATATATATATATATATATATATATATATATATATATATATATAGAGAGAGAGAGAGAGAGAGAGAGAGAGATAGTGTGAAACACCAAAGGTCATTTTTGAAAGCCTCTGTATTTCACAAAATACATAAGAAAGACATGAACGACACCACATCATTTTGTTTTTGAAATTTTGAAAGTAGGTTTATAAGCATGAATTTTCATAAGATTTTAGTAGCTGTCTCTGTGGCCTAGTAGTAGGCACTAGAGACGGGGGAGATCCTGGTCTTTGGTTCAATCCTGGTCAAGAGGTACATGTAATCATTTTCAGTTATTATTTTCTCATAGAAAAAAAATGAAAAGATTTACAGCGAACCTTACTCCCAACCAGGATCGAAATTCCACCGTCTATGATTCCTCCAGCAAGGCCGCCGAGACAGCTACAAAAGTATAATGAAAATTAATAATTATGAACCTACTTTCAAAAGTTATAAATTCATGTATTTTCTAGAGCTATTAGTCATATTTAGGGTAGATTTGTCAATCTTCTGGCTCTTTGGTAACAACCTTAATATTACTATGTGCGTTTAAGTGTTGAATTAATTTGATTATTTTAACAAACAAATAATATATATATATAATGCCAATCATTGTAAGTTGGAATCTAACTGACATGCAAAATCATATATATATGTATAAAGTAAGCCCAAATCATAGTAGATTCAACAATCACAGAGAGAGAGGAGAAATGAGGTGCAACAGAAATGAAACATGGATTACAGGTTAAAAAATAGTGGAGATAGATGAAAAACAAAACGAGGATGTAGTTTATGAAACACACAAATTATTTAGAAGTCGACCTTAAGTAGGAGCAATAACATTAAGAAAGACATGAACAACACCACATCATTTTGTTTTGAAAAATTTGAAAGTAGGTTTATAAGTATGAATTTTCATAAGATTTTCGTAGTTGTCTCTGTGGCCTAGTAGTAGGTACTAGCGACGATGGAGATCCTGTCCTTGTGTTCAATCCTGGTCAAGAGAGACATGTAATCATTTTCGTTTTTTTTTTATTTTAAATCCCATAGAAAAAAACTGAAAGGGTTTACCAGCAATCCTACTCCTGACTGGGATCGAACTTCAGACCAGGATCACCACCATCTATGAATCCTACTACTAGGTTGCCGAGACAGCTACGGAAGAATAATGAAAATTAATCATTAGAAACATACTTTCAAAATCAAAGTTATAAAGTTGTGGTGTCGTTCATGGATTTCCTAGAGCTATTTAGGGTCGACTTGTCAATCTTCTGGCTCTTTGGTAACAACCTTTATTATTCCTATGTGTGTTTAATTGTTGAATTAATTTAATTTGATTATTTTAACAAACAAATAATATATATAATATATATATATATATATATATATATATATATATAATGCCAATCATTGTAAGTTGGAATCTAACTGACATGCAAAAACATATATATATATATATATGTATAAAGTAAACCCAAATCATACTAGATTCAACAATCACAGAATGTGCAAGAGAAAAAGGACAAATGAGGTGCAACAGAAATGAAACATGGATTAAAGATTAAAATATAGTCTAGATAGATAAGAAACAAAACGAGGATGTAGTTTATGGAACACCCAAATGATTCAGAAGTATATATATGTATATAGAGTGGCGGTCTGGCCAGGTTGCCAGATTGCCCAATGGCATGTGGGCACCAGGGGACCCACTGTAGTATTTTAGTATGAATGCTTAGCTTTCAAATTAAACCTTAAGTCTAAGAGAAAGAATAAATTTTTTTTTAAATAAATAGAACAATTGGTAGCAAATAATTTTTGTTACCAATGAGTTAAAGGCATCTGTCCAATCAATTAGTGGTGAAGGTGGTGTATATATATATATATATATATATATATATATATATATATATATTTCGTTTCTGAATTTATTGGCAACATGACCCTCCCAAAGTATAACAATATATATATATATATATATATATATATATATATATATATATACACACACATACATATACATACATATACATATGTATATATATATATACACACACATATAAATATATATATATATATATACACACACACACATATCATCATCATCATCATCATTTCATTTTACGTCCGCTTTTTCCCTGCTTGCAAGGGTGGGACGGGAACTGATTCTGGCTTGATTTCTACAGCTGGATGTCCTTCCTAACACCAACCTCATTTACAGTGAGTGCTGGGTGCTTTTTTGCCTTGGCACCAACACGACCACTTTGCAGTGGAATGATTTGGACCCCAGTCCCTATCATAAATATAAATATATATATATAAATATATATATATATATACACATACACACATACATATATACATATGTATATATATATACACACACACACACATATAAATATATATATATATATATATATACATATATATATATATACATATATATATATATACATATATGTATATATATATATATATATATATATATATATATGAATGTATAGTATATTTGGCAATATACTGTATGTTTAATTAAAAACATTTAGATGACCATTTGCTATCAGTTTTAAAGTAGTGACTATGTTTGACCCAAAGACTGCACTGATTCTAAATTAAGTACAAATAAGATTAATATTAACTAACATTATAGTAAGTCCTTTACTATATAATGTCAGTGAGAAATATATGAGTTGTATTTCCCCATGAATTGATTTCACTAATAACTAAAGTCAACAAAGGCCATGTCTAATTTCTATTTATTCCAACATAATACTTAGGATTTTTCTCTAAATATAGGTTAACAAAATATAAAGTGCATATTTCCACTAATTTGTTGCTTAATCATTTCATTAAGGCTAATAATATTCTTTTAATGCTCTGAGATATATATTAAGTAGGTTTGTGTTTGTGTGTGTGTATGTATATATATATATATATCATCATCATCATCATCATCAACGTTTAACGTCCGTGTTCCACACTTGCATGGGTTTGGACGGGGGTAGTCCCACTTGAGGTAAGAGTGATTGTCTTGCTCGCATAGGACTGTCTGGCAGGTTTTCTACAGTTGGATGCCCTTCCTAACACCAACCACATTTACAGTGTGGGTCTGGGAGGTTTTTACCGTGTTGCCTACGCGGTCACATTACAGTGTGGACTGTGTGTTTTTTTGTCGTGACACCTACACGATCTCATTTGTTTCGGCCTGGATGGTGTGGCACCAACATAACTTTACATAGAACGGGGTGGTGTGGATGGGGTGGGGGTGGTGGGGGTGGGACGGGGGTGGGTGGGGGGGGGGGGTATTTTGTTAGAGATGCCTACTGGCTGTAGTAGGTTTTACTATGTATTTAGGTAAGGCGGGTCTTCTCTGTTACTGAGTACCGCCAAAGGTCTCGGTCCAGTGACATTGTCTTGGAGAGGTGTAAGTGTGTGAGGTCGGAGTTTATCAGCTCGTTCCAGGTTTTTCTGGGTCTGCCTATTCCGTGGCTACCGTCTATCTTTATTGCCCTGCACTTTGTTATACAGCTATCGACTTTCATGCGCATCACGTGTCCATACCAACGTAGCCTTCTCTCGAGTAAACAACATCTGAACCCTCTTATTTCTAATTTTTTCCTTAGTTCGTTTATGCTTTGCCATTCACGTATATTACTGTTACACATCCAGCGGAGCATGCAAGCTTCGTTCCTCTCTAGTCTGCGTATATCCTCTGCACACAATGCCCAGGTCTCACTGACATGCAACATTGCTGTTCATATGCAGGCATCGTACAACCTGCCTTTCATTTTTAGGGAGAACCCTTTAGCAGCTAATAGTGGTATAAGCTCTCTGAACTTTTTCCAACCAGTTCTGACTCTAGCTACTGTACTTTCAGAGCACCCTCCCCCACTGCTGATTTTATCACCCAGGTAACGGAAGCTGTCCACTATTTCTATAGAACCCTCTGCGCAATTGAAAGAGCTAGTATTTTGTGGGCACTTGCTGCTACTTATTGCACCAGAGCACCGGCCACATGTAAAATCTATGTTCTTAGTTAGCTTACCTGTGATCCCACTACATCTTTTATGCACCCATACTTTGCATTTAGGACATAAAATGGAGTTTCTACCTACGCCTTTCCTACACACCGAGCACGACCATTTCCCAGAAGGGACCGCCGCCTTATTTTCTTTCCTACAAACTAGAACTTTAGTCTTAGCCAGGTTAATTTTAAGTCCTTTTGATTCTAGGCCGTGCTTCCATGTTTGGAATTTCTTCTCTAGCTCGGCCATTGATTCCGCTATGAGTGTCAGGTCGTCTGCGTATAGGAGTTCCCATGGGCAGCCGGTCTTGAACTCCTCTGTTATAGCCTGAAGGGCAATAATAAATAGTAGGGGGCTGAAAACAGAGCCCTGATGGACGCCAACTTTTACGCTAAACTCTTCACTATATTCGTTGTTAATTCTAACCTTGCTGACTGTTTCTTTATACATGGCTTGTATAGCTCTCACAAGCCATTCGTCAACGCCTAGTTTTCTAAGAGCCCACCAGATAATGGAGCGGGGGACTCTGTCGAAGGCTTTCTCCAAGTCGACAAAAGCTAAGTAGAGGGGTTTACCTTTAGCTAGGTACTTCTCCTGTAGTTGTCGTACAATGAAAAGAGCGTTTGTGGTACTTTTACCTGACACAAACCCGAACTGCATTTCATCTAGGTCAATTCTCTCTCTGATTAGTTGTGCTATTACTTTTTCCGTGACCTTCATGACCTGGTCGATTAATTTAATGCCTCTATAGTTACTCCTATCTAGGGCGTCTCCTTTACCCTTATAACAGTTAACGATGATGCTGCTATGCCAGTCCTTCGGAACAACCCCATTCTGTACGACTTGGTTAACTATGCGGGTGACCATGGTGTGTCCCACCGTGCCAGATGCCTTCAGCATCTCAGCAACTATTTCCGAAGGCCCAGCCGCCTTACCCGTCTTCATCATCATCATCATCATCACCGTTTTACGTCCGCTCTTCCACGCTAGCATGGGTTAGACGGGTTGTCCTGTTGTGGGCAGTGTCTGGTCGGCTGACCATGCCTTGCTCATACAGGAACTGATTTGGCTTAATTTCTACAGCTGGATGCCCTTCCTAACACCAACCTCATTTACAGTGAGTGCTGGGTGCTTTTTCGTGGCACCTACACGTCCACTTTACAGTGTGGGCTGGGTGCTTTTTTTCCGTGGCACCTCCACGACCACCTTGCGGTGGGGGGAGTGGGGGCATATTGTCTATATGCTTCAGCTTGTACCCATGGGAGGTCGGGTACTCTGTATTACTGCGTGACGCCAGAAGTCACGGTTGCTTCAATCAAGTTCTAATGCAATCTTGTTACATATCCTTGATTTCCTTACTTATTATACTCCCCTCGACTAACACTGCTGGTCCCTCTATTGGGTCGATATGGGGGAGACTGTCTTTCTCCCATTTATTCTCCTCATTTAGTAGCCTTTCATAGTGACACTTCCAAGCTACCTTCTTATCAGCGTCGGTGATGGCAAGTATGCCATCATCGTTAAGTACACACTTCTCCCCGACAATATCACGGTTTTCTTTGACGCATTGCCTAGCAATCCTGAACACCTCACGTTTTTGGTCCTCGCGTTGTAGAACATGCTTGAACTTTCTTTCCTCAGCTTCCCTTCTTGCTAAGTACACTTGTCTCCTAGCTTCCCTCCTGGCCACTTGATAGTCTTCTCTACTTCCCCCATCCCGCCATACTTTCCAAGCCTGCTTTTTGGCCTTAATTGACCCCTCCACCTTACTGTTCCACCACCATGTTACTCTCCTCCTGCCTACAGGCCTGCTCCAGCCACAGACTTCGTCTGTCGCCATCAGCAGGTTTGCTTTCAGAAATTCCCACTGTCCCTCTATATTGTCCAACTCTAAATGTTCTTCCTTACTGTCGAAAGCATCAAGTAATATGCTTTGAAATTTATTTCTGGCTGTGGGGTCCTTTAGCTTCCATATTTTTCTCCTGAGGATAGTCCTCTTCTGCTGTCGAGTACGTCTCATCCTGACTGTGAGGTCGCTAATTATCAGTCTATGTTGGGAGGTGCATTCTTCATGGGGGAGGGATTTAGTGTCTACAACAGACACTCTGTCACGTCTTCTGGTAAGGATATAATCTACCTGGCTTGTGTGTTCCCCGGATCTATAGGTGATCAGGTGATTGTCACGTTTTTTGAAGTTAGTGTTACAGATAGTTAGGTTATTTGCATCACAGAATTCCAGGATTCTGGAGCTTTCCTCATTTCTAGTACCAAACCCATAGCCTCCATGGATTTCGTCGTAGCCGTCACAATGTTGTCCAACGTGACCGTTTAGGTCGCCTGCAATAATTATATAGTCACTGTCGGTTATTTGGGAGGTAGTGAGCATCAATGTCTCATAGAATCTATATATAAATATATATATATATATATATATATATATATATATATATATATATATATATATGTCAGGTCACCAGTTGGTGCTACTGGTAACATGTATCCCAGTACAACCTGTCTCATGGTCGGGTCGTTGGTGACTAAACTGGCAACTCCACCAAGTTTTTTTGGTGAGGAGGGTGACTTTGGACATCCTGCAGGACTAAAAACAAAACCTGTCAAAGGGCAAAGGAGCTTTTAAGAGTCAATGGCCATCCAAAATCACCGGGAGAGATGACCCCTTAGCCTTTGTCAAGGCAGAATTCTAGGAGAAGGAAAACTCTGATATAACACCTGCAACCCTGATGGTATCCAATGATGTTGACTTGTTCTTCTTTTTGGTAAATATCGTCTTGGTTAAGAGAGTGGGACTGGCTTTGTGCAGTGCCTTTGCTCACTATAAAAGCTTCACGGCACAGGCATTGCTTTATATCTGGAGATCTCTCTGCACTTGTCGTCACATGGTACCATGGGCCCAGCACTGTGCGTCAATAATTGTCACAAGTGTAGCGTTTGTACTAGAGTGTTCAAGTCGCTGGCTGGACTAAAAAGTCACACTCATTCAGCGCATCGGTAAGGGTTCTCCTACATGGATATAAAGTAGTGGCTGTACTCGAAAACGAGTTGGCAGTCACCAACCATATATATATATATATATTTATTAAAATAGCAGATTAAAGTTTAAGCAAAGAATCGCTGCGATTCTTTGCTTAAACTTTAATCTCTTATTTTAATAAATATTTGATCTACGGTTCTTATATATTTGATATATATTTATCCTTATCTAGCCCTCTTTGGATTTTAGTCTTCAAATTTATTATTATTACTATATATATATATATATATATATATAAGAGCACTCCGTGAGTTACAACGATGAGTATTCCAGTTGATACAATCAACGAAAAATACTGCTATTGAAATTAATATGCAAACACACATACTCTTAATTTAGTTCTCAGGGAGATCCAGCATAACACAGAATGTGACAAGGCTGGTCCTTCGAATTATAGGTACAACTCATTTTTGCTAGCTGCGAGGACTGGAGCAATGTGAAATAAAGTGACTTGCTCGAGGACAGAGTGCACCACCGAGAATCAAACTCATGACCTTACAATCATGAGCAAAATATCCTAACCACAAAGCCATGCATCTTCACATATATATTAGACAAGACAAACAGACTGTAATAAATACTAAGACCTTCCCTAGGGAAGATTTCACTATCCAGCACAAGTTGGCTATTATGACATCAAAATGAACAAAAGACAGAATAAGACACACAGGAAAACATGGATATGGAAAATGGGGAAGCTAAAGGACCACTTGGTTAAATATCAGTTTAGAAAGGATCTACGTGATGTACTTGATGAGAGGGATGACAAGCTAGCTACGTATAATGTAGAGAACAACTGGAAATTCTTATGCTTCAATCTTTTGTGAACTACTGGCAAGTTTTGTGGCTGTAGTAGAGTGCGAGTCAGGCAGAGGGTAAACTGGTGGTGGAACAGAGTAATAGATACAGCCATTAAAGCCAAGAGATAGGCATGTAAAGACTGGAAAAACGGGGTTAGCAGAAACCGGTACTATCAGAAATAGTTGCTGAGATGCAAAAACCATCAGGAGGAGTTGAAGTCAAACTAGTAACCAGCGAAGTACAGAATAGCTGTCAGAAAAGTGAGAGTAGGAAATGAGTTTAGTGAGGAATTCAAGATACAGGTAGGAGTTCAGCAAGGTTCAGGTTTTAGTCCACTGCTGTTCATCATAGTTCTTTAGGCCATAATAGAGGAGTTTAAAATGTACTGCCCATGGGAACTTCTCTATGCAGATGATTTGGTCCTCATATCTGAAACCCAAAAATGACTAGAAAATAAATTCTGATTATGGAATCAAAAGGTCTGAGAGTAAACTTATTCAAAATTAAAGTGCTAGTGAGTAGGAGAGGAAATAGGACCCTGATTCCCTCAGGGAAGTGGCCATGCTCAATATGCAGAAAAGAAGTAGGCATAAACTCTATACAATGTACATAATGTAAATCTTGGGTACACAAAATATGTAGTGGGATAATGAGTAGACTAACAAGAAGGAAGAACTTTGCATGTAGAAGTTGCACAGGAGACATCAATAGGCAGAGTGCCAATGATATAAAGCTTTTCCAGTCACACGAAGGATCCATTGACTTGGTTGATGGATTCTGCTATTTAGGTGACATAATTAGCAGCTGAGGGGGGTGCACTGAGAGTATAATATCTGGGTTTAAGGGGAATACGAGATGGTGTGCAGGAAAAAAGACTAGGCTGGTATGGATAGGTTATATGCATGGACAATGACCGATGGGTGAAGAAATGCCAGAAAATCCCAGTGGAAGGAAATTGCAGTAGAGGACGACTGAGAAAGACCTGGGTAGATATTATGAGAGCTGACCTCAAATTGCTAAGACTGGAAAAGGAGATGGCGAAGGAACGTGACAAGTGGAAAGATGCCGTGCTAAGAAAGACGCATCCAACCCATGCAAGCATAGAAAAGTGGATATAAAAAAGATGATGATGATGATGATGTGTGTGTATGTGTGTATATATATGGACATATATGTGTGTGTATGTCTATATATATATATATATAGAGACATTAGAGCAAACATGACGAGCGCTCTATCTCAAAATTATTTTTGAAAAGCATTAGAAATGCACAACCGGTAAAAACTTAAAACTAAAACTGAATACTAACCAATACTTATTACTAATTTATACTTATTCCTAATTAAACTATTTTTCACTGGGAAAAATTTGTCAGCATTTTCTTTTCCTTTGACTAATATATATATATATATACTTATACATATACATACATATAAATAGCCGGTAATTTGTTAAGGCTATAAAATGTGCGTGTGAGAGTGTGTGTAAGTGTGGTATTAGGTACAACCCAAAATATAGAATGTTAAATGAATTATGACTAAGTACAGTATTATATTGCATAGCCTTGATTCTCTGTAGACTTCAGGCAAGTATTTACTATGCTGGTGGGCGGCTTTGTCACATAAGAGAAAAAAATATTAAAGGTTGATGTGAGCCTGATGAATGAATATTGTTGAAATCATGGATTTAACTATTTCGATACCAATCTACCAAAACCCATTCTTTATTCTATGATACAAAATTTTTTGAAAAGGATTTCTTACTCATGAAATATCATGGAATATAAGGTAAAGTATTGTCTTGGCTTATTTTACTCTAGTTTACATTCTTTTATTTCTAATTAATTTTTATAGTTATCTTTACCCCCCCCCCCCCCCCCCCCAACAAAACACACACCACAGAACACCCACTGATTATCTGTATTTTAATTTTTCTTGTTTATTGTTATATTGTGTATGGAACTACTTTATAGTGGTTATGGTAGAAGTGCCACATTTTACCTGCTTTTTTTAACTATTATTTATAGTAATTTTCTATTATCGTAGTCTCCTGCGTTGGGACAACTACATTTCAACTTTCAAATTTTCTAAATGCTTCTTACGTCAACCGGATATTTATAAATATATTTATAAAAGTAGAGATGATGATGATGATGATAGAGTACAACTTTTCTTTCAAACATGGCTGTACCCTAGTTTGATTATTTATATTAAAGATTTTCCATATTTCCTTTTTAGTTCTTTATGCTTAGTTTGGAACAATAGCATTCCTAAATCTGTGTGTATTAAAGTTTCAAGACTTCCATAGTCCCATTATCAAAATCAGAATGGTCATATTAATGGCATATTGGTCACATGCTTTGCAGCTTTCTATAGAAACTTTAATAATATCAAAATATGATCTAAAAAATTAACATACAGATCCATCATACATGAAATCAATAATAATAACTGCCATGCTTCAAATGTTGAGAAATTGTATATCAAGCCTTCATTGTTTCCTACCACTCCCATGATCTTTTATGATTACTATTAAATACATTACAAATATACCACTAGTAAAGCCAGGAAGATTCGTAACTTTAACATGCATAGATGTAAGAATGATATGTTTCCAAATTAAACATGAAGAACTAATAACAAAATAGAATCAAATCCTTAATAAAAATGATCAAACTAGAGCACAGTCATGTTTTCAATATAACACACACTCATACATATATTATCTAGGTGGTGCCTTGATAAAACACATCAGATAAATTCCCTGAAGTGGCTGACATCCAGCTTTAGAAACCATGACAAAATGGAACATATGAAGAAGACATAGTCATCTGACCCATCAAGTCACAGATTGTGACTCCCATCTAGCACATACAAGCATGGAATAGTGATGATATTGGATACCTTCAGATGAGATTCTAGTTTTGCTTGATTAACCATCTGATGAACAGATTGGGGCTGGAGTCGGGTCTATAATACAGATATGGATCCTGAGCCAACCATCTGTGAAACATTCTTAACTGCACCTAATCAATATAAACCTCAATGTGAAACCTGGTTTAGTTCTTCTTAATGTATACATTCTGCTCTAGCATAGTGTGCTAATATTGGTACTTTCCTCAGTAAACCACAAATCTACTGAATCAACTAATATATATATATATATATATATATATATATATATATATATATATATGACCTGTGTGAAATCCTTTTCTCGCTCACATCTCACCCAGGTCGGATGGTCTGTATCTCTCGTCTATGATTTCATTGAACTTAAGTTCACAGATATCACGGGCTTGTTTCTCCTCTTCCTCTCTTTCCGTTGCATTACCATCTCTGTTTGTTTACATGTCTCACTCGCTTCACCCTATTTTACGTGTCCCAATAACTTTTTTTTAGTTATTGCTCACACCAACCAGAGGTATAGCCAGTCACTCAGCTGGCCTCTCTCAGCTGGCCTCTTCCTCACACTTTCACTCACTCACTCTCTGATACTCCCCCTCTCTCACTTCCTCCCGTTTGACCTGTGTGAAATCCTTTTCTTGCTCACATCTCACCCAGGTCGGATGGTCTGTATCTCTCGTCTATGATTTCACCGAACTTATGTTCATATATAGCACAGACTTGTTTCTCCTCTTCCTCTCTTTCCGTTACATTACCATCTCTGTTTGTTTACATGTCTCACTCGCTTCACACTATTTTACGTGTCCCAATAATGTTCTTTAGTTATTGCTTGCACCAACCAGAGGTATATGATCTTTAATGCAAAGAAATACCAATGACGGTTGGAAGATCACTGATGAAGGACTAATTTTATTCATATGTACCCCATTTGCAACAACGCAGCATGCCATTTTTCATATATATATATCATCATCATCATCATCATCATCATCGTTTAACGTCCATCTTCCACGCTTGCATGGGTTTGGATGGGAGTTTTCCCACTTGAGGCAAGAGTGGTTGTCTTGCTCATATAGGACTGTCTGGCAGGTTTTCTACGACTGGATGCCCTTCCTAACACCAACCACGTTTACAGTGTGGACTGGGAGGTTTTTACCGTGTTACCTACACAGCCACATTACAGCATGGACTGTGTGTTTTTTTGTCGTGACACCTACACGACCTCATTTGTTTCGGACTGGATGTTGTGGCACCAACATAACTTTACATTGAAAGGGGTGGTGTGGATGGGGTGTGGGTAGTGGGACGGGGGTGTATTTTTGTTAGAGGTGCCTACTGACTGTAGTAGATTTCACTTTGTACTTAGGTAAGGCGGGTTTTCTGTATTACTGTGTAGCACCAAAGATCTCGGTCCAGTGACATTGTCTTGGAGAGGTGTAAGTGTGTGAGGTCGGAATTTATCAAGTCGTCCCAGGTTTTTCTGGGTCTGCCTACTCCGTGGCTACCGTCTATTTTTATTGCCCTGCACTTTTTTATACAACTGTCGTCTTTCATGCACATCACGTGGCCATACTAACGTAGTCTTCTCTCGAGTAAACCACATCTGATCCCTCTTATTGATAATTTTTCCCTTAGTTCGTTTATGCTTTGCCGTTCACGTATATTACTATTACACATCCAGTGGAGCATGCAAGCTTCATTCCTCTCCAGTCTGCGTATATCCTCTGCACACAATGCCCAGGTCTCACTGCCATGTAACATTGCTGTTCGTATGCAGCCATCATACAGCCTGCCTTTCATTTTTAGAGAGAATCCTTTAGCGGCTAATAGTGGTATAAGCTCTCTGAACTTTTTCCATCCAGTTCTGACTCTAGCTACTGTACTTTCAGAGCACCCTCCACCACTGCTGATTTTGTTACCCAAGTAACGGAAGCTGTCCACTATTTCTATAGAACCATCTGTGCAATCGAATGAGCTAGTATTCCGTGGGCACTTGCTGCTACTTATTGCACCAGACCACCGGCCACATATAAAATCTATATTCTTAGTTAGCTTACCTGTGATCTCACTACATCTTTTATGCACCCATACTTTGCATTTGGGACATAAAATGGAGTTTCTACCTACTCCTTTCCTACACACTGAGCATGGCCATTTCCCGGATGGGACCGGTGCCCTATTTTCCTTCCTACAAACTAGAACTTTAGTCTTAGACAGGTTAATTTTAAGGCCTTTTGATTCTAGGCCATGCTTCCATGTTTGGAATTTCTTCTCTAGTTCAGCCATTGATTCAGCTATGAGCATTAGATCATCTGCGTATAGGAGTTCCCATGGGCAGCCGGTCTTGAACTCCACTGTTATAGCCTGAAGGGCAATAATAAATAGTAGGGGGCTAAGAACTGAGCCCTGATGAACATCAACTTTTACGCTAAACTCTTCACTATATTCGTTGTTAATTCTAACCTTGCTGAATGTTTCTTTATACATGGCTTGTATAGCTCTCACAAGCCATTCATCAACACCTAGTTTTCTAAGGGCCCACCAGATAATGGAACGGGAGACTCTGTCAAAGGCTTTCTCCAAGTCGACAAAAGCTAAGTATAGGGGTTTACTTTTAGCTAGGTACTTCTCCTGTAGTTGTCGTACAATGAAAAGAGCGTCTGTAGTACTTTTACCTGGCACAAACCTGAACTGCATTTCATCTAGATCAATTCGCTCTCTGATTAGTTGCGCTATTACTTTTTCTGTGACCTTCATGACCTGGTCGATTAATATAATGCCTCTATAGTTACCCCTATCTAGGGCATCTCCTTTACCCTTGTAGCAGTTAATGATGATGCTGCTACGCCAGTTCTTCGGAACAACACCATTCTGTAAGACTTGGTTTACTATCCGGGTGACCATGGTGTGTCCCACCGTTCCAGAAGCTTTCAGCATTTCAGCAACTATTTCCGAAGGCCCAGCCGCCTTACCCGTCTTCATATCTTTGATTGCCTTACTTATTATACTACCTTCGACTAACACTGCTGGTCCCTCTATTGGATCGATGTGGGGGAGACTGTCTTTCTCCCATTTACTCTCCTCATTTAGTAGCCTTTCGTAGTGACACTTCCAAGCTACCTTCTTATCAGCGTCAGTGATGGCAAGTACAATATATATATATATATATTATGGAATACTGTTGGCTTCTTGCTACAATAATTTCTATACTTTTCATTTATATATATATATATATATATATATATATATATATATACGACCGTCATTAAGCAATCGCACAACAAGAAAAAGAACGGGACATCGCATCTCAGAGTTGCCACTCTTAATGTTGGTACTCTAACAGGTAGATCTAGTGAGATTGCAGAGATGCTGGAGAGAAAGCATGTGGATGTGTGCTGTGTGCAAGAGGTGAGATGGAGAGATGCGTCTGCAATCACAGGCAAACATCATAGTTATAAGCTTTTCTGGGTGGGTAATGATGATGGGTTAGGTGGGGTGGGCATGTTACTGGCTGAGAGATGGATCAATAAGACAATAGAGGTTGTTAGAGTTAGTAATAGAATAATTAAGCTTAGGTTAGTTATAGGCAATCATCTCTGCCTATGCTCCCCAGGCAGGCCTAGGTAAAAAAGAGAAAGACGGCTTTTACAAGCAACTTTTACAGACAGCCTCAATGACAGAGGACAGAGACATCATTATGAGAGCAGGGGACTTCAATGGACATGTTGGACAGCTCCAGGATGGATACAATGGAGTACATGGTGGGCACAGTTACGGCTCAAGAAATGAAGAAGGAGTGAGGCTTCTTGAATTTTGTGATGCAAATGCAATAACCATTTGCAACACTAACTTCCAGAAGCCTACCAACCACCTAATAACCTACAAATCTGGCGAGCACATAAGCCAGGTTGACTTCCTGCTAGTTAGACAGCCAGACAGATGGATGGTGTGAAATACTAAGGCTTACCCTGGGTAAGAATGTATCCCACAGCATAGGTTAGTCGTTAGTAACATCTCAGTAAGCAAGAGAAAGAATGAAACATACAGGAAGGTGTGGAAAAGAAAGGTCTGGAAGCTAAAGACCTTTCATTAAAATATAAATTTAGCAAAGCCCTTCAAGATGCGTACGACGAAAAAGAAGACGATTTAAAGTTGTACGACATAGATGATAACTGGAATTTCTTGCGTGACAACTTGCTACAGGCTACTGAAGAAACTTGTGGTTGGGGCAGAGCTTCAACCTGAGAGTGACCTGGTGGTGGAACAGAATGGTAGATAGAGACATTAGAGACAAAAAACTGCCATGGAAAGCTTGGGAAAATAGTGGGAGTAGAGACGGATACACAGCCACTAAGAGAGAAGCTAGACGTCAGGTGTACTTAGCACACAGAGAGGCTGAGAGTAGGTGGTTTGCCAATGTTCTGCGATGGAAAGATCAGCGACGTGCAGTGTTCCGCTTTGCAAGGTAGTGTGTCAGTGCAGATCAGGATGTTGTTGGAGATAAGTGTGTCCGGAATGATGCCAGTGTACTTAGTGTCATGAATTATCAAAAGAAATAGGCCTGGAAATGTCATTATGAGAGACTGATGAATGTAGAGAACGAATGGGACAGAGAGGAATTACCCCCCAGTAGACTCAACAGAGGGACCAGCTATTGAGATTGACGAATATAGGGTACAAGAGGCAATTAAGGAAATGAAGAATGGTAAGGCTGCTGGGCTGTCGGGGATAGTTGTTGAGATGCTGATGGTTTCAGGAGAAGTAGGCACTAAACTAGTTGCACGCATCATTAATCAAGCTATATATGGTAGTGTCATACCCAAAGACTGGTGCAGCAGTATTCTCATAAATTGTTACAAAGTCAAAGGGGATGGTCTAGAGAGGAGCAATTATAGGGGCATAAAGCTGATGGATCAGGTTATGAAAGTGGCAGAGAGAATATTAGCGCAACTGATTAGAGAAAGGGTCAATTTAGATGCAATGCAGTTTGGTTTTGTACCTCGGAAAAGTACAAGAGGTGCCCACTTCATAGTGAGGCAACAACAAGAGAGGTACTTAGAGAAGAATAAACCACTATACTTAGCTTTTGTTGACCTACAGAAGGCCTTTGATAGAGTACCCCAATCTGTTATCTGGTGGTCCCTAAGGAAACTAGGTGTAGAGGAATGGCTTGTGAGGACAGTGCAAGCTCTGTACAGGGGTGTTGTCAGTAAAATGAGAATAGGAATGGAGTTTAGTGAGGAATTCCAGATACAAGTAAGTGTACATCAAGGTTCTGTCCTCAGCCCACTCTTGTTCATTATAGTCCTCCAAGCCATAACAGAGGAGTTTAAGACTGGATGCCCATGGGAACTTCTCTATGCTGATGATCTGGTTCTTATAGTAGAAGAGGAGCTAGAGAATAAATGCTGGCTATGGAAACAGCAGTTGGAATCAAGAGGCCTGAGAGTGAACATAGCTAAGACAAAAGGGTTGATAAGTAGAAGAGAGGACAATATTCTGATTTCATCAGGGAAATGGCCATGTTCGATATGTAGGAAAGGAACTGGCATAAATTCCATAAAATGTACGCAATGCAGATCTTGGGTACACATGAGATGTAGTTGGATAGCAGGCAAACTAACAGGTAGGGAAAACTACGTATGCAGTAGATGTACAGGGAAAGTTGGCAATAGCAATCGCTGTGATAGACTCATTTTTCCAATGCAGGTGGGTTCTATAGAAGTGGTTGATAGCTTCCGGTACTTAGGTTATCAGATTAGCATGGGAGGGGGGGGGGTTCCGAGGCCATAGTATCTAGAATAAGGATGGGTCGGAAGAAGTTTAGGAAGCTGCTTCCTCTGTTGACAAAGAAGGGTTTCTCCCTGCATATGAAAGGACGGTTATATGATGCCTGTGTGAGATGCGTGATGCTGCATGGTAGTGAGACATGGGCAGCAACTGCAGAGGATATGCGACAGCTGGAGAGAAATGAAGCAAGTATTCTACGTTGGGTGTGCATTGTTAATGTGCGTGAGCGACCAAGCATAGACGAGTTGAGAAAGAAACTGGGTATATGAGGGATAAGTTGTGGTGTGCAGGAGAGAAGGCTGAGATGGTATGGACATATGATGCACATGGAGGATGACCGATGGGTGAAGAAGTACCAGGACATCCCAGTGGAAGGAAGACACAGTAGCGGTAGACCACAAAAAACATGGCAGAGCTGGTGAGAGCAGACCTCAGATCGCTGAAACTCACCGAGGAGATGATGAAGGACCATCACAAGTGGAGAGATGCTGTGCTGAATAGGATCCGTCCAACCCTTGCATGCAGGGAAAAGCGGACGTAAAATGATGATGATGATGATGATGATTGACAAGCAAGTTTGTTTTGAAAAGCGAGCAAGTTTGAAAATAGAAATAGAAGCTTTCGCCTTATTTTTGACTAAATAAATTTTAGCCTGGTAGTGGGGTTTAGAACCCTCTAAGAAATGGAAAAAGATGAGTATTGAGGTACATATATATATCTATATATATCATCATCATTTAATGTCCATTTTCCATGCTAGCAAGGGTTGGATAAGTCTTGCTTATAAAACCTTCCCACACTTGACCAAGTGCATTTCATCATGGCACTGACGTGAGGGAAATTATTGTCTTTGTCACATATTTATATTCTACATACAGCATGCACTGTGAAGACATTCTCTGCATTAACTGTTGACAAAAGATCTCAACCTCAACAATTTTAGCACCTCCTTAGTATATCACACCTTCTAACAGTAGCAAATAGCATTGATGTTACTGGGGAATATTTAGGTTATTTTCTCCTAATCTACAACACAGTCTATATAGGAAGTTATTTCCTACTTCCTAACCACTTACCACAGTACACTGAACAAAACTAGTAACAACATGATGTTGTGTTGGTCTCATCATTTCACTTACTCTGCTTACGACCTTGAGTCTCATATTTTTATTTTGTTTATCTGTGTCTTTATGTATTTTTGTGTGTCTGAATGTATGCAAGGGTTTATGTGCAGGAGTGTGTGAATTTGTAAAAATGTTTGTGTGCATATGTGTGTGTATGTGTTTGCAAGTGTATGTGTTTGTGAAGTATATGTGTGTGAAATTGTGCAATGATTTTCATGCAGTTGTGTGGATGTGCGTATGTATACAAGTGTATGTGTATGCAACTTTGTGTAAATACAGATGTGTGTGCAAGTATGTATAAGCATGTGTGTATATATTTAGGTGTGTGTATGTGTTGCAGATGTGTGTGTGTGTGTGTGTGTATGTGCATGTATACAGGTCTGAATGTTTATGTGCATAAGTATATATTTAGGTATGTGTATGTATTTATGGTGCATGTATGTATTCTAGTGTGTGTGTGCATATTTATTTAGGTGTGTGTGTGTTTGTACTCTGTTGTGTGTATATGCATTCAGGTGTGAGTGTATGCATTCAGGTGTGTATATGTATGCATTCAGGTGTATATGTATGCATTCAGGTGTATATGTATGTATTCATGTGAGTGTATATGCATTCAGGTGTGTATATGTATGCATTTAGTTGTGTGTGTATGCATTCAGGTATGTGTATATGCATTCATGTGAGTGTATACATTCAGATGTGTATATGTATGTATTCAGGTGTGTGTGTATGCATGTAGGTGTGTATGTGTGTATGTGTGTATGTGTGTATGTATTCAGATGTATGTATATATGTATGTATTCAGGTGTGTGAATTTCATTATTGTATTGATATTCCAATGTGATTTGATACCTGTACAGGTGTCATATGTATGTTAAAAGCAAATGTTTTGTTTTCTTCTTTTTTTCTTATTTCAATACCAAAGAATTTACTGCATTAAACAAATCAGGATTGAGACATTAAATTCAATACGCTGGCTATAAATGAAAATTTGTTATATGATATTAAATTATAAAGTAAGTGGGGTGGTGGTGGTGGTGGTAGGGAGATATCTTCATTAAGAAAGCTGTACAGGTATCTCCCTCAACTGATTGAACGGATGCAACATTTAACACTAATTTACTGCAATCTATGTTAGATTTTGCTGCATTTCCAATTGATTATTATTTGCTGTTGCTGTTGTTGTTGTTGTTGTTGTTTATTGTATATTTTGTATTTTGCACCAAAGTTCCTTCTCTTCGTTATTTTCATCGGCACCATCAACAAAACCACCACCCTCATCATCTTTATCACTAGCACTATCACCATTATCACCACCATCATCATCTTTATCACCAGCACTATCCTGATTATCACCACCACCACCACCACCATTGTCTTCCACACCATCATGATCATCATCATCACCATCATCACCACCTCCTTTCCCACTACCACCATCAT
>OZ024743.1:250352256-250374756 GCA_964016885.1 Eledone cirrhosa | reverse complement strand
TCGTCCCAGTTTTTGTCCGTCTGGAGGTCCGGACCGAACCAGACCCCTAGCAATTTAACCGGTCCGTCCGTCCAGCGCCCGACGACGCTGTTGGACGGCATGGACCTGCCTCTCCAGGTGCCGAGCTGCAGGCCCACTGACTTTTCCTGGTTGATCATTGCTCCTGTCACCGCTTCGTATTCTCTTAGTGTAGTGCCGATCGCCTCGATGTGTTTGGCGTTCGACACCACTACGGTGACATCGTCCGCATATGCTGACACGGATCTTCCGCATCCTAGTTCGCGCGGGACTCCCCTCAACGTCTCCAGTTTGTGCAGTAATGGCTCGAGAGTCAATACGTACAAGAGGGACGAGAGGGGACATCCTTGGCGGACCGAGCGCATGATGTTGAACGGTTCCGACAGGTGACCGTTCACTCTCACTACAGAGCAGATGTCGCTGTGCATGGCAGCGATCCAGCCTCTGAAGACGGGCCCAAAGCCAGCCGCCCTCAGGACTGCCGCTAGGTAACGATGGTCGACCCTATCGAAAGCTTTCGACTGATCTAAATTGATCAAGGACCCACCCGTGCCAGGTTCCCTAGCTACCCTCTCTACGATGTATCGCATGAGGTGGAGGTTGTCGTGGATGGATCTGTCGGGAATGGCGCATGTCTGCGCCTCTCCCACCAGACCACCAACGACAAGCGCCAACCTCTTTGCTAGCACCTTGGCCAAAATCTTAAACTCTGTGTTTAGCAGAGTTATGGGCCGGAAATTGTCTATGTTATCCCCCTTGTTCGGATCCTTTCTCAGCAGTGCCACCGCTCCTCGGCTCACAGAACTGGGAATTCTCCCGTTCTGTTGCCAGTTGCAGTAGACGTCCGCCAAGAGGCCTCCGAACAAGTCTGGCATCTGTACGTAAAGTTCATAGGGCAGACCATCCAAACCAGGCGATTTACCCCTTGTGCAGCCAGTCATTGCCTCCCTTACTTCAGCGGCTGTTATCGGCTTTTCGCAACACTTCGCCTCAGTGGCCGAGAGCCGCGGCAGTCCGTCGAGGTAGACACTAAAGTCCATCCCTCTACCCGGCCCCCCGCTGCCCCCGAACAGCTGAGCGAAGTGTCGCTGAAAAGCTTCACACATTTGCCCGGGATCGAGTAGCATGCGCCCGTCGTGGTCCACCAAAGACCGGATCGTGGCTTTGTTGCCACGACGCGCCTCCGCCACTCGGGCCCATTGAACGGCTTTCGTCCCCTCGTGTCTGAGAGCACGCACCCTAGCTCTGACAACGCAGCCTTCGTGCTTTGCATTGAAGAATTGGTCAAGGGCCAATTTCGCCGCAAGCACGTCGGTCGCAATGCCTTTGCTAAGCGCCTCGTCTAATTTTCTAACTAGTTCTCCCTCTGCTCTATTTTTCTCTATTGCTAAAGCCTTACTAAACCTAATCGATTCTATTCTAATCGCTCTTTTCAGAGCAAACCACCACTTGTTGTTGACGATGGCCCCCGTCAACGCCCTCTTAACTAGTTCGCTAATCCGGTCTCTGTAGGCCTTGCGCGCTGGTAAGGACGCGTTTAGCTTCCAGTAGCCGGGTCCTCGTCTATGAAGCCTATCTAAGTCAAGCACACAGATCACGAATTTGTGGTCCGTGTAGCTGACTATCTTGAATTGTGGACAGCCTATGCTAGACCTATCTATTTCCCTACAAAATACTCTATCTAGATATGATCTGGATGACCCTATGCGGTTTGTCCAAGTCCACATTGGCACATTCGGGAAATCCAATCGGTACCTGTCAGACAGTTCAAAACGCCTGAGCAGGTTGGTGAGGCTCTTGCACCCTCCACCCCTATCCGCTAATCCCACACAGTCCCAGCGTGCATCTAAGATCCCGTTCCAGTCGCCCACTAACACTAAAGAGCGGGACGTTCCAAGAAAGGTCTCCAGACGCCGGAAGAAATCAGGCCGCCCTGCTCCTGTCGGGGCATAGACGGCCACTAGCCTGAAAGCTTGCCCGTCTCCGCTGGTCACGTCCAGCACCACCAGCTTACCCTCTGGGTCCAGGAAGATGGCCCGTATGGCGAGATCCAAACCTCTCCGAAAAAGCACAGCAACTCCTCCACCCGATCCAGGACGGCTGGGAGATGCGTACACATCGTAGCCGCCGAAGATCGGTACGAAGGCCCGTGCTTCGGAGATTCTGGTCTCGCTGATGGCCACTACATCTATGTTTAGTGACCTGAGGTCGTTGAGCAGGTGACCCTGCTTCCATGACGACCCCAAGCCACGCGCATTTATGCTGCCTATTATGAGTGAGGTCATGTTTAAAATAGAGTGGAAAAGATGGGAAAGACCACTTACCGTACTTTTGGTAGAGGAGAGATGGTTTTTACATCCCTTTTCACTTGATCGTCTGGTGAAGAGACCGTTGAATCGTCCCTTCGGCTGGTCGTCGGCTCTTCTAAGAGAATGTCTGAGTATACTCTTCGATTGATGGTTCCTCCTAGGTCCCTGAAATCACCAACTGCGTTGGGGAATTTCGTTTTAATGTTTGTGTATTGTTTCTGTGCTATTTTTAGCAGTCTTATGTTAGTTGGCGTTTTGATTGGTGCTGGTATTATGTAGTCCTGTTGTGAAATGTCTGTGTGTTCAATTATGTAAGTCATTAGTTTCTTGTTGTGTGTATTTATTGCCGTGCATTTGTTTTTCTGGGGGTGGGGTGTGGTTCTGCTATTTTCTTGTCGTTGTTGCTGGGTGTGTGTGTTTTGTTGTTGTGTTTGCGATGTTGGTGCTTGTGGTGGTGGTGTTGAAGGTGTTGTTGGCGGTGGGGTTGTCGCCGGTGGTGATGGTGGTGCTAGTGTGGGTGGTGATGGTGTTGGTGTTGTTGCTGCTGTGGGTCTCTTTGCAGTAGACTTTACCCTTTTCTCATTTCTTTCCTCCCTTTTAAAAGGCGACGATGCGCTGCTTCTGCGTTTGTGCCTTCTTGCGACCTTTTGCCATCCCTCTCCCACCTCACACTCCATGTCTGATTCTGTGAGGTCGGGGAGGGGTACCAGCTCCACTCTTTCACTTGTTGTTGTTGGTGACGTTTGCACTGGAGTCTCTGTTGCAGCTGCATTTGGTATTGCTGTTGTTGTTGTTAATATTTCCACTGCTGCTGCTGTTTTTGATTTCCGTGGCGTGGGTATGGGTGCCACGGACCTATCGTTCCTGGTTGCCGCTTGTCCTGTTGCTGGTAGCCGTGGAGCCGGATTCGGAAGGAGGGGGGTTTTCTCCTTTCTCAGGGTCTTCTCGTTGCAGAAGGCCCTGAGGTGAGTCTTCGATCCACAGCGAAAGCATTTCGGGCGTTTGCCCTCAACACTTATGGGCAGTTGAGTGCCGTTATCGAAGTCTATCACATCCGGGATAGCTTCGATGCACTCCTGGTTGGTTTGGATTAGCATCTCAATGGAGGAGCCGACCCAATCTTCTCTTACTTTTTTCTGTACTTGCAGTACAGTTGTTTTGTCCTCGATTCCGACGAGGACAGACGCGGCCAGCCAAGAAGGGGTCATTCCGGGGGGGACGTGGGTCAGTTTGACCCTCACAATTTTTTGCCCGCAGTAGGAGGGCACCAACACCATTTCCTCGCTCCTTAGGGTCACTACTGATTGGGCCTTTGCCTCCTGGGGTGTGGCAAAAAGTACATCTACGGTGGCGTATTTTTTGCCTCGGGTGATGTGCGTTTTCCTCTGCCACACAGACCCCAAGGCTTTTTGTATTTGGGCCTCTGTGGCTCTTTCCACCCTACGGGATTTTGTACTTACTGTACGGTACGTGACCATACAGCGCTCTTGGGTTTCGAAAAAATTTTTCGCTGCCTTGCAGATTGCTCGGTGTCCGTTCTTTGTCACCATCTTCTTCGCTTCCTCTAATTCCTCATTTGTTATGAGGATTGTTTCCAAGTTTTTCGCAATACCTGCAAATGAGATTGGTTTTTCTCTGCTGTTGTTGTTGTCGTCAGAGCTGCTGGTACTTTTGTTGCTGCAGGTACTACGACTACTGCCTCCGCCGCTGTTGCTGTGGTTGTTGTTGGTGTTGCTGCTGCTAATGCTGTTGTTGTTTATGCTGCTGGTGATGCTGTTGCGGCTGCTACTGTTGTTTTCATTGTCACTGTTGCTGTTGTTATTACGGCTGCTACTGCTATTATTCCTGACGTCAGACGAATGAACTGGGTTTTCGTATTTCCCGCACACCTGTCGTCGTCGTGGAGAAACCTTGCACGCTTTGCACGAGACTTTTCTTTTCTTTCGTCGCTTGCGAAAGAGAAGGGAGGGAGAGAGACACATTTAAAGAAGGGAGGGAGAGAGACAATCTTCTCTCTGCTGTAGTGATGATTGAGGAAGAAGAAGACGGAATGAGTGGGAGTGACGTATGAAATTTCTTTTTGGTAGCCATGTTTTTTTGTTTAAAATGAAATTTTGAGTACAAAACCCCAATAACTGGTTATTTAACCCCGAAGGGCCAAATAACGGACAGAAAAACCCCTCTCACGAGGAGGAGGGTGTCTTTATCAACAATTTGGTTCAAGTTTTAAACAATTTACAATTGTTTTAACGGTTAAAAATTACTATACCTTACAGAGCCGAGCCTCCGTCAACCATGGCATTCAATAATAATAATAATAATAATGATTTCATTTATTAGCCACAAGGGCCGACATGTATGGGACAATACAAAGACAGGGACAGTGGGGGTTTACAATAAGGTCGAGTAAAAGTGCACAATGGCAAGACTAATTTAACAATGAAAATATAAAAATATAAAATAAACTATGCATAAATATAACAAAATAAATTCCCCGATAGGGGGTGGACGACCCTGGGGTGATTCGGGTACCCCACCAATCCTGAACCACCCTGCGCTTCTAGGGCACCCAGAAGAGCACCCCTCTCCTCAAGTTAGCCAGCCTATAGGCGCATGGTCAGAGTAGGCCCATTCACACGAGCCATTCTCGCCACATTCACCCACCTTTTAGCAAATGTACTGGGGGGCAGCACTTCTCTCTCCACCCTCACCCTCCTTTCCAGGTGAAACTTGAAGAAGTTGATGAGGGATTGGCCGAAGAGAAAAGTGTCTGTCTTTAGTCCTTTCAACCTGGTCCAGCATATAATCTCTTTCGCAACTGCCACCAGACAGAGGAAAATTTCCTGCTCTTCCTGACCTAAGGAAGGTGGCGGCTCGATCTTCACTATGGACTCGGCCGATAGCCGGATTCGTTCCACACGCGACAGTAGCTGTTCGACATAACTCCACAAGTCAGTAATGCACGGACATTGGACAAGTGCGTGCAGAACGGTTTCGTCGTTCTGTGCGCATGTTGGGCAGGTCCGTCTGACAGCACTTCCGTGCCTGTAGAGTTTACCCCGAACCGGCAGTGCCCCCCGGTAGCACTGCCAAGCGAGGGATTTCTGGAAATTGTCCATCGTCCCCGGCTCAAAAGTCCTCCGGTACAGACTGGTCAGTTCGACTTCGTCAAGGCCCAAAGCTTCTCCGAGTGCGTCATCACACTTGCCCACCACTAATCCTCTATAGAACTCGAGAGTGGAAGTTCCACTGATCGCATTGCCCGCTTGGTAGAGGGCAGTTAGTGCCTGGCAACATTCCAGGTGCCAGTCACCCAGTCTCGGTCTCTTCTTGACCCAGGACTGCAGCTCAGTCAAAGAAATGAGCTGCGGAAAGGCCTGTCTGATAAACGGCGACCACACCTGTTCACCATTGAGGCAGAATACCTGGAGATGTCGCAGCCTCAACGCATGTCTGCGCATCATTAGCCACGGCATGCCCAGCCCTCCGCGTAGAGGGTGCTGGCAGCAGATGGACCGCCTCACCAACGGAACTTGTCCCCTCCACAAGAATTTGAAGAGGAGCCGTTCCAACTTGACGAGGCACGGACGGGGGCAAGGCACGATGGTTAGGCGGTAGTAGATGACGGACGCGATGTACGTATTCGCCACCTCCGCGCGACCTTTCAGTGATAGCTTCCTCCCAGCCCATTTTTGGGTGAGACTGGCTACTCTGCTCGTTACCTCGTCCCAATTCTTTTCCACCTGGAGGTCTGGTCCGAACCAAACCCCGAGCAACTTTACTGGTCCGTCCGTCCAGCGCCCCACGACGCTGTTGGATGGCATGGGCTTGCCTCTCCAGGTTCCGAGCTGCAAGCCCACCGACTTTTCCGGGTTAAGTTTGGCTCCTGTCAACCTTTCATATTCCTTCAATAAGGTGCCGACCACCTCGATTTCTGAGGTGTTCGACACCATCACGGTGATGTCGTCCGCATAAGCCGACACTGCCTTTCCACATCCCGGTTCAAACGGGATGCCCTGCAACAGCTCCAGCTTCCGCAGTAAAGGCTCGAGAGTCAATACGTACAGAAGGGAAGAGAGAGGGCACCCTTGACGGACCGATCGGGAGAGCCGAAATGGTTCCGAGAGGTGGCCATTAACCTTGACCACCGAGCGTGTGCCGCTGTGCATTGCAACGATCCAACTTCTAAAGACAGGGCCGAAGCCAGCTCCTTTGAGGACAAACTCCAGATACCGATGGTCGACTCTATCGAATGCTTTCGATTGATCTAAATTGATCAGTGCCCCACCGAAGCCAGGTTTACACCCTACCCTCTCTATGATGTATCACATGAGGTGGAGATTGTCGTGTATGGACCTGGCTGGGATTGCGCAAGTTTGCGCTTCCCCAACCAAATCCTCAACGACAAGCGCCAATCTCTTTGCTAACACCTTGGCCAAAATCTTAAACTCTGTGTTGAACAGAGTTATGGGCCTGAAGTTGTCTAATGTATCCCTCTTGTTCTCGTCTTTCCTTATCAGCGTCACCACTCCCCTGCTCACAGAACTGGGAATACTCCCATTCTGCTGCCAGTTACAGTAGAGTGCTTCGAGGAGTTCGGAGAACAAGTCTGGCATATTTACATAAAGCTCGTAGGGCAGGCCATCCAAACCGGGTGACTTGCGCCTCATGCAGCCGACAAGGGCGTCCTGAATTTCGGCTGAAGTAATCGGCCTTTTGCAGCACTCAGCGTCGACCATCGAGATGCGCGGCAAGCCGTCAAGGTAGGGACTGAAATCCGCTACTCTCTCTGACTCGCCACTCTCCCTGAACAACCAAGCAAAGTGCTGGCGAAAGGCCTCACACATCCGCTTGGAATCGCTTATCTCGTGTCCGTCTCGGTCCGCCAAAGACCGAATTGTGGTTTTATTACCACGCTGCGCGGGCCCATCGAACAGCTTTAGTTCCCTCGTTTCTCAGCGCACGCGCTTAGCTCTGACAATGCAACCTTCATGTTTGGCATTGAAGAAATGGTCTAATGCCATTCTCGCCGCTAGCACGTCAGTTGCGATGCCACTACAAATAGCCTCGTTTAACTTATCTACCAGCTCCCCCTCCTTTCTATTTTTCTCTAACGCTAGTTCTTTGCTGAACTCTATCGAAGTTACTCTAATCTCTCCTTTGAGAGCCCCCCAACATCTGTTGTTGATGATCCCCCCTGTCAACTTTTACTTAACTAAATTGTTGACTCGGTCCCTGTAAGCCTTACATGCCGGAAATGACATGTTCAGCTTCCAGTAACCCGGTCCTAACCTACGCGTTTTATCTAGGTCGACCGTACAGATCACAAATTTGTGATCTGAATAGGCGACCGTTTTAAAAAGTGGAGAGCCCACACTATTTCTATCTATTTTCCTAATGAAGATTCTGTCTATATACGATCTAGATGACCCCATTCGGTTGGTCCATGTCCATACTGGCACATTGGGGAAATCTAGTCGATACCTGTCAGACAGTTGGAATTGGCTGAGTAGGTGCTTGAGGCTTTTGCACCCCCCGCTCCTATCGGCTACTCCCACACAATCCCAGCGTGCGTCTAAGATGCCATTCCAGTCCCCCGCTAACAGTAAAGGGTGAGACGTACCCAGAAAGGTCTCCAGGCGCCTAAAGAAGTCAGGTCGTCTGGCCCCTGTAGGGGCGTAGACGGCCAGCAGTCTAAAGGCACCACCTTCGCTACTGCTCACATCCAAGACCGACCACCAACTTACCGTCCGGGTCTCGGAATATCGACCTTACCTCGAGATCCAGTCCTTTCCTAAACAGCACTGCCACCCCACCCCCCATTCCCGGCCTGCTAACAGATGCGAAGATCTGATAGTCGTCGAAAATGGAGGCTAGTGCGCGCATGTCGGAAATTCTGGTCTCGCTGACGGCAATCACATCCATTTCCAGCGACTGGAGGTCGTTGAGCAGGTGACCCTGCTTCCAGGGTGAACCCAGGCCGCGAACATTTAAACTTCCTACTCTTAATATGGCCATATTGGTAAGCTAAGAGAGAGAGAGGGAAGGTTTAATTACCTCCCGGGTCTTGTGAAGGTCGGGTGGTTCGACCTCCATGGTTGGTGGGGTTTCTTTTGGGAACCCCTTTAAAAGTCTTGATGTGGGTTTCACATTCGGGTTTCCCACGTCTTGAGGAAAGCTCTCTCAAATTTCTTTGAAGGAATTGAGTGACATTCGGACCAGAAGCAAATCTTCTGGCACGCAAAATGTGCTCATTTCAAAAATCTCCCCCTCTGTTTGAATGTCCTCTCTTCGCGCTAAGAGGGCCATCAGTTTATCGTTGGCCCTTCTGACAAGCACAAAGTTTTTAACATTTTGTTGGTGTGGTTTTATTTGTTTTCGTTTTGGTGAAGGTGGTGGCGATGGTTTTGGTGGTGTTGTTTCGGGTATGTCTATGTTTGTTGTAGGTGTGGTGTCTGCAATTTCAGGTATTTGTGTGTTTATTTGTACTTGTGTTTGTTTAGATTGTTTGCGTTTCAGGGATTGTGGAGGTGGTGTCGATATTGCTGTTGGTGCTGATGTTATTGGGGAAGTGTTTGCGCTAGTGGTGTCTGTATTTTTTGTTGTGTGTGTTTTTGTGTTTTGTTGGGGCTTTTTTTTTGAGAGTTTTCTCTGTTTTTTTGCACTTTTGGGTTTTCCTTCATCTTCGCTGCTGGAAGACAAAGGGTCTGTGTCTGTAAGTGTCTCTGTGTCTGTGTGTGCGTTTATTTTTTTTTTGTCTATGTGTATAATTGGGGGGGGGGTAGGGGGAGTGGGAGAGCTTTCCTCGTTTTCTCCTTGGATTGGTTTTGGTGTTGGTGGTGATCCGGCTGCTTTTGATGTTGGTGTCCGTGTTTTTGTTGATGTTGTTTTTGGTGGTGGTGGTGGTGGTGCAGCTTTCCGTGCTGACACTGGCGTTGGCACCAAAGGAGGTTTGCGACCCCCTGCATTTTTGCGCTGAGGGCAGAAGGCTTGAAGATGTGTTGCTTCCCCGCAAACGAAGCAGCGTGGCCTTCTTCCGTCAATCATTAGTTGGATTGTTGTCCCGTCCTGCAGGCGGGTAAAATCTGGGATGTGATTCATATCCTCCGGTTTCATTTGGAGAAGAATCTCCAAATCCATTCCGGACCAGTCCTCTCTCTCTGTCCTTTTGATGTCCAGGAGGGTGGTGTCTGTCCCCTCCTCGATTACGCATCCCAGCAGCCACCATATGTTCATTCCTGGTGGGATGCTGGGAATGCGTACCTTCACTGTCCTTTTACACATATAGGATGGATGCATGATAATGCGTTCCATTCTGCAGGGGGTCACCGAGTGCTTAATAGCGAGGGCCTCGGTTTTGAACAGTACCGAGATGGTACCGAACTGTTTGCCTCTTGCTTTGTACTCTATCTTACTTCCGATGTACTCCAAAGCAGCCTCTACCTCTGCTTGGCTCGCAAGTTCCACTTTTCGTGTCTGCACCGAAATACATCGAAAGAGCACCGTCCTCCTTTGCATGGTCGCTATTGCCTCGTCCGGGATGGTCAGGTTTGCCCAGGACTTCTCCCGTTTAATTAGCCTCCACGCTTTGGCCAACTGTTCGTCTTTATCTCTAATATCAATATCAATATTCAATAAGCGCTTTGTTTTTGCTGCTGCTGCAGTAAATGTGGTGTTTCTGATGCTCTTATTGTTGTTGTTGTCATTCTTGCTGTTGCCACCGCCATCCTTGTTTACATTGAAGCTGTCGGTGTTATTGTCTTTATTGCTCTGAGTTGTTGTTGTGGTGGTGGTGGTGGTGGTGGTGGCGGTGATATCGTTTTCAGATGATACTGCTGCTATGGCAGAAGGTTGTGATGGTAGCTTTTTAGTTTTGCCTTCACATTCAGTAGAGTGGATGACAGGCATGACTGTAGTCGTCGTAGTCGTCGTGAAATCTGCAGTGGCTGCCTTTAAACTTTTGACCTGAACGTTGTTTACCGTTTCAAGGTCAAAAATTTCCATAATTTTCTTTTGGTGGGGAAGCGATTTTTTTCGAAGTTTTTAAAAAATAAATCTGAATATTGGGGCTTAAAGCCCGAATATTGAAAGGTATCCCTCTCTTTAAATCAAGATGTGTACCTTAAGTTTCGTTAATGACAAGAAAATACAAAAAAAAGACACTTTAAAACAGCTTAAAGCTACGAACCTTTTCCCCCGCAGACTTGTCTGTCTTCACACATGTGCGGCCAATAATAATAATAATAATAAGCCTGATTGTGGATGTGGCCTGCCCATTCGACACGAGAGTGCAAGAGAAGGAGAGGGAGAAAATTAACTGATACCAGGACTTAAAGTGGGAGGTAAAAAGGATTTGGAACTGCCATGAAGTCAAAGTGGTCTCGATTGTCATAGGTGCACTAGGTACTATCTCAAGAAGTTTCCAGGGATGGTTAAAGAAGATTAGTCCAGCCCCACTTTTTGGAACACTTCAAAAGGCATGCTTGCTGGGAACAGCAAGAACCCTCTAATACGTCCTGAATATCTGAGGCTGCAGGTAGTGGCTTGATATTCATTTCAACAAACTTTCCAGTTAAATAACATCAATGTTAAATAACATCAAAGAACAATAATAATAATTGTTTCTACTTTTGGCTCCAAGACAGCAATTATCCCAGTGTATTACTGGTACTTTATTTTATCGACTTTGTAAGGATGAAAGGCAAAGTTAACCTCGACGGGATTTGAACCCAGACCGTAAAGGATCGTAACTCTATGCTGCAAAGCATGGCATCCGACCATCTACCGATACTGCCAATCTAAATTATAATAAAGGAAGGTCTGCGGTATTGCCTATGGTTTATTATTTTTTATCCCGTTTGTAAAATAAGTTGGATTACTTTGAATAAATAATTGTTTCTACTTTTGGCACAAGGCCAGCAATTATCCCAGTGTATTACTGAAATAATGAATGAATATTACATAATTTATCTACTAAATTTCGTGGCTGTTCATTAAATATATTTTGTTTATTTAAAGATTCACTTCTTTAAAATTTTTGAAATGTCAACACTTCCGGTGGCACTTAAATAAACATACTAATTTTCTGTCACTAATTTTCTCCTAATGCAGTTTATATATAATATCGTCTTTTTAAATGTATCATCGATTACGTTACTGATTAAATAAGACAGTGTAGTGCAGTCTTCGTTCAATTTCTATGTATTATATATTGTCAATTACGATTTTATTTGATGTATCATATCTACATGTATATATACCTGTGTATAATATCAATATACACACTACGGGTGATTTTTCTGCTAGTCCATAATAATTGTTTCTACTTTTGGCACAAGGCCAGCAATTACCCAGTGTATTACTGCTACTTTATTTTATCGACCCCATAAGGATGAAAGGCAAAGTTAACCTCGGTGGGATTTGAACTCAGAATGGCAAGGGCCGTAACTCCATGCATCAAAGCATGGCGTCTGACCCTCTACTGATACTGCCAATCCACGATCTCTGATTTAGGCACAAAACCAACAATTTTTGGGGAATGGGAAAGTCTATTAAATCGAGCCAGTTCATTACAGGTGCTTCATTTTATTGACCCTGTAAGGATGAAAGGCAAAGCTAGCCTCGAAGGGATTTGAACTCATTGAACTCAGAACATAAAGGGGTGTAACTTTATGCCACAAAGCAGATTGTCCAATACTCTACCAATACTGCCTATCTTCCACCCTCTACAATAATAATAATAGTAATGATTTCTACTATAGGCACAAGGCCAGCAATTTGAAGGGGAGGAGAAAGACGATTAAATCAACCCCAGTGCATTATTAGGACTTTATTTGACCCCATTAGGTTGAAAGGTAAAGCTAACCTCGGTGGGATTTGAACAGAAAATGTAAAGAACTGTAATTATAATCTTCTTCACCCACTTATTCCTGAAAGGGTTATGGGGCAGAATCCTCAAATACTCCTTCCAGTGGGTCCTGTCAGAAGCAACCATCTCCAACTGATCTGACTGGATCCCCTTCTTTGGGGTCTCAGGATATGCAATTTTGTGCATCCATCCCATGCCTCCCAAGACAGGTTGCAGGCCCATCACCAGTTTTTGCAGCATGAAATGGAGACTGCAGTATATTTTTCGAACAGGCTCATCTAACTAAGGCTAATAATAACAATAATAAAATAATAATAACAACAATGATTTCATTTATGAAGGATACATTACAAGGACATGTTATATAGAATGTTAGGATTTATATACTATGTAAGATCTTTGTAATGTCCCATTTATTTTGCAACAATGCTGCGTCTGGGGCAAAAACTACACTGTTCATCAGCTAGCTTGGACTCAACTTTGCCAGTCACTTAGCATAGATTTTACTAGGGTGGCTTAACAAGAAGCTGCATGTATAATTAGCAAAATCTCTCTTGTCTCCTTTTTTGCCATTGCTTAGGTGCCCTGGCACACACAAGACAGCCAGAGAATACCTTTTATATTTAAGGCTTTTAACATCTTGGGTTGAATTTCATTTTCCCCAGTGACCTAGCTTCATTTGAGCTATTTAATTGCCCTTATGCCCTCAGCCACCAAGAGGTTAGTCATCACTCCCAGATGCACCTCATGTATATCAGAAGATTCTGTTGTGACTGAGTTTAGGAGATCAGCCAAATATTCTCTCCACCCCATGAGGATGCACCTCTCTGAAGTGAAGAGAACTCCTGACACATTCCTGATAGTCGGCAGAACACTTTATTTGCTGATCCAAAGTCAGATTCCAGCTTAACCCCAAAGTCCTCTCATATCTTAACTTTGTATGCCTTTACTCTCTCTTCTGTAACCTTTACAGCTGCTTGTACTGCAAGTGCAAGAAGAAAGACTTATTTCCAAGCTAAGCTTTTTTAAGCCTCCTTCTTTGCTCAGATGGCATCCTTGATCTCCCTTGATTAAACCATGGGACCCTTCTGCCACTCAGCACCTCACAAAGTGACTTTTGCTTGCAACATTTAACAGCTGAAACAAAAACTAACGAGCTGAACTATTTCCACTCTGTTTCAACATCGTCAGTTTGCTGAGGAAGTTATCTGAATTTGGATACAACAGTATCTGCATTAGCTGGACAGTATCTGTCAAGCTGGACCTGCAAGTTTTCTGGGTTTTCTTGGTTTTAGGTAGTCTCAGGTTGCAGATAACTAGTTGGTGATCAGTTGACAGCTCAGCCACTCTCTTAACATGAACATCCAGCACAAAATCAAAGACATCCGAGACAATGACAAAATCAATTATTGATCTCTTTCCCTGTTTACCCTTATTCCAGATGTATTTATGGATGTCTCTGTACTGAAAGTAGGTATTAATTATAGAGAGCCCATTACTAGAACAAAAGTATAATAAGGCTTCTCCATTTATATATAGATTTGGATCGCTGTTCCTAACAATTACTCCTTTACACATCAGATAATCAGTGCCAGTATGTGCATTGAAGTCTCCCATTAGGATAAATAATTCAGTCTTAACTACATCTAACATTGCAGTGACTTCATCAAGGAAGGATCTGTATTCAGGTTCTTTATTTGGCACATAAACTTGCACCACCCACAAACATTTCTTACAGACTAAGCTTCAAGAGGAAAATCCTCCCTCCCAACTGGATACATTCTATAATGCATTCTGATTGCTGGGTGCTTGTGAGTATCCCCACTCCCACCTGTGCAGTCTTTTCTGGCACTACACCTGAATAGTGGAGTTGCCATCCTTCATCCAGATCTACAGCATTTTGTTGTGGAGACCCTAACAATATCTAAGTGGTAGCATCTGAGCTCTTCCACAAGTTCCTGCTCCTTGTCTGTAAGGGTTATAATGTTCCAGTTACCAATTGTCAAGGTTTACTCCCTTCTGGACTCTCTCTGGTATCTTGGCACAAATCTTTATGCTTAGATCCCATGCCTTCCAGGGCATGCCGCAGGCTCATCACCAGTTCTTGCAACATTGGATGGAGATTGCAATATATTTTTCAAACAGTCCCCTCTACCTATAGCCTGAACATGTCCTTTGTTATCCCACATAATGGATGATGTAGTATGCATACGTTTTCTGTTTCTTACCATATTGAAGTATTTTGGTGGTTTCATTTGCACCAGTCACCAATTTGGTACTTTTCTCAGAGACTAGAAGACTAGCTACATCACTGAGTTGTGGAAATTTTCTTAGGAACTAACAGTGTCACCTATTGCTCCATCTCCCCAAATAATACCACTGTTGGTCTGGGGTTGCTTACTCGTCCAGTAGCAACTCGCTTATATTGCAACTAACCATCATATCAGGTGGCCGTATCGCCATTTGCCACATACGACTCATTCTCTAGCAGAAACAACTCTGTAGAGAAATTATTATCATTAATAATAATAAAATATTATCATCATTATTATTGTTGTTGTTGTTGTTGTTGTTGTTGTAACAACAACAACAACAACAACAACAACAATAATAATAATAATAATAAATGATAATAATAATAAAAAGACTAAGAAGAAGAAAGAGAACAACAGCAGCAAAAACCAAAAACCAAAAAAAGATGTTAGTATCCCTGTAGATTAGTGTATAAAATCCATTAGTAACATTTGTTACACAACTAGTTTCTTTCTTCTGATTTTACCCCACCACCACCACATTACTATATGCACCACCAACACCATACACACCACATCACCATCACACACCAACACTACCACCCCACATCATAACTATATACACACATACATACACACACCACCACCACCACTAACAACAACATACACACCATCAGTACTAATAGTGATGATATAAGCAAGAAATAAATATACGGGAGAACATACAGGAAGTAATCTGTTGCTAAACATAAAATGCTATTTGCAAATATAAAAAAGGGTCTTAAGAGTGAATAATGTTGTAATTAAAGCATTGATGTGTTTTGTTATTTTGGTGATCACTCCGGCTTTCCATACAACACTGCTGACTGTTTATAGTGAAGGTAATAACAAAAACAAAAAATAAGCCAAATCTATAAAGCTACCATACGATTAATAATAATGATAAAAATAATACATGTATGTATGCATACACACATATATATACATACATACACAGACTTTTGGGAAAGTGTTATAAATATTTTTAAAATGTTTCTTTCTTATATATATGTGTGTGTATGTATGTATTTATATATATAATATATATATGTCTATTATGCGTATCATCATCAGCATCATCATCATTTTACGTCCGCTTTTCCCTGCTTGCAAGGGTGGGACGGGTCTTATTCAGCACAGCATCTCTCCACTCGTCACGGTCCTTCGTCATCTCCACCGTGAGCTTCAATGATCTGAGGTCTGTTCTCACCACCTCCGCCCATGTTTTTCGTGGTCTACCTCTACCACGTCTTCCTTCAACTGGCATTTCCTGGCACTTCTTCACCCATCGGTCATCCTCCATGCGCATCACATGTCCATACCACCTCAGTCTCCTCTCCCGTACACTACATTCTATCCCTCTCAGACACAGTTTCTCTCTCAATACATTTATGCTGAGTCGTTCATGCACATTTACACTGCACATCCAACGGAGCATGCTTGCCTCATTTATCTCCAGTCATCGCATATCCTCTGCAGTTGCTGCCCATGTCTCACTACCATGCAGCATCGCGCTCCTCACACAGGCATCATACAACCGGCCTTTTGTACGCAAGGAGAAACCCTTCTTCGTCAACAGAGGAAGCAGCTCCCTAAACTTCTTCCAACCCGTCCTTATTCTAGATACTATGGCCTCGGAACACCCTCCTCCCATGCTAATCTGATCTCCTAGGTACCGGAAGCTATCCACCACTTCTATAGCACCCCTCCTGCATCTGAAAAATGTGTCTATCAATGCGACTTCTACTGTCTAATTTCCCTGTACATCTACTGCATACATATTTCTCCCTACCTGTTAGTTTGCCTGCTATCCCGCTACATCTCTTCTGTACCCAGGATCTGCATTGTGTGCATTTTATAGAGTTTATGCCAGTTCCTTTTCTGCATATCGAACATGGCCATTTCCCTGACGGAATCAGGGTTTTGTCCTCTTTTCTACTCATCAACACTTTTGTCTTAGCTAGATTCACTCTCAGTCCTCTTGCTTCCAACTGCTGTTTCCATAGCCAGAATTTATTCTCTAGCTCCTCTACTGATTCTGCTATAAGAACCAGATCGTCAGCATAGAGAAGTTCCCATGGACAGCCAGTCTTAAACTCCTCTGTTATGGCTTGGAGGACTATAATGAACAAGAGCGGGCTGAGGACCGAACCCTGATGTACTCCTACTTGTATCTGGAATTCCTCACTAAACTCCATTCCTACCCTGACTTTACTGAGAGTACCTCTGTACAAAGTTTGCACTGTCCTCACAAGCCATTCCTCAACACCTAGCTTCCTTAAGGACCACCAGATGACAGATCTGGGTACCCTATCAAAGGCCTTCTCTAGGTCAACAAAGGCTAAGTATAGTGGCTTATTCTTCTCTAAGAACCTCTCTTGCAATTGTCTCACCAAGAAGAGGGCATCTGTTGTACTCTTCCCAGGCACAAAACCAAACTGCATCTCATCTAGTTTGACCCTTTCTCTAATTAGTTGTGCTAAAATCCTTTCTGCCACTTTCATAACCTGATCTATCAGTTTTATACCCCTATAATTGCTCCTCTCCAGAGCATCCCCTTTACCTTTGTAGCAATTTATGAGAATACTGCTGCACCAGTCTTTGGGTATGAAACCACCATATATAGCCTGATTGATGATGTGTGCAACCAGTTTAGTGCCCACGTCCCCTGATGCCTTCAGCATCTCAGCAACTATTCCCGATGGTCCGGCAGCCTTACCATTTTTCATTTCCCTAATCGCCTCTTGGACCCTATATTCGTCAATCTCAATAGCTGGTCCCTCTGTCGGATCTACTGGGGGTAATTTCTCTCTCTCCCATTTGTTCTCCACATTCATCAGTCTCTCATAATGACATTTCCAGGCCTCCTTTTTCTGATCATTTGTGACACTAAGTACACCGGCATCATCTCGGACACATTTATCTCCAACAACATCCTGATTTGCATTGACACACTGCCTTGCAATGTGGAACACCGCACGCCTCTGATCTTCCCGTCGCAGAACATTGGCAAACCTCCTACTCTCTACCTCCCTGCGTGCTAAGTACACCTGACGTCTAGCTTCTCTCTTGGCTGTATATTCTTCCCTACTCCCATACTTTTTCCAATCCTTCCATGCTAGTCTTTTGTCTCTAATAGCCTTATCTACTGTGCTGTTCCACCACCAGGTCACTCTCTGTCTGGTTGGAGATCTGCTCCAGCCACAAGTTTCATTAGTAGCCTGCAGCAAGTTGTCACGTAAGAAATTCCAGTTATTATCTATGTCATACGTCTCTAAATCGTCTTCTTTTTCGTCATATACATCTTGAAGGGCTTTCCTAAATTTGTATTTTAGTGAAAGGTCTTTTAGCTTCCAGACCTTTCTTCTCCACACCTTCCTATATGTCTCATTCCATCTCTTGCTTACTGAGATATCACTAACAACTAACCTATGCTGTGGGGTACATTCTTCCCCAGGGTATGCCTTGGTATTAGACACTATCTGCCTGTCCCGCTGCCTAACTAGTAAGAAGTCAATCTGGCTTATGTGCTCACCAGATTTGTAGGTTATTAGGTGATTGGCAGGTTTCTGGAAGTTTGTGTTGCAAATAGTCAATGTTCCTGCATCACAAAATTCAAGAAGTCTCACTCCTTCTTCATTTCTTGAACTGTAACTGTGCCCACCATGTACCCCAGTGTAACCATCCTGGAGCTGTCCAACATGAACATTGAAGTCTCCTGCTAGCATAACGATGTCTCCGTCCTCTGTCATTGCGGTTGTTTGCAAAAGTTGCTCATAAAAGCAGTCTTTCTCATCTTTGCCTAGGCCTGCTTGGGGAGCATAGGCCGAGATGATTGTCAGTAGTCTCCTACCTACAACTAATCTAAGCTTAATTATTCGATTACTAACTCGAACTACCTCTATTGTCTTATTGATCCATTTCTCAGCCAGGAAAATGCCTACTCCCCCTAACCCATCATCCTTACCTACCCAGAATAGCTTATAGCTAAGACGTTTGCCTACGACTAGTCTCGCAGAGGCACCTCTCCATCTCACCTCTTGCACGCAGCACACATCCACCTGCCTTCTCTCCAGCATCTCTGCTATTTCAGCAGATCTACTTCTGAGAGAGCCAACATTAAGTGTTGCAACTCTGAGATGCGACGTCTTCATATTTTGTTGTTGTTCCTATTTGTTGCTGTGCTGATAAGCGTTTTGGCATTGATACACTGGTTGGATGCCCTTCCTAACACCAGCGCCACTTTACAGCATGGACTGGGTGCTTTTATTTGTGCCACCAGCACTAGAGAGGATGTCTTACTAGACTCAAGGGCCCTCTCTACCCCTCCATTTTACAGCATGGTCATAAAAGAAAAAAAGAAAAAAAACTTATTGACATGACGCACACACACACACTCACACACCAACACTCAAGCATACAAACCACAACCACACACACGCCACTCACATACCAACACTCATTCATGCAAACAAACACACACACCACTCACAAACACACACATATATATATATATATATATATATTACCGGCAGTACTGATACAAATACAAAATCAAAATCAATATCATGTCAACTGTTGTCCTTTCCCAGTCCAGTTCAGCTTGTATATAATAATAATAATAATTGTTTGCTTTACGCTGGTAATGGCGGTGGTGGTGGTGAATGGTGGTGGATGGTGTCAGTGTGGTGGTGGTGGATGGTCAGTGATGGTGGTGGCAGTTGTTGGTGCTGTAGTTGTTATTGTAGTTGCTGCTGCTGTTGGTGTTGTTGTTGTTGTTGTTGCTGTCGCTGTTGTTGTTGTTGTTCTTCTTCTTCTTCATTTCACTGCTGCTGTTGCTGCAGACAATGCTGTTGATGCTATTGCAGTCGCATATATATAAATACATACATAAACACACATTCAACACAGACAATGGCGTTGTTGCCGTTGTTATTGTTGGTGTTGCTGCTGTAGTTGTTGCTGTGTTGAAACCTGGTCGCATCCACTGAGATATACATATACACACATATATATATATGTATATACACATACATACATCAAAAGAGTCAGCAGTATGTCAACAGGGAACAGGGAACAGGTGAGCCACCTTAGATAGAGTAATGAGTACTTTGGTGATGGTGGGGAGCGAGTGTAGACGTTATTGTTATTGTGGTGGCGGGGGTCAGTGAGATGTACAAGTTCAAAGTTCACTTGTCTCTTTTCCTCTCTCTTCAAAATTTTGAATTTATGGCCTTTTGCTATATATATATATATATATATACATGTGTGAATTTCATAGAAGTGTAAAGGACTCAAACACAGAAATAACTGTAAAACAGTCAGTTGCTATAAATGATCATAGCATTGAGAATTCGGCAAAACACCCTTATAAAACAAGATTGCATGGGAAAGACACTTGTTCGAAAAACCATGATGACAATAGCTAGCCTAGGAGGTCAATGACTTGAAACTCAAATGAAATAAGTCAGCAAAGGGCTCCATAACCCATGCAATAGGAAGCTTGTCTAGTAGAGCAGTCTCCCAATAAAATGAGACTGCATAGGTCAGTCATGAGTTCCATAAGCCATGGAGAAGGCAACCCATCTAGAAGGGCAGTGACTCTGAATAAAATACAATTGCACAGAGTATATGTGGGCTCCATAAGCTGAAATGTAGGCAACCCGTCTAGGAGAGCAGTCACTCTGAATAAAAACTGATAAATGGTTTAAAGGCCCCTTCAATCTGTTAAGACAAACCCTCTAGTGGCATGAATAAGGCATCCAGTCCATGCTGTAAATTGGTTGATAATATAAAGAGGATCCAGCCAGTAAAACCTTGCTAAAAAATATATAAAGCACAACATATAAATCTTTTACTAATTTCATATACAGGACTAACACAGGTCATGTGAGTACTGCATCTTGTAGTGAAGTGGCTAACTTAGCCATGTGTGAGAACCACTCGACCATCATCAAATAATCACACACACACTTACTCCCTTCCAGGTACAAAGAACTAAAAAACGACCAAATCACTATTACCAGGTAACTCATCTTAGAGCTGCTACACTCAATGTGGGCTCACTGAAAGGTAGATCAGGAGATATTATGAAGATGTGTGAGAGGTAACGAGTGGATGAATGCTGTGTTTAGGAGGTGAGATGGAGAAGTGCCTCTGTAAGACTTCTCACAGACAAGAAAAGTATATACAAGCTCTTCTGGATAGGTAATGACGATAGAGTAAGAGCTGTAGACAATCTACTAGCTGAGAATTGGTAGTGGGAGTAGACTAAGTGACAGAATTATCAAACTCAGAATATCATAGAATGACAACAATTATCTCTAGCTGTGCACTACAAGCAGGACTAAGTACGGAACAAAAGGACTGCTTTTACAAAGGAACTTTTTCAGACAACTTTAGTTACTGATGACAGACACCTCATTATCCTAAAAGTAAACTTCAGTTGACATGTTGGACAGCACAAGGATGGCTACACTACTGTACACAGTGATATATGGCTATGGCTCAAGAAATGAAAAGGGAATCCGTCCCCTGGAATTCTGTGATGTAAATGATTTAACCATTTACAACACTAGCTTCAGGAAACTGGCCAGCATGAGTTGAACACATAAGCTACATTGACTCCACACTTGTTAGAAGACTAGATAGACAGATGGTTAGACATATTAAGATTTTCCCTGGAGAAGAATGCCCTCCCCAACATAAGTTAGCAACATCAAAATAAGCACAGAACAGAAGAGGAAACATAGGAAAATCTGGAGCAGGAGAGTTTGGTTTTGAGGCTAAAGGACCTTTCTATGAAGTATACATTCAGGAAAGCTTTGTGTAAGGAGAAATTATTTGAAAGCTATACGTAGTGACATTCATTAGAAATATAGTGTTGAAAGATTTAAAGTATTTATATGTATCTAAAACTCTTTCATATTTTTATGCAAGAAATTTAATGTTGCAAATTCCAGATAAATAATGAGAAAATTAGTCATATTACTAAATCTCTCCAAATTCTTGATGGTATTCAAAATTATTTGAAAAATCATATGTAGTGTCTTTCATGTTAAATATGGTAATGAAATTTTTGAGGTGCTTATATTTATCTAAAAGCTTTCCATCATAATTTTATGTAGAAACCTTTGTAAGCTATGTTCCAAAGACTAGATAAATAATGAGAAAGTTTGTAATACTAATATATCCCTCCAAATTCTTGATTTTTTTTCAAAATATTTGAAAAATCATAGGTAATGTCATTCATTAGAAATGTGATAATGAAAGGGTTAAAGAATATATATTTATCTAAAAGACTTCCATCATAATTTTATATAAGAACCTTTGTTATCTTATGTTCAAAACACAGGATAAATAATGAGAAATTTAGTTATTTTGCTAAATCATTCCAATTTCTTGATTATTTTCAAAAATATTTTTAAAACTATAGGCAGTGTCTTTCATTAGAAATATAGTTATAAAAAGGTTAAGTAAGTAAATGGTAGACTTGTTGTTTGATGAAATGGTCTCTTAATCCGGTCATTCCCTACATATCGATCAATGAAAGGATTTATCTATTAATATAACAATATATTGTGCGACTTTCCTACACTTGGACCCCTACTCTTATCCCAGATGAATTTGAATTATTCAGTTATTGTTCTGCTTCTGTATCTACTCACCATGGAGACATGCATACACGTGAAATCATTTGGTTGTAGAATATTGGTAACCATGGCAACGTGATACAGGTCCTTCAATTTACTGAGAATATATACATATGTGTGTGTATATATATATATATATAGATACATATATATATGTATATATATGTATATATATATATACATATACATATGTATATATATATATATACATATGTATATATATATATGTATATATATATACATATACATATATATACATATATATATATGTATATATATACATATACATATGTATATATATATATACATATACATATGTAAATATCTATATGTATATATATATATACATATACATCATCATC
>OZ024743.1:250350135-250352056 GCA_964016885.1 Eledone cirrhosa | reverse complement strand
GCTGCACCCTAATCCTTTATATAAAGTGATGGTGGTGGTGGTGATGATGATGGTGGTGTTGTTGTTGGTGGTGGTGGTGCTGGTGGTTGTGATGGTGGTGGTGGTGGTGTTGGCAGTGGTGGTAGTGGTGATAATACTACTGCTGCCACTGCTGCTGCTGCTGCTGCTGCTGCTGCTACTGCCGCTACTACTACTGCAGCAGTAGTCAGTCACTGGGGATATTTAACCTTCTATTATTACCCCCCCCCCCCCTCCCTCCTCCTCTACCACACTTGACCCTATCTATTAATGTTGTTCCATATGCGCTCACCCACTCCCACCCTTTTGCTCATTCACACACCTACTTCCCACACACACCCTCAATACTACTCCCCCACTTCCCACTCTCACTCCCACTCCCCCCACACCACCCTTCACTCCCATCCACCCCTCTCGATCCTCTCTACCACTTTCACTCCTACACCCCCACTCTCCACCATCACTATCACCGCCCAACCCCCCATCCCTACCTTCACCCCCACCCGCACACCCACTCTCCCCCTCACTACCACTCCTCCACTCACCCACTCTCACTCCCCCACTCTCCACCCTTATTCCCACCCCCACTCTCAATTGTCACTACCACTCTCCCACTCTAACACCTCCACCCTAACTCCCACTCCCCATTACAACTCCCCTCCACACCACCCAGTGTGCCTCCCATATTGTTACTGATAATAGTTTTACTTTAAAAATTGATAAATGTCAACCATGCCATGCACTGAAGAGAGAGAGCAAAAATGATAGACATGAAAAAACCCAAACACCAACAACAACAACAATAACAAAAACAAGGAAAATAATGCAACTAATAATGCATAAACAAACAAAGAGAAATAATTGTTTCTACTTTTGGCACAAGGCCAGCAAATTACCCAGTACATTACTGGTACTTTATTTTATCGACCCCGTAAGGATGAAAGGCAAAGTTAACCTCGGCGGGATTTGAACTCAGACTGTAAAGGGACGTAACTATGCTAGAAAACATGGCGTCCAACCCTCTACCGATACTGCCAATTCACCGAGAAATAATTGTTTCTACTTTTTGGCACAAGGCCAGCAATTACCCAGTGCATTACTGGTACTTTTATTTTATCGACCCCGTCAGGATGAAAGGCAAAGTTAACCTCTGCGGGATTTGAACCCAGAATGGCAAGGGCCGTAACTCTATGCGTCAAATCATGACGTCCGACCCTCTACCGATACTGCCAATTCACTGCCCTATTCACCGAGAAATAATGAAAGTGGAAATGGCACTGAGTTTATTTCCCCCTCCCCTCCCTTTTCTCCCACGAAATGTTGCCCTTACTCCTTGACTGACTGCACTCAGTTGGGGGAGTTGGTGGTTTCTGACCAGATAATTCACAACTGGACTGATAGCCAATCAAGTCACTGTTACAATACACAAATATGTGTGTGTTGGTGTATATATATGTGTGTGCGTGCGTGTGAATCCATACATGAGGAAGACAGGAAGACGATACTTTGGTTCGTGGAAACGTTCGCTGGCAAAGAACGGGGAAAAACGAATAAGATACGTCATTAATAGGAGCGGTGAAAAACAATTACGCGCAAAGACAAAACCACGTTTATGGTATAAAAGAGGTTGTAGACTAATGTTCTCTTAGGTGGTGCATAGAGACGTTCTCTGGCAATGAACGAAAAAACGAAGATAATAAGTCATATGTGGAGCGTGGAGAACAATAGCACGCAAAGACAAAACCACGTAAATGGTATAGCAGAAATCGTAGACTAAAATTCTAACTAGGAGACCAAATGAATCTCCGCTACAGAGTTAAGAACAAAGTAAATAAATACAATACAGAAGTAATAGGAACAAATAAATACATACACGCAAACAGATACGTACATACACAAGCAT
>OZ024743.1:250337635-250345135 GCA_964016885.1 Eledone cirrhosa | reverse complement strand
GGTTGGTGTCCACCAGGGCTCTGTTCTTAGCCCTCTCCTGTTCATTATAGTCCTGCAGGCAATAATGGAGGAGTTTAAGACCGGATGCCCATGGGAACTCCTGTATGCAGGTGATCTTGCACTTATAGCTGAATCTATGGTAGAACTAGAGAAGAAATTCCAAACTTGGAAGCAAGGACTAGAAAGAAAGGGTCTCAAAGTCAACATGACAAAGACTAAGGTCCGTGTAAGTAGACGAGAAAACAGAACCCAGATCCCCTCAGGGAAATGGCCTTGCTCAGTATGTAGGAAAGGTGTAGGTAGGAACTCCATTCTCTGTCCCAAATGCAAACAATGGGTTCACAAGAGATGTAGCGGGATCTCAGGAAGCTTAATTAAGAATGTAGGCTTCACATGTAGCAGCTGTGGTGGGACAGCAAGCAGCAAACAGCCATAGGAAACAAGTACCACCAATCTCTGGGAGGGCTCTGTAGAAACAGTAGACAGCTTCTGCTACCTAGGTGACTGAATTAGCAGCGGAGGTGGGTGTTCAGAAAGTACAATAACTAGGGTAAGAACAGGATGGAAGAAGTTCAGGGAGATACTGCCACTGCTAGCTGCAAAAGGCTTCTCCCTCAAAATGAAAGGCAGATTGTATGATGCGTGTATCCGAACAACAATGTTACATGGTAGTGAGACCTGGGCGCTGAAGGTGGAAGACTTACGTAGATTAGAAAGAAACGAAGCCTGCATGCTCCGATGGATGTGTAATAGTAATATACGTGAACGGCAAAGCATAAATGAATTGAGAGAAAGACTGAGCATAAGAGGAATCAAATGCTGTGTGCAGGAGAGGCGGTTGCGTTGGTATGGACATGTGATGCGTATGAAGGATGACAGCTGCATAAAAAGGTGCAGAGCGCTAGAAGTCAATGGGAACCGCGGAGTGGGGAGACCCAAGAAGACCTGGGATGACGTGATAAAAGCCGAGCTTACCCAATTATACCTCTCAAAGGCGATGACACACGACCATGACCTCTGGCGTCACGCAGTAATACAGAGTACCCGACCTCCCATGGGTACAAGCTGAAGCATATAGACAATATGCCCCAACACCCTCCCACTGCAAAGTGGTCATGGAGGTGCCTCGGCAAAAAAGCACCCAGCACTCACTGTAAATGAGGTTGGTGTTAGGAAGGGCATCCAGCTGTAGAAATCAAGCCAAAATCAGTTCCTGTATGAGTAAGGCATGGTCAGCCGACCAGACACTGCCCACAACAGGACAAGCCATCTAACCCATGCTAGCATGGAAGAACGGACGTAAAACGGTGATGATGATGATGATGATGATGAAAGGCTCCAATAAATAACTGAACTTGTTTCTAATGACCCATCTGACTACATGGAAAGTAAAAGTATTATAATGATAAAGATGATGATGATGATATGTGGTGTGTATATATGTCTTGACCAAGTCTCATAATATCTTTTCTCCTTGTATTATATTTCATTGATTTATTTCATCCACCCCAGAAGGATGAAAGGTTAGCTGTGCCTTTCATCCTTATGGCTTCAATAAAATAAAGTAGCAGTAATGCATTAGGGACTATTTAATCAACTTTCCTCAACCCCCAAATTGTTGGCCTTGTGCCTAAATCAGAAACCATTACATTTCATGATGATGATGATGACAACAATGATACATGACATATGTTTGTCTTGATTAAGGCTTAACTTTTTTTCATATTTGATGATGAAGCTGATGAGGATATGTAGCATACACACACACATATATATACATAATAAAAGGATCGATCGACTTTCGTCAAATCGGACCGAGGAAACAATGTTTTCGTCGGTCTTTCCAGTTGCTAGTACTATCTATCGGTCGCAACTCCAGGTAGAAGGAGCAACGTGAAATAAAGTGTCTTGCTCAAGGACATAACGCATCGCCCGGTCCAGGATATACATAATGTGCATATGAAAGCGCATGGCTTAGTGGTTAGAGCATTGGGCTTGCAATCGAAAGGTTGTGAGTTCAATTCTCGGACCGTGTGATGTGTTGTTTTCTTGACCAAGACACTTTATTTCATATTGCTCCAGTTTACTCAGCAGTAGAAATGAGATGATAGGGACTGGGGTCCATATCATTCCACTGCAAAGTGGTCATGGAGGTGCCACAGCAAAAAAGCACCCAGCACTCACTGTAAATGAGGTTGGTGTTAGGAAGGGCATCCAGCTGTAGAAATCAAGCCAGAATTAGTTCCTGTATGAGCAAGACAAGTTCAGCCAACTGGACACTGCCCACAAGAGGACAACCCATCTAACCCATGCTAGCGTGGAAGAATGGACGTAAAAACGGTGATGATGATGATGATAATATAATAATAATAATGAACTTATTGTGTACAGTGCTCAGGTGCACTACAACTCACCAAAGGTGCATGTATTATACATAGAATAATGTACAAATGTCAGGAAAGTGAACAGTGTATGAGTCATGATATACACACAGATACATGAGCATGTGTGTATGGAGGGGGAATATCAGGTGTAGTGTTGGCGAATTTCAGGAAGCATGGAGGTTTTAAAGGATGCAGTGTCTCGGCAGCTAACAACTGATGCAGGTAGTTTGTTCCATGCTTCAGCAACTCTGAGCATGAAAAAAATGTTTCCGAAAGTCATGGGAGTTTGTGCTGTTTTCTGACTTTGTAAGCATGCCCATGGGTGTTAAACACATGGAATTCACAAAGGTGCTCAGAGTTGTTGTTGGCAAGATAATTAATAATTTTGTGGGTGTTTACCAAGTCAGTTGCCAGATATCGGAGTTTCAATGTATCCATGCCCAGGGAAGCAAGCCGTTCAGAGTAAGGTAGATGCCTTATGGGGAGTGTTTGCTTGGTTGCATGTCCCTGAACAGTTTCCAGGAGGTCAATATTCTAAGTGTGGCTGCACCATAGCTATATATAGCTTTAAATAGATAGCTGGAGAGCGACTGACAAAGGTCTTGCTGAGTGAGGCCAAGACACCCTCGGCCTTCTTGACAATTTTAGAGATGTGTTTTGCCCAATGCAAATCGCTGCTGACAGTAATGCCCAGGACATGTTCACAGGAAGACTTCTCGAGATTAGTGTTGTGGAGGGAGTATGTGGACATTGGGTTTTTCCTTGCTTTGACATATTTTCTTTATATTTAGTAATAAGGATGATGGCGATGAAGAAGATGACGATAATGATGATATCGTCATGTGTGACATGATCAAGGTTCATAAACCTCTTTATATTTGGATGATGAGAGTGAAGGTGATGATGATAATAATAATTGTGTAAGACAATTGTGTAAATGCCTTGAACAAGGCTAATTACGCCTTTCTTTATATTTAATAATTGTTTCTACATTTGGCACAAGGCCAGCAATTATCCAGTGTATTACTGGTACTTTATTTTATCGACCCCGTAAGGATGAAAGGCAAAGTTAATAATAAGTACCAGTCAAGTACTGGGGTCGATGTATAATTGATTTTCCCTTTCATCCACTAATTTGATGGCTTTTTGCCTAAATAAGAAAACAAATATGAGGGTGATGAGGATGTTGAAGATGATGATGTTGATAATATTTATGCATGGCTTGATCCACGTCTTTATATTTGGATGATGAAGATGAACATGATGATGATGATGATTATGAGGATGATGATGATGATGATTATGAGTATGAAGATGAGGGCAGTGGATTGGTAGTATCGGTAGAGGGTCGGACGCCATGCTTTCCAGCATAGTTACGTCCCTTTACGATCTGAGTTCAAATCCCGCCGAGGTTGACTTTGCCTTTCATCCTTACGGGGTCGATAAAATAAAGTACCAGTAAGGCACTGGGTAATTGCTGGCCTTGTGCCTAAAGTAGAAACAATTATGAGTATGAAGATGATGAAATGTATGTGTACCGTCATCCAGGCTCATCACGCCTGTACATTTAGGTAAGGATGAAAGAGATGATGATGTTAATGATGATGATGTTGAGGATGATAATGATACATGATGTGTATGTGCCTTGATCCAGGCTCATCATGAATTTATATTTGGATGGTGATACTATGTGGCATGTGTGTGTGTGCTTTGATCCATGCGTGTGTGTGCTTTATATTTGGAAGATAATGATATATGGCATGTGTGTGTGTGCTTTGATCCAGGCTCATCATGTTTTTATATTTAATGATGAGGATAGTGTTGCTGGCATTGATCATATATGACAGGTGTGTGACTTGATCCAAGCTCACCACTTCTTCATATTGTGAAACAAGTATGAATCTCATCATAGCAGTTACACCTTTAAGATATCATGAGAGAAAATCTCGAGTGAAAATTAACAAAATTATCACCAATAAAATCAGAAGATGCAGATGGTGATAACTTCAAATTATAGATTTATGTTAATGAGAGAGGGTGGGGTGTGATGCTGAATATATTTAAATGTAAATTTAGAATTTCTAAATGAGAAAATTATCTTGTAGTTCTCTAGATAAGATAAAAAGATACTTGTTGAACCAATGTTTGGTCATAGTTTTACATTGTGAACTTCTCAATTTAATATGTTGCTCGAATGTTATTTTTTTCCCTGCTACTTGATTATAGAATCCATGCTTAATTGATAATTATATATATATATTTATATATGTGTGTGTGTGTGCATGTGTGTGTGTAGAAATAGAAAGATACAGGAGAGGGAGCAGGGGCAGAAACATACATAGATATACACATACATATATATATATATACATATATATACTTCAATTTTGAATGTGTTTTGCAAGATTTCTTATTTAAAAATGTGTGTTTCGACAGATATTGTTATACTTTGGGAGGGTCATACTGCCAAAAAAAAAACATACGCACCTGTTGGGTTTCACTTCAATTTATTTTAAATTTCCAGTTGGTTGTTTCAATAACAGAATGATTGTTTATTTATTGTCAAATCTCTTTCATCACACATTCTGTGTCCTCCTCAGTGACTGTTTTCTTATTTTGTCTCTCATTTGTTCTGTCCTACACCATCTTGTTTTTGTGTGTTGTGTGTTCACAACACACAAAAACAAGCATGACCCTCCCAAAGTATATCAATACATATATATATATATGCATATATAAATATAAATATATATATATATATATATATATATATATATATATATATATATATATATATATGTGTGTGTGTGTGTATGTATATATATATATGTATATATATTAAGAAGTGCACTAAATAACTGAAGTGTATGATAAAATGATATTTACATATATACAGAATGAGTAACTGAGACTGTGCTGATGTGTATGTATACATATATATCCAGGATGTGCATTGTGTTCTTGAGCCAGGCACTTTATTTCACGTTGTTCCAGTTCATTCAGCTGTAGAAATGAGTTGTGATGTCACTGGTGCCAAGCTGTATCAGCACTTGCTTTTCCCTTGGACAACATCGGTGGTGTAGAGAGGGGAAACTGGTATGCATGTGTGACTGCTGGTCTTCTACAAACAACCTTGCCCAGACTTGTGCCACAGAGGAGAACTTTCTAGGTGCAAATCCTATGGCCATACATGACCAAAGGGGTCTTTACCCTTACCCTATACATACATATATATATATACACACACGGACATGTATATATTCATATATATATATACACCTTTTTCATATGTAAAAATGTGAATATGCCACAAAATACAAACTTCCTTATATATTAAAAATATTATAAATCATTTAATCGATTTTTGTACCTAGTTGAGTCATCATCAGATGGTGTGTATATCTAATCAACCACAAGGAAACACGTATCTGATGGGCTTATATACCCATTCACTATTAGTAGTATTCTAAAATGATCATACTAATTTGTAAAATATTAACAAAGTCGTTGGAATGTTACCAAAATATTAAATAATAGTTAAATACCCCCAAGATAACATTCCAACAACTTTATCATTATTTTTAACATTTAATGTCTTATTTGCAAGAATTATATACAAGAATTCATTCTGAAATGCTGGACAAAAGATGAATCTTAGTGAAAACTCTGCCTCAAAAGGATCCCATGATGAGAAGCCTGCAAAGCTAACCTTTGCTTTAACAAAGAGAATGACCATAAGATGTTTGTTGTTATTGCAGTAGTAGTAGTAGTAGTAGTAGTAGTAGTAGTAGTAGTAGTAGTAGTAGTAGTAGTAGTAGTAGTAGTTTTTTCAATATTTGATATTTATTATTTAATTAACTCTCATATCATGTATTGTTTCCTTTCTTTTACTTGAAATCTTCTCAAAAAATATTCTTTTACCATATATATATATATATGTGTATATGGCATGGTATTGTCCTATAATTCCTCATGGAGTCATAGGGAAGCCATAGTGACATACAGCATTTCTTGGGCATTTTAAGCCTGGCAGATCCCATCCCTCCCCAGGTCTATACACAGCAGATTTCTTCTAGAGAAGGATAGAAAGTAACAGAGAAAAAGTGATATAGAGGATAAAATGTTATCGACCTCAAAAGGATGAAAAGCAAAGTTGAACTTGGCAGGATTTGAATTCAGTGAACAGAGAGCAGAAATGAATACCACAAAGTATTCTATCCAACATTCTAATGACTGTCAATTTGCCGTTATATGTATATATATATATGATAATATATAAATAGGAAGTGTTTGTGGTTTGAAGAATGAGAAGAACACAAATCAAGGTAGAACTCAAAGCATATTGATTTTCAGTGACTATATCATAAGACTATATCTTAAAACCTACTGTTTTAAGATATAGTCCCAATGGAAGATCTACTCCATCGGGACTACACGTTATACATACATACATACACACGTACACACACATACACACACATACACACACACATACATACACACATACATACACACATACATACATACATCTATATACACATACATGGATACACACATACATACACACATACACATACATATATATATACACACATACATACATACTTAAATACAGACACGTCTACACACATACATGTATACATATACACATACACATACATACATGAACACACACACACATAAATACATGGATACATACATGATGGCTGCAAACTCTGCTAAGAGTATTGCAATCGTTTGTCAGATTACAGATACTGGTGCACTTTTAGGCTACAGCCAGCCACACGAACCTGTAACATATCTTGAACAAGCAATGCCTGTGCTTTGAAGGTTTTTTAAGTGGGGAAAGGCCTTGCACTCGACCAATCCCACTCTCTGAGCATCGAAAACACCACCCAAAAAGAAAGAACTGGTCAACATCATCGGATGCTTCCGAAGCTGCAGGTATTTTTCAGAGTTTCCCTCTCTTAGAAAGGTGTTGAGGCAACAGCTGGGGGCCTTTCACTCCCAGGTAAAATAAAAAAAAGTACATTTGGATGGCAGTTGACTCTGTTGAGTTCCTCCTCTCTTCACCGGGTCTTGTATTTCATCCCGCAGGATGTCCAAATATCACCCT
>OZ024743.1:250315135-250335135 GCA_964016885.1 Eledone cirrhosa | reverse complement strand
CACAAATAAATGCTACAAATCATTTTGTCTGATGCTCTAATGATACTACCAATTCTATTGCTGTATTTCTATATTGATAATTGATTCTAACACTGGCACATTGCCAGCAATTTGGAGAAAGTGGAAAGTTGATTATATCAACCCCAGTACTTAATTGGTACTTTATTGACCCCAGAAGTATGAAATGCAAAGTTGGTCACAATGGGATTTGAACTCAGAATGTAGAAAATTATAACTAAATGTTGCAATGCATTTTCTCCAAAGCGCTACTGATACTGCCAATCCACTGCCCTCTATTTCTATATTACTAATAGTAATATTAACTCTTTCGTTACCATATTTCTAATTCAAAGACTCTTCCTTTGCATTTTAAATAATTTATAAAACAACCAGATATTTGGAAGAATTGATTAAAATAATTAACTTAGAAATTATTTGTTTATGTTAGAAACATAACTTAAGAAAGGTTTTTACATAAAATTATGATGGAAGGTTTTTAGATAAATATAAACAATTTAAAATGGAAGGTTTTGTATTATGGAATCATATGCAACTTTAGGCAGCTCTGTATTTAAAAAAAGATATTAAACTAATTTATCATTGAAGTTTTTTTAAGAAATTAAATTTCTTGATCCCTAGACAACCTCCATATTTACTGCTATTGGGGCTGAGTTGGCCTCCCATATGTGTGAATCCAGCAAGCTGGAATAGCCATTTCAACATGTTTATCTCATCATTCTATTTGCAAAGACAATGGGGCAGTTTGCAACTGAGGTTCTACTCAAAAGAGTGCATCCTCTCACACTGCCCTAGCTGTTATCATTGGGGTAGTGATGTTTTCAGTGTTTTCTTCCCAATGGCAAAATGGAAGAAATTAGATGTGGTCAAATTTCCAGAGAGATTGATACCATTGGTTTTAAATTGACCAAGAATTTTGAGGGATTTAATAAAATAACTAACTTTCTCATTATTAAGCTTGCTTTTGGAATGAAACTTAACAACGGTCCAACATAAAACTGTAATGGAAGATTTTAAAATAAAAATTAAGAATTTAAAACTTTTACTATCGCATTTCTAATGATACTGACTATGATTTTCAAATAATTTCGAAAATAATTAAATCTTTTGGGTGCCTCAGAAAAATAACTAACGATCTCATTATGAAGCTTGTGTCTGGAACATTACTTAATAAAGGCTTCTACATAAACTTGTAATGAAAGGTTTTTAGATAAATATAAACACTTAAAAATGTAGTCTTGTATAGTATATCAAAGAATAGTTTCAGGCGGTTTGCTAACAAAAGCAGTAAGCCAAGTTCCTGAATCATTCGTAAACATGACATTGGGTTCATGATTTAATATATATATATATAAACACACACACATATTGTGAAGGCGCGTGTTAGAGAATTGGATTCGCAATCATGAGGTTGTGCATTAGACCCCCCAGACCGGGTGATACGTTATGTCCTTGAGCAAGACACTTTATTTCACATTACTCCTTCTACCTGGAGTTGTGACCAATAGATAGTATTAGCAATTGGAAAGACCAATGGAAACATTGTTTCTTTGGTCCAATTTGATGAAAGTCAATCGATTGTCGATATATATATATATTATTATCATCAACATCACCATTTCATGTCCATTTTCCTTGCTTGCAGGTCGTCCACATCTAAAGACAAGTCTGGCCAGAATTAGCCATGCCATACCTTGCTCCGACAAGACTGTAAATTTAGCCAGGACTTTTACAGCTGGATGCCCTTCCTAAGACTAACTACATTTACAGTGTGGAAATATATATATATATGCACACACAATTAGTGACATTTCTGCCAAACGTTCCATGACCAACAAATAATATCAGTGATGGAAAGACCAATGGAAACGCCTTTTCTTCTGTCTAGCCATACAATCTGGTGGACTGACCTCTTTCCTTTGTTTGCAATATAGAATAAAAGGAATGTAACACCAAAATATATATTTTAAAAAAAAACCTTCTTCACCTACTTGGCAAAACTATGAAATGGAAGGAACTGTAATTGTTGTATATCACAGTTTAATATTGAATCTGTGCCAGTTTGGTGTAGATATTTCTATGGCAGATAGCTGCAAACATTAATGATAACGATTATAATAATAATAATAATATTCCCTTGACATCAGCACTTTTCACACACTGGCATGTAACACTATATACAAATGCCTTTAGTGTGCAGCATTTTGTGTATATGTGCATGTTTGTATGCATGTGAATCTATATGTATGGATATAAATATGTACATGTCTCTCTCTCTCTGTATATATATTTATATATATATATATATATATGTGTGTGTGTGTGTCAATGTGTGTGTGTGTGAATATATGATAATGATGATATATATATATGTTTTTGCCCTGTTCCTTATAAGAGTTTATTTTTGTCTGTGTGAATGTTTTTGCCCATCTATCTAGCTCTCTATCTATTTACCTAAGTTGCAACTCATTTATGGTTTGGCCAGCGACCATTTTGTAAAAATTCCATTTGGCCAGAAACAGTTAATCAGTCCTTGTCTGGGAGTTAAAAAATAAAAAAAAGAAAACTGTTTTCAAATTAACTCAACTCATTAAATATAATCTATTTAAAATTCTGCCAAGAAAACTAAAATTTATAGAAAATAAAAAAGGTAAGAATAAGAAGCCATTGTGCTCCAGTAACCTTTTTTAAAAAAATAATTCCTTTTGTGTGTTTAGAGGTTTTATTTTTTTCTTTCTCGTTATAATTATCTGATTATCTTTTGCTTCAAAAATATTCAAGATATTTTCAGTGTTTTTCCTTAAAGGTAATTCATAGCAATCACAAGATTTGAAATCATTTAATTAGTGTTTGGAAGTTGGCAGTAGAGGGTGTAAAGATGATAATTGCAATAGCAAAAGACAGCAATGAGGATCAACATGATGAGTTAGATGATGAGTTATTACTCGTTATTTTTTCATCAACCCTTCCTCACTGTATAATCAACTAATATTGTTAATCCTATTAACTGACCATGTCAATAAACAACACCACTCAGGATTATCAGCAAGTTCTCTTTGTTGTTGTTTTTTACTTTTTAGCTTGTTGTCTTTTGGTTGGTTGTTTTTTTTTTAAGTAAAAAGTTTCTTTTCAAAATTAATTTTGACTAAATTTTTGTAAAATTTATATATACTTTTATTTGACAAAAGTGAAGTCCTTTACTCAAGAACGTTTTTTTTTGTTGTTTTGTTTTTTTCACAGACTGATAATAACCATCATCATGATTTTACATCTGATTTTCGTGCAAGCATGGGTTGGACGGATTGTTATTATCCCGGGTAGTTCTTATCCAGGGTTTCTGCTATCCTAGACAGGTCAGATGACCACGTCCCTCTCGAATGCTCCATCGCCTGAACTATGAAATTGGCTAATTTTAAATAGTTGAAAACACTGCAGAAATATTAAAGTCGATTAGATCAAACCTTGTATATAACTGGTACTTTATTTTGTCAACTCCAGAAAGATGAAATGCAAAGTTGATGTTGGCAGAATTTGAAAGCTGAAAGTAAATGGCCATAACTAAATGCTGCAAAGCATTTTGTCAGACACTCTTATGATTCTGCCCATCAACCACCCCTTGACATATTTATAATGATAGAACAAGACAAGAAATGTTGATATAATTTTTTTCCCTCGTGTTATCTATTTATTATCTCAAATGTAATTTCTTTGCAAAATAATTTGAATTTATGTCAGTCAGTTTCAATTACATAAATCTGTTTTCTGATTATATTTACTACAGAATATTTATTCTAAAACTCTATAACATTCAAATTTATTTTAGCAATATTTAAACTTTACAAACCATTTTCAAATGTTTTATATTTTCGTAAATATTATATTTGATGATTTATTTTCAATCAATTCTTTCTCTATTTCTACATCTCAAAATACTTTTGAAAAGGAGGTTCTTTATAATATATGGGGCTTGAAGTTTAATAATAATAATAATAATAATAATAATAATTATGATAATGCTTTCTTTATTAACCACAAGGGCTCACATAAAGTATAATATTAAGGACAGCACAGGATGGTACAGGACAGTACAAATGGGTATTTCTGCGTGTAAAGAAAAAACAATAAGAAAGAAAATAACAAAAAAAAAATGAAACAAAGGAAAATTCCCCAATAGAGGGGGACTTCCGGGGGTCATTCATGGAGAAAGCCTATTAAAAAAAGCCATGGTAATGCTGCCCACCAGGGCAAGTGCCTTCTCCCAATTTTCCACCTCCAATCTACAGATGCATATTCAGAGCAGGTCTGTTCACTTGGGCCATGGTTGCCTCTCTCACGCATCTTTCAAAAAAATTGCTGGGAAGGAAGCATTACCATCTGCACCCTGATTTTCCTTTTCAAATGAAATTGAAAAAGTTAATCAGGGTATCACCAAAAAGGTAAGTGCTCATCTTCAGCTCTTTCAAATGCGTCCACCACACAACATCTTTCGCCATGGCCACCAGGCAGATAAAAACTGCCTGTCTTTCCCAGCTAAAGGAAGGCAGTGGAGTAATCTGCACAATGGACTCAGCTGATAGCCAGACCCGTCCTACATGCAACAGCAGGTGTCCGACTTAAATCCACAAGTCAGCAATGCTCGGACACTGGACAAGTGCGTGCAGGATGAGTGCTTGCAGGATGGTTTTGTTGTCCTGTGCATGTCTTGGAAAGGTCCAGCTGATGGCACTTCCATGCCTGTAGAATTTATCATGAACTGGCAAAGCTCCTCAGTAGCACTGAAAGGCCAGGGATTTCTGGAAGTTGTCCGTAGGATCTGACCCGAAAGTTATAATAGTGATAATAATAATTGTTTCTACTTTTGGCACAAGGCCAGCAATTATCCCAGTGAAAAATTAACCTCAGCAGGATTTGAACTCAGACCATAAAGGGACGTAACTCTATGCTTCAAAGCATGGCGTCCGATCCTCCACCGATATAGCCAATCCACCACTCTGATAATAATTGTTTCTACTTTTGGCACAAGGCCAGCAATTACCCAGTGCATTACTGATACTTCATTTTATCAACCCCGTAAGGATGAAAGGCAAAGTTACCCTCAGTGGGATTTGAACTCAGAATGGAAATGGCCATAACTCCATGCATCAAAGCATGGCGTCCGACCCTCTACCGATACTGCCAGCACCCTGATAATAATAACAATCAATTTACGTCTGATATTTATGGGTTAGGTGGGTTTTTAAAGTCTGACTAATTTCTTGTTTCGAATTACTGCCCTCCTACATATGTCAAAGGACAATATTTCTTACATACATTTTAATTTTTTGCAAGCTTTCTATGGCTGGATGCAACTCTTAATACCAACCACTTAACAAATTGTACTGGGTGCATTTTATCATGGCACCAGCACTACAAAGATTGTCGTGTCTTTGACATAACTAATGAGCTCTCTCTACGCTACATTGCCACTGATTCGATTGTCAACAACTTTACAGAATGCACTAGTTGCACTGCATCATGGCACTAGCACTACAGATACTGCCTTACCGTCTTTGGCAAATGAGTCCTCTCCACACTACATTGTCTCCATTCTGTAAAGGTACCATTTTCTTGTTTCTATATTTGTAAATGTGGTTGGTGTTAGGAAAAGTATCCAGCTGTAAAAATTCCAGCCAAATTTTTCAGTTCCATCTGAGCAAGGTTTGGCGTAGCCAATCTGGTCTGACATGTCTCATGTTATTGGACAGCCTGCAAGCATGGAAAATGGATGTTAAACGGTGATGATGATAATGATGATTTGTATAGGACAGAAAACCTGTCAGATAATTCTAACATGTTTGGAAACTTGTCAGATGGAAAATTCTAAACATGCATTTTCCTGCAATATTGATTTGTTAAAAGCCGTCGATTGGCAGTATCAGTGGAGCATCGAACAACATGCTTTATGGCATAGAGTTATGGCTCCTTACGATTTGAGTTTGAATCCTGCCAATGTTAGCTTTGCCTTTCATCCTCACAGAGTCGATAAAATAAAGTACCCGTAATGCACTGGGTTTGATTTAATCAACTTTCCCCTCTCCCAAAATTGTTGGCCTTGTGCCTAAATCAAAAACCAATATTGATTTGTTAACTCATACATGGCTATCTTTCTAATGAAATAAACTCTATTTCAATTAATTAATGAAGCATTTTAATAGGATTTACTAAAACTATAGATTATTTTATTTCTAAGATAGTAACTAAACATATGGCTTTTTAGAAGATGTTAATTTAACTAGGAATCCTTTAAAATGAGTGATTTTGTTTGATAGAGCCAGAACTTGTTTTTGCCTGGTTGTTAACAGAAGGATTAATGAATGATTTTGATTGAGAGGCTGAGGGGTAGGGGTCATAAGGAATTCTATTTTTCCAAATTTTCAGATCTTTAATAATTGTTTCTACTTTTGACACAAAGCCAGCAATTATTCCAGTGCATAACTAGTACTTCATTTTATCGACCCCGTAAGGATGAAAGGCAAAGTTAACCTTGGCGGGATTTGAACTCAGATCATAAAGGGCCGTAACTCTATGCTGCAAAGCATGGCGTCCGACCTTTTACTGATACTGCCAATCCACCGCCCTTTAATAATTGTTTCTACTTTTGGCACAAGGCCAGCAATTATACCAGTGTATTACTGGTACTTTATTTTATCGACCCCGTAAGGATGAAAGGCAAAGTTAACCGTAGCGGGATTTGAACTCAGACCATAAAGGGCCGTAACTCTTTGCTGCAAAGCATGTCATCTGACCCTCTACCGATACTGCCAATCCACCGCCCTTTAATAATGCTTTCTGATTTAATGCATTACTGGTTTTTTATTTTATTTTATCGACCCCCAGAAGGATGAAATGCAAAGCATGATTTGAATTCAGAATGTAAAGGGATGTAACTATATGCCACAAATCATATTTTCTGATGCTCTACCGGTGCTGCCAATCCACTAACATATTCACATCTTTAATGATAAAACATTCACATCTCTAATAATTGTTTCTACTTTAGGCACAAGGCCAGCAATTACCCAGTGCATTACTGGTACTTTATTTTATCGACCCCATAAGGATGAAAGGCAAAGTCAACCCCAGTGTGTTATTGGTACTTTATTGTATTGACTCTGCAAGGCTGAAGGGCAAAGCTAACCTCAGCGAGATTCAAAATCAGAATGTGAAGGGCCGTAACTCTATGCTGCAAAGCTAGCCTCAGCAGGATTTGAACTCAGAAGTAAAGGGATGTAACTATATGCCACAAATCATGTTGTCTGATGCTCTACTGATGCTGCCGATTCACTACCCCATTCACATCTTTAATAATTGTTTCTACATCAGGCACAAGGCCAGCAATTTTGGGGGAGGGGGAAAGTCAGTTAAATCAACGCCAGTGCATTACTGGTGCTTTATTTTATCGGCCCCGTAAGGATGAAAGGAAAAGCTAAGCTCAGGAAGATTCAAACTCAGAACGTAAAGGGCTGTAACTCTCTGCTGCAAAGCATGGTATTCGACACTCTATCGTATCTTCCAATCCACCGTCCTTTTCACATCTCTAATAATAAAACCATTCTCATCTTTAATAATAAAAACGTCTTAATTTTCAGAATCACCAAGATTTTTACAACTAATCAACCCTATTACCAAATATAGCAAACATTATATGAACTACCATCTTACTATGCTTAATGTATAATACTAAATACCCCACACACCCAAATTAATATCTTCTAAATGCTTTTAAAATTATAGGCAGTGTCATTCCATAGAAACAAGGTAATGAAAAGAGTTAAGCTTTATGAAAGAATTTTAATATCTAACCTTGAAACCGAAATTAAAATTCTTGTTAAACGTCAACAGAAAGTGCAAGAATATTATTATTGATTATAACAAGACATGGGCCATTGGGTGTACAAAAGTACTAACTAAATTAAGTAGAAGATTGTTACGAATCATTAAATAACATTCATTCAAGGACCAATGTACACCATTAATTTATTAGAAAGAAACAATAATTAATTTAATTTTATGTCAAATTATCAACAGCTTTAGAACATTAAAAGATTTGATCAGATGAACTCTGTTGCATAAGCCACATGCTGTTGCTATGTTATTTTCTATTAATGGAATCGCTATCCAGTCGACAAAAACACTACTATCATCATCAGGAACATTAAACTTGAAACCGTAATTAAATTAAAGTTCTTGTGAAAGGGCAACATAAATGAAGGAATATTTCTATTGACTATAAACAGGACATGGGTCATAGGGTGTAAAAATTACCAACCAAATTGATTAGGAGACTCATTAACCCCTTTCAAATCAACCTGCTAGAAACTTTCCCAATAAACTGTTTATTTTAAAATGTTTATATTTATACTATCAAAAAACATTCAATCATAACTTTATTTAGAACCTTTGTAAAGTTATGTTCCACATGCCAGTTTAACAATGAGTTCGTTAAGTTATATTACTAAATCCTTCTAAATGTTTGATTATTTTCAAAATATTTGTAAATTATTGGTAAGTATATTTCATTAGAAAATGGCAATACAAGTGTTAAATTGTTTATATTTATCTAAAACACAATTTTATGTAAGAACCTTTGTTGTATTCGAAACAACAGCTTAATAATGATTTCCACTATAGGCACAAGGTCAGCAATTTTGGGGAAATGGGAAAGTCAGTTAAATCAACACCAGTGCATTACTGGTACTTTATCTTATCGACAAAGCAAAAGACAAAGCAAAACTTGGCAGGATTTGAACTCAGACCGCAAAGGGCCGTAACTCTATGCTGGAAAGCATGGTGTCTGACGCTCGATACTGCCAATCCACAGCTTAATAATCATATCATTAAGTATTTTATTAATCCTGCCGAGGTTAACTTTGCCTTTCATCCTTATGGGGTCGATAAAATAAAGCACCAGTAATTGCTGGCCTTGTGCCAAAAGTAGAAACAATTATATATATGATAACAAAACATCTAAATTGTTCATATTTCTCTAAAAACCTTCCATCATAATTTTATGTAAGACTTTTAAATTAGGTTCTAAAAACCAGTTAAATAATGAAAAAGTTATTTTACTACATTGTCTCAATTTCTTGAATATTTTCAAAACGATCTGAAAATCTTAAACTGTTTTTCATTAGAAATATGGTGCAAAAATGGTTAAAATGTTTATATATATATATATATATAAGTACAGAGCGATCAAAGTTGATGGAAGCTATGGACTGGGTAGATAGAGAAAAACCTGGGATGAGATGATAAAAACTGACCTTGCTCATTTACACCTCTCTAAGACAATGTCATTGGATCGAGATCTTTGCTGCTATGCAGTTATTCAGAAAAGCCACCTTCCCTTACATACGAACTTAAACCTACAGTCAGTATGCACCTCTTAACCCAATATACACCCCCACCCCACACCCTACTCCATCCTCCCACTTCTGTCCATGGTAAAGTGGTCGTGTAGGTGACACGATAAAAAGCACCCAGACCACACTGTAAAGTGGTCGCGTAGGAGACACGGTAAAAGGCTCCCAGTCCACACTGTCAATGTAGTTGGTGTTAGGAAGGGCATCCAGCCGTAGAATAAACCTGCCAGAAAGAGTTCTGTATGAGTGAGACATGGTCATCCGACCAATCTTGCCTCAAGTGGGACAAATCCGTCCAACCCATGCTAGCGTATAAGATGGACGTTAAACGATGATGATTGTATATAACCTTTGTTAAATTATGTTCCAAACACCAGCTTAATAACGAGAAATTTGCTTATTTTCAAAATGATTTGAAAACCATTAGCAGTATCTTACATTAGAAATATGGAAACAAAAGGGTTAAAGGCTATGAGTATTCAGTTTAAGCAGATGGCACTTACTAATAATTTCTGTTATGGTTGAAACCAATCTAAAGTAAACCATATAAGTGATAGAAAATACTAAGGTGTGTGGGGTTATTGTCACTAAACAAATTACCTAAAGTATATTTATATATATACAATGTCTTCCATTAGAAATATGTTAATGAATAGGTTAAAATGTTTATATTTATCTAAAAATCTTCCATCATGATTTTATGTAAGAACCTTTGTTAAGTTCCAAACACTAACTTAGTAATGAGAAAGTTAGTTATATCATTTCATATTCTTTAATAAGAAAGTTATTTTGTCCTTTCAAATTCTTAATTATTTTTCACAATGTCTGTAAATGGAAGACTCTGGTTTTCATTAGAAATATGGTAATGAAAGAGTTAATAGTTAACCCCATCATATGTACAGCCTTAGTGTATCAATTTTAAGTTTATGGGATCTAAACAGGGAATGGGATATTTGTTTTTTTTTTATTTATTATCCTTTGCCAGTGCATGACATCATATCAATACTAGGGGACACATTTACCCCCACACACACTCATACAAACATATACCTTCATACATGTACACACACATTACTCATACACACAGTGTCTCACACATACTCTCATACACACACGCACATTCATACACACACTCACACTCATACACACACTTTCTCTGACACACACTCACCCATATACACACACACACAAACACTTATACACACCCTCACACACACACACACTCATACTTACACATACACTCATTCATATAAAGACACACTTTCTTTCTCTCTCTCTCTCTTTTTCCCTTGCTCTCTTGCATACACACACACTCACACTCTCTCTCCTTCTCCCCATCTCTGACACACACGCACACACACACATGCTCATGCACACACACCCCAATTCATCAGTCAATTAAATGTGTCCACTTTATTTGCTTAGGGTTTATGACTCACATGTGATAAGATCTTGGACACACATTGCTCAGTAGAGCAGAACACAGCAATGTTTGGCATTGAGGATGATGGTCATTGTGATGATGATGCTGGGTGATGGTGATGATATAGTAGGGGTCATGGTGGTGATGATGGTGGTAATGGTGATGAAGGTGATGATTATGGTTATGGTGATGGTCTTGGTGGGGATGATGATGATGGTGGTGATGGTGATGATGTTGGGGATGATGATGGTGATGGAAGTGATGTTGGGGATGATGGTGGTTATGGTGATGGTGCTGGTGATGATGTTGGGGATGATGGTGGTCATGGTGATGATGATGGTGGTGATGGTGATGGTGATGATGCTGGTTGTGATGTTGGGGATGATGGTGGTCATGGTGATGGTGATGTTGGGGATGATGGTGGTCATGGAGATGGTGATGATGATGGTGGTCATGGAGATGGTGATGATGCTGGTGGTGATGTTGGGGATGATGGTGGTCATGGTGATGATGCTGGTGGTGATGTTGGGGATGACGGTGGTCATGGTGATGGTGATGGTGATGATGTTGGGGATGATGGTGGTCATGAACATGGTGATGATGATGGCGGTCATGGTGATGGTGATGTTGGGGATGATGGTGGTCATGGTGATGGTGATAGTGATAGTGTTGGTGATGATGCTGGAGATGATGATGGTCATGGTGATGGTGCTGATGGTGGTGTTGGGGATGACGATGGTGATGGTGATGGTGATGCTGGTGAGGATGTTGGGGATTGAGGTGGTCATGGTGATGACGGTGATGTTGATAATGATGATGTGGATGGTGAATGATGCTTCTGTTGATAATAATTATGATAATGAGGATGAGGATAATGATGATGATGATATGTAATTATGAAATTTCCAAAAGTGTTAAATGAATGTTTTCGAAAAATCATGTATTTTCTTCCATTGTTTTTTTCTTGTGCAATAAAACTAATTTGAAATTATATCGATGCATACCTCATTTGTATGTAATTCAAATAATTGCTTACATTTTTTGCATCACATTGCAATGCATTGCATCCCATTGCATTACTGTTGCACTAACTGCACAACAAATCAAGATGCATGCACCGTATATAAGATGTAGCATATGGTAACTTTCTCACAGATATTTAAATACATAACTGCAGATTATTGAGAATGAGTGTGTATATCTATGAGTAGGTGTGTGTGTGTATGTATGTCTATATATATATATATATGTGTGTGTTTGTTTATGTCTGTGTGTAGATGGATGCATGTGTGTGTGTGTATATATATGTGTATGTTTGTCTGTCTGTGTAGTTGTGCAAATGTGTGTATATTTATGTATGCATGTGTATGTGTGTGTTTGTATATGTTTGTGTGTAGGCGAGTGCATGTGTGTCTATATATATATATATATATATATATATATATGTGTGTGTGTGTGTATGTTTGTATGTGTGTGTAGGTGTGTAGATGTGTGTGTAGGCAGATGCATGTGTATATATATATATATATATGTATGCTTGTATATGTATGTAGTTGTGTAGATATGCATGTTTGTATGAGTGTATACATTTATGCATGCATGTGTATGTGTCTGTTTGTATACGTGTGTGTGTAGGTGCATGCATGTGTGTGCTTGTGAGAGTATATGTGCTTGTATACGTTTGTGTGTTGGTGTGCATATGTGTTTGTGTGTATGTATCATCATCATCATCATCATCACCGTTTTACGTCCGTTCTGCCACGCGAGCATGGGTTAGACGGGTTGTCCTGTTGTGGGCAGTGTCTGGTCGGCTGACCATGCCTTGCTCATACAGGAACTGATTTGGCTTGATTTCTACAGCTGGATGCCCTTCCTAACACCAACCTCATTTACAGTGAGTGCTGGGTGCTTTTTCGTGGTGCCTACACATCCACTTTACAGTGTGGGCTGGGTGCTTTTTTGCCGTGGCACCTCCACGACCACCTTGCGGTGGGGGGTGTGGGGGCATATTGTCTATATGCTTCAGCTTGTACCCATAGGAGGTCGGGTACTCTGTATTACTGCGCGACACCAGAAGTCATGGTTGTGTGTCATTGCCTTTGAGAGGTGTAATTGAGTAAGGTCGGCTTTTATCACCTCATCCCAGGTCATCTTGGGTCTCCCCACTCCGCGGTTTCCATCAACTTCTAGTGCTCTGCACCTTTTTATGCAGCTGTGTCATCCTTCATACGCATCACATGTCCATACCAGCGCAACCACCTCTCCTGCACACAGTATTTGATTCCTCTTATGCTCAGTCTCTCTCTCAATTCATTTATGCTTTGTCGTTCACGTATATTACTGTTACACATACATCGGAGCATGCAGGCTTCGTTTCTCTCTAATCTACGTAAGTCTTCCACCTTCAGCGCCCAGGTCTCACTACCATGCAACATTGCTGTTCGGATACACACATCATACAGTCTGCCTTTCATTCTGAGGGAGAAGCCTTTTGCAGCTAGCAGTGGTAGTAGTTCCCTAAACTTCTTCCATCCCGTTCTTACCGTAGTTATTGTACTTTCTGAACACCCACCTCCGCTGCTAATTCGGTCCCCTAGGTAGCAGAAGCTGTCTACTGTTTCTATAGAGCCCTCCCAGAGATTGGTGGTACTTGTTTCCTGTGGCTGTTTGCTGCTTGCTGTCTCAGCACAGCTGCTGCATGTGAAGCCTACATTCTTAATTAAGCTTCCTGAGATCCCGCTACATCTCTTGTGTACCCATTGTTTGCATTTGGGGCAGAGAATGGAGTTCCTACCTACACCTTTCCTACATACTGAGCAAGGCCATTTCCCTGAGGGGATCTGGGTTCTGTTTTCTCGTCTACTTACAAGGACCTTAGTCTTTGTCATGTTGACTTTGAGACCCTTTCTTTCTAGTCCCTGCTTCCAAGTTTGGAATTTATTCTCTAGTTCTACCATAGATTCAGTTATGAGTGCGAGGTTATCAGCATATAGGAGTTGCCATGGGCATCCGGTCTTAAACTCCTCCGTTATTGCCTGCAGGACTATGATGAACAGGAGGGGGATAAGAACAGAGCCCTGGTGGACCCCAACCTGTACGCTAAATTCCTCGCTATACTCATTGCTAATCCTAACTTTGCTGACTGCTCCCCTATACATGGCTTGTACCGCTTTCACAAGCCATTCATCTACTCCTAGTTTTTTAAGAGCCCACCAGATTACAACACGTGGAACTCTGTCAAAGGCTTTCTCAAGGTCGAAAAATGCCAAGTAGAGTGGCTTACTTTTAGCTAGGTACTTTTCCTGTAATTGCCTCACAAGGAAGAGGGATGTATGTATATATACGTGTATATGCCTTTGTATGTGTATGTATGCATGTGTTTATATATGTCTGTGTGTAGGTGTGTGTGTCTGTTTTATGTGTGTATATGTACATTTGTATGTCTGTAGATATGTGCATGTGTGTGGGGGAATATATGCATGTGTGTGTGTGTGTTTGTATGATGTGTATGTGTATGTGTATGTATGTGTATGTATGTGTATGTTTGCATGCATGTGATTGTGTGAATGTGTATATGTGTGTATATGTGTGCCTGTGAGTATGTGCATATCTATGTGTGTGAGTATTCAACCTACGATATACTAATTACATCATTCTAATGTGAAATATAAAACATCTTTTGGAAATTATGCTGTATTATTTAATTTTGATTTTTGATAATAATAATAATAATAATAATAATAATAATAATAATATTAATAATAATAATAATAATAGTAATATAACAATAACAACATCCACAACAACATCAACCATCACAACATTAAGAAGCATCACCACCAACATCACAACCCCAACAACCATAACAACCACAACAACCACAGCAACAACATGATAACAACCATAACAAGAAATAGATGAAATATATATTATATATATATATATATATATATATATATATATATATATATAGTTTTGCAAGGTTTTTGACATGAAATCGTGTGTCGAAAAGCGAAAACCAACCAAACAGTGAGTGTGTTCTGTTATTAATTCTGGCAATATTACACAAATATGACCCTCCCCATATATATATATAATATCAAAATTGTGTGTATATATATATATATATATATATATATATATATACATATATAATTCAAGTTTTCAATAAACCAATTATAAGAATACATTTTTGAAATACAAAGAGAAAATACTTCATTATTCTCTTTGTGTAATGATCAATTTTGGTTTTCATTTTCATCATGCAATTCTTAAAAAAATGAATGTTTTAAAATAACTGTGAAGAAAGAAATTACGAAATTATCAACTTGTTTTTTTTTTTGCATTTTTCTTGGTTTCAAATCAATATTTAATTCTGTTTTGATATAGATCATACTGAAATGTTATTTTTAAATTTAAATTAAAGAGAAAATATATGCCTTAAATTTATATTTTAATTTAGAAAAGAATTTCTCCATAAATATGATTTTTGACAGATAGTAAAGCGGTCAAGCTTGGGCATAAAACAATGAAGACAACATAATTTTATTACCAAATTTCTGGAACATAACTTAACAAAGGTTCTTACATAAAATTGATGGAAGGATTTTAGATAAACATGTTAAAAATGCTATTACCATATTTAAAATGAAAGACACTAACTATGATATTTTAAAATAATGAAAAAAATAATTAACACTTTGAAGAAATTTAGTAATATAACTAATTCTCTCTTATTTGTCTGATGTTTAGACCATAACAAAATTTCTCAGATAAAAATATAGGATGATTTTAGATAAATATACAACAGCCTTGTATCATAGAACCAAGTGCAGGCTCAGGAGTTTTGCTATTAAAAGAGTTAACTAAATATGCTTTTACTGGGCCTAACAGCATTCACCCTAACATAGTTCAGTAATTACCCAATTGTTTTGTTTACCCAAATCAAAGTTAATTTCAACAGCTAACTAATAATGATAATTACTTTCTCATTATTTAGTTTGCTGTCATTGCTATTATGATAGTATATCATCCATGAAACGAGTGTTTAGAAATCAGAAATAATTTAAAAAATAAAAATAAATAAATAGCTCCTCATGTCAAAAGACAAAACCGAGTGACAATGAAAAAAAAAAAAAAACACCAACAAAAACGTCAATATCTGTCTTCTATTGTGACTCATCAGAAATGTGTGACTCTTGCAGTCGTCAATTATTCAAATAGAGATAATCATTAATGAGAGTGGCAACTATCATACAAGCAGACATGCTTTCTGATATGATGGTTGCATGGCAGAAGAAGAAGAAAGATGGCTAAATGACAAAGCTAGAAAATAACTGGTGCATGGTATGTGGTGTTTCATAGCTTTTTTTTCTTTTCCTGTTTGTTCAACCATGTTAAAAAATTGAGAAAGAATCTATTTAGTATTAAGCATTAGTGTTACACTAATCAATTGACTCAAAAATGAACACCATTCACTAGTTGTCTCTCTCTTGATATGAGAAGTGTCTCTTATTTCTATGGCTGTCTATTGGAGCAAAATTTCTCTCCATTGATTTCGGAAACAATACATTTCACTACATGTTGACTTCTTCAAATGTTTTGCATTTCAATGTTGCAAATCGAAAAAGAAGAAAAATCAAAATCAAAAAAAGATAACAACAAAAATAATAATAATAATGATAATAAAATAAAAATCTATGGAAAAAAAATGTTGACCAATCAATATTGTTATTGAGCAAACTGCAAAAAATATTTGCCAGAATGATGAAGACTATTCAAACCGACAGAAGAATTTAAGCTAATTGGCATTGATTATTATTATTATTATTATTATTATTATTATTATTATTATTATTATTATCATCATCATCATCATCATTAGTCTTATTTCTACTGCATGTGTTCACTGCATTACTGAACACAGCCATGTGTGCTTTAGGTATTTACAGTGTTGTTTTTAGTGTTGTTGTTTCTATTGCATTGAAAATACTCTTCATACTATGTGTATATTGCCTAGGCAGTGCTATTTTCTGTATGTTATATAAGTCATGGGGCTGGTTTAATCATCTTTCTCTTTGACCTCAAAATTTTTGGCCTTGTTCCTAAATCAGAAACCCTTATTATTAAGGTGGTGAGGGCAGTATCATTAGAGGATCGGACAACATTCTTTACAGCATACAGTTATGACTCTTTACATTCTGAGTTAAAATCCCACCGAGGTTAGCTCTGCCTTTGCATCCTTACGGAGTCAATAATATAAAACACCAGTAATGCACTGGGATCAATTTAATCAACTTTCTCCTCTGCGCCAAATTTGCTGGCCTTGTGATTAAATCAGAAACCATATAATTGTTATGAAGAGCAGTGGGTTGGCAGTGTCAGTAGAGCATTTATGTTCTGAGTTCAAATCCCACCAAGGTTAGCTTTGCCTTTCATCCTTACAGGTCGATAAAATAAAATACCAGTAACACACTGGTGTCGATTTAATAACATTTTTCCTCCTCTAATATTGCTGGCCTTGTGCCTAAATCAGAAACCATTATTATTATTCTTTGTTTTGCTATCTTTATTTATTTAAGGGCTCTGAGTTTGTAGTATCAGCAGAGCATTGAACAACATTCTATACGATCTGAGTGCAGATCCTGCAGAGGTTAACTTTGCATTTCATTCTTATGAGGGTCAATAAAATAAAGTACCAGAATAAATACCACTAGCGTTGATTTAATTGAATTTCCCTTTCCCTTCAAAATTGCTGGCCTTGTGCCAAAAGTAGAAATAATTATTATTTATGTGTTTATGTGTTTATTTAGTTATTTATTATCAAACGTTTTAGTGTATTTATAATTTCAATACATATATTTCATTAACCGTATAAACATATGTTTGTGTATATTTGTGAATATATTTCTGTTAGGAAACATTAATTGTATTTTTATCATTTAGTTTTCAAGTTTATTCTGCAAATATAAGTTGAAATATTTCAACACAAAACAAAGAAAGAAAAAATTGTAATGAAATAAATGAAATATCATTTTTGAATTTTAGTTTTTATAATAAACTTAATTTTTTTATGTGACAATGTTTAATTTTTAATTTTTTGTATGAATGACTATAGATGGATATATCGCTGTCATCATCATTTTAATATCTGCTTTCCCTGTTAACAAAAGTTGGACAGATACACTAAGTCAGTACTGAATTGAGGCTATTGATCTCCTAGAGAAGCCAGGGATCTGCATCTCACTTACATATGGTTTCACATTCTACTGAGTGTACAACAAATTCTATTCATCTAAGGGAAGATAGTTATTCGGAATAAAAACACAACAGTTTGTATTAGATGAGGGAAGTGGGGGAGTGAAGTATGTTGATGGAGAGTAGGGGGATAAGTTATGGAAAATGGGCAGGATGATTGGGCCTGTCTACTTTTCTCTTTCTTGAGTTTCACCACGTTCGTGAGAAGGCATGTTTTCTGCAGACCAGGTGAATTGGTCTTATCTCCTTCATGAGCTTCAGCTTTACAAACTCAGCCTTGACCACATCATTCCAAGTCTCCTTGGGTCTCCCTCTTCCACAGTTTCCATTAACATTGACTGCACTACAACTTTTTATACAGCTGTCATTTTTCCTACACATCACATGTCCAACCAGTCTTCTCTATTGTATACTGCATCTAATACCTCTTATATTCAACTTTTCTCATATATATATATTCTTTTATTCTTTATGTGTCTCAGTGATTTGACTATGGTCATGTTGGGGAACTACCTTGATTTTGCTGGTCATATGAACACCAAGTACTTATTTTTCATGTCTGATTCCTCTTTTATTGATCTCCTTTTTCTTCAGTTGCTTAAGTTATGGGAGATAAACACAGACACATGAACACACAAACACACACGCGCACACACAGACACACACACACACATATGTGATGGGCTTTTGCAGTTTCCATGTACTAAATTCCACTCAGAAGATATTGGCCAGCCTGAGACTATTGTAAAAGACATGTACCCTAAAGTGGCAGGCAGCAGGACTGAACTTAGAACCACATGGTTGTAAAGAGAACTCCTTAACTACTCAGCCATTCCTGCACCTTAAATATACATACATTTTTTTGGTATATTTTTTATAGAATAAATATATAACCCCCCTATCAATTTTATCTATGCCTGCTCTATATATGAGATGTGAGTTTGTACTAATGTTATCGTTTGTGTATTTATCTTTCAATCACTCACTGAAACTATTTCTATATACCAAATTATAAAGCTGTCAGCAAAATAGAGATGTTTATAACATCATTATCATCATTCCCAGCAGCAGCATTTTCAGTATCTAATTAGTCAGCAAATGTTTATTGTCATCACCATAATTTTTGTCATCATCCTCAATCCCATCATCATCATAATTGCCATCACCACCCTCTCCATCATCACCATTGCTATTATCATTATCTTCATCATGACCAGCACAGCAGCCACGACCACCAACACTATCAACATCATCACAAACACAATCATCAAGATCAAAATCACCACTATATCAGTGTTTATATGTATATTAGTTTATATAAATACACATTGGTATGTATATATATATACATATGTGAGTGTGTGTTAAGTATATATACATACATATTTATATGTGTGTGTGTGTGTGTGTGTGTGTGTAAGAAAATGAGGTTTTTTTAAAATAAAAAAATGAGATATCCTACACAGGTGAATTTATAAGGAAAAGAAATCGAAAATGCACACAAATAAAAATATATATTTCTCTTTTCTACCCTGCCACCTCCACTATCAACACAATCATTCAATTTATTTAAATAAAAAGTCTGAATTTTTTAAACCTCAGCTTGACATCAGCCATACTCACTGAACCAGAACTATTTCTCCCCCTCCCATTTCTTGACCATTATCTTTTGTTTGGCACAAAACTTTCTATGACAAACCATTCTGTCTGGTGACTATGGCGAAAGAGGTAATATGGTGGATGAAGTTAAAAGGACTGAGGGCAAACACCTTTCTCTCCAGACAACAACTTATCCCCTTCAGAAGGAAGGTGAGAGTGGAGAGTGGAGAGAGACGTGCTACACCCCAGTAAATTCGCTGAAAGGTGGGTGAATGTGGCGAAAATGGCCGGAGTGAATGGGC
>OZ024743.1:250302635-250312635 GCA_964016885.1 Eledone cirrhosa | reverse complement strand
CATTTCGTCCCAATAACATAAGAGTTAGATTTTTATAATATACTCCATTTAATGGAAAAAGATGTGCCGTTATTTTTAAGGTTCCATTCATGATTTGCGATCTGGTTGGCATGTTTTTTCTTAGGGTATCTGAAGGGAGTTTCATGGTTCAGGTACTGGTTTTTGGACATTCTGACATATGTCCAGTTTGGTGGTTCTGGTTGGTAGAGGTGACTGCAGCTTGATATATCACTGCTGGAGTGTTGCAATGTTGGTCTAGTGGACATGTATCTGGCCTTCTGCATGAGCATCCGTCCTTCTATTTATTTTATCATGCACACATCATACCAGCAGAAAGATTTATTTTTCTGTTGCATGCTCCAGCATTTTAAAATGGTACTCTCAATTAAATTGTGCAAAACCATTTTGCTGGTTTGAGAGCTGATGAGGGTGAAGATGTGTGTGTGTAAACTTGTCTTGTACATTGCCTTTCTTTATTTCCTTTTTCCATTCCCTTCTGTGTGCCAACACACTTCTCCTTGTCCTTTTCCTCTTTCTATCTTTTCTATATTCCATCTGCCTGTCACCCTCCTTGTGTATTGTCTCTCTGTTGATGACTGTCCGCTGGTTTCTGTCCTCTGAGGCACTTTTTGCCCATTGCTGTCTTCAGCAGTATTTGGCTGTTTTAACGGTTGTCCTAGCGAGGAGTTTTCTCATGTTTATATGTATTCAAATACACTCTCACTTCGTTTCAATCAGAGACAACATTGTTTTAACTTTATATATATGTGTGCATGTGTATATATATATATATATATATATATGTGTGTGTGTGTGTGTGTATCTGTATATATATCATCATCATCATCATTTCATTTTACATCCGTTTTTCCCTGCTTGCAAGGGTGGGACTGGAACTGATTCTAGCTTGATTTCTACAGCTGGATGCCCTTCCTAACACCAACCTCATTTACAGTGTGTGCTGGGTGCTTTTTTTTTCGTGGCATCTACACGTCCACTTTACAGTGAGGGCTGGGTGTTTTTTTGCCGTGGTACCTCCACGACCACTTTACAGTGTGGGCTGGGTGCTATTTTTGTTGTGGCACCTCCACGACCACTTTGCAGTGGAATGATAGGGACCCCAGTCCCTACCATCTCATTTCTACAGCTGAGTAAACTGGAGCAATGTGAAATAAGGTGTCTTGCTCAAGGAAACAACACATCACCCGGTCTGAGAATTGAACTCACAACCTTTCGATTGCAAGGCCAATGCTCTAACCACTAAGCCATGTGCCTCCATAATATATATATATATATATATATATATATATATGTATGTATGTGTGTATGTGTGTGCATATATGCAGGTATATATATATATATATATATGTGTGTGTATGTGCGTGTTTATCTGCAACAGTAATTAGTGTTTAAAGTCTTGTATTAAAATTGAGCAGATCAGGTTTCAGTCAGAATCCAATGGCAGAAAATTTTCAACAAAAATCTTTAGAAAATATCAAAAATAAAATACTTGCTTGAATCAGATAAGTTTGTGAGCTGTGAGAAGATCTCAGGTCTGTCTGACGTTGCAAATAGTATTTACTATTTATTTACCGTTTGTCTTTGGTTCTTTAGTTGCTTAGCATCAAAGATTATCATTAGTTTTGTCAAATTTTTGATGGTGTTGTTAGTTTCTTTGTTGCTGTTATTGTTGTTGTTGTTATTTTAGAATATGTAAGCAGAACTTAATCAAATAAGATTGATGCATTACATGTATGTGTATGTATGTATCTGTGTATGCATGTATGTATGTACATGTATAGATATATGTATGTGTATATGTAGATGTATGTGTATGTATATGTGTGTGTGTGTATGTATGTGAGTGTGTTTGTATGTTTGCATGTGATTGTATGTGTGTATTTGTAATGTGTGTATATTGGTATGTATGTAGGTGTATGTATGTTTATAACTGAGCCTATGTGTGTGTGTGTATATGCATGTGTATATATATATATATATATATATATATATATATAGGAGGAAGTTATAAATAAATCTAAGGTAAAAGACTAATTGTCAACAATATCTTTTGCATTTGCATTCTTTATTCTATGTCCATACCTGCATTGTTTTGGCTTTATTATACATATACAAACGTTTATATATATATATATATATATATATATATAAATATATCATTTTTAATGAAGGTTTATTTATCTAGCTTACAAAATCTATATATAGGAAGGTATTGATGTCTGTGCCTCTGTACTTTAGTAATTAAGCATCCACTGAAGATAGATAAAGAATCCTGAGATACCTGTTTACAGAGGGATATATAGGTAACCATGATATTACCACAGCTGAAAATACTACACATATTGTATGCATTTGTCTATATGCCCTCTCTCTTTCTTTCTCTCATCCTATATATATATGTGTGTGTGTGCGAACTTTGGGAGGATCATGCTGCCAATAAATACATATGCACCAGTTGTGTTCCACTTTAGTTTTATTATTAGTCACATCAAAAATCCATTCTTCCATACTTTAATCATCAAAGATCTTTCCTCACACATTTTATAACCTTTTCCATGGTGGAAAACCTCTCTAGCGCAGAATCCTGTTCTTTCAAATCCTATATTGTCTCCATTCAATCATCAAACACTGTGGCCTCTCATCTCTCACCACACTTACTTTGAGTGTCACAATCCTTGCACTGGTGGATAAGTGTTTTGTATTATGGCATATTGCCAGTCAGTTTGGTCCTGTATCATATCCTTTGCAAGGTCCAGGTTCTTCCCTGGTCTCCCTCTTCCATCGACGTAGACTGCTTGTGGCTCTTTTTGTTTTGTTTTGTTGTGTTTTTTTTTTTTATAAATCTCACTCTTTGCATGCTCCACATGACCATACCCTTGCAATTGTCTCTCTGTCATGCTGCATTCAATCCTCTTATTCTCAACTTTTCTTTCAGCTCAGTCATGCCTTTTTTTTTCACATACAGCCACCACAAATCTTCTACACTCATGGCCAATGTCTTGCTGTCATACAGCATAGTAGTTTGAACACAAGCATCGTATCTTCATTCTGAGAGATAAGCTTTTTTTAATGAGGTTGCATAGTCAGTCTTCTAAACGTATTTTATGAGTACTCTTACTGCTGACTACTCCTGTGCACCAATACACAGCTCTGGCTCACTGCTTCTCTTTCAATAAACTAATGAAGAATGTGGAATACAGAATGAGTTATGTGTATGTATGTAGATCTTTGATATGCAAGAGAGAGAGATAGCTTAATTATGTGAGTGAAGAATTTAGAGAGAGTAATTGAGGATAGACATTAAAGACTATCAGTCAACTGAACTAAGGGTTGGGGGAAGCAGTGGCAAAAATTGGCCACAGCTAACTCTGTGGTTATCAATGTATGTGACCAACTGAGAGAGTGTTAGCTAGTGTCACTGACATCTATACCTGTAACAAACCTCCTGCTGTTCTTGGTCATTTGTGCTAGAATGAATAAATATAAATATTAATATGGCTATGTATACAATAAAAACTAATGTATGATTTGTTGACCAGTATATGTGTGTGTGTGTGTGTGTGTGTGTGTGTGTGTGTGTGTGTGTGTGTGTGTGTGTGTGTGTGTGTGTGTGTGTGAGTGCATGTAACATAATATACACATATACAGTATTGCTATAACTACTATCCCCAAAGTGAATATTCAGATCCAGGCCACTGCTTCTATTTCACTAACTAATTAAGAAGATTAAACATGTTACATTAAACTATTGTGTGTGTGTATATATATATATATATATATCATCATCATCATTTAACGTCCATCTTCCATATATACATATATATATTGAGAGAGAGAGAGGGGGCGGAATCATATATATCATATGCATCTATTTATGTATGTATGATGTTGTATACACACAATTCTCATTGGGCATGTATTGTTCTTTAAAGCCCTCATTCACATATGATTAAAATTTTTCTTATTTTTTTGTCCTACATCTTCTTTTCTCTCCTTACTTCACTCTAGTTTCTTACCTGATTAAAGACTATGAGTCCAATGCCACACACACACACGCACACGTGTGTGTGTGTGGCATTGGACTCTTACATTAAACCTTCACCGAGGAATTGGATTTTACTTAGACTCTACTTGAACTTCTACCAGGATATCTCTTCGGATTCCTGGACATTGTTCACAGCTTATGAAAATCATTGAAAATATTTCTGTGATCTCCAGCCATGACCCGTTCATTCAATGAGACAATAAGCTTGCAGTTATGATAGTACATATTGAGGTTCTTAGTACTCACATAATAGTTATAAAGGAAGTACAGTGGCAGTGTTTTGGTAAAAATATGTCATGTATCTAACTCCTGGATGGATTCTGTTTCTATGCAATATTCTGCCTATCACAGTTATTAAAACACCAGTATGTAGAAATTGCGCAGTATCAGTAAACATTACAGAATCGGGTTATCACATTTCTTCAGCAGGGAATGCCCATACTCGATAGTTAGGTCTTAAGTTGTGCATAATAGCACGTACCACTAGGTTAAAAATCCAGCAGCCCAATGCTATCATGACACATGACCTCTACAATAGAGGAAAACCGTTGTAAGAGAAAAACAAGTTATGGTGGGGGAATTCAAAACGTGGAATTCCTGCCAAAAGGCGATGACACAGGACCGAGTTTTCTGGCATTACACAGCAATACAAAAGACCCAACTTCCCACAGGTACAGGTGAAGATGAAGCATATGTATAATATGCACCACCTCACCCACTCCCATACATCTTCCATGAGGATGACCTGGATTATACATCCAGTGAAATCTCCAGCCTACACTGTAAAGCAGTCATGATGGTGACATGACAAAATGTGCCCAGCTCACACTGTAAAGTGGTCGTGTAGGTGTTTCAGCAAAAAGCACCCAATCCACACAGTAAAGTAGTCATGTAGGTGTCACAGCAAAAAAGCACCCAGTACACACTGTAAATGAGGTTGGTGCTAGGAAGGGCATCCAGCTGTAGAAACCAAGCCAAAATCAGTTCTGTATGATCATGACATGGTCACCTGACCAAGCATTGCTCACAACAGGATAACTCGACTAATCCATGCCAGTGTGGAAAAATTAAAATTGGACGGTAAACAGTGATTATGTGATGATGCTAGAACTCAACTAGTAATGTCCATACATACATATATACATATAGAGACACATACATATATATATATATATATATACACACGTGTAAGTGCTGACTTGCAATATAAAGTTCAATATTCAATATGTAAACAATAGACAGAAATATAGAAAAATTATATATATGTATATATATATATATATACAGAGGCGGAGTGAGAGAGGCTGATAGAGGAATGGATTTTTATATATATATGATATATATATAAGAAGTGAATTATTCATATATCCATATGAACACTCATTCATTCACACACACAAACACACACATTCACAGATTGATTGAAATGATCAATAATTATATTTAATAATTAATCTGTACTTTGTGGTGTTTGTATCAGAGCTGAGTCAGAAGGTAAGATGCATTTGTAGATAATATATTGTAAACTATCTATTATACATCATCTTATATATATATATACACATATATATATATATATATATATATATATATATATATATATATATATATATATATATATATATATATATATATAAATATATATATATATATATACATATACATATAAATATATATATATATATATATATATATATATATAAATATATATATATATATATATATATATATATATATATATATATATACATATAAATATATATATATATAAATATATATATATATATATATATATATATATATATATATATATATATATACGTAGGTCCCGGGTTGAGTCGGGGATAACCACAGTAAGTAAGGTACTCAATACATGGCAGAGTAAAAAATTTTTATTTTATAGAAGGAGCTTCTATATATATATATATATATATATATATATATACACATATATAAATGAAAGGTATAGAAAATATTGTAGCAAACAGCCAACAGTATTCCATAATATATATATATATATATATATATATATATATATATATATATATATATATATATACATCATATACATATATCATCAACATCATCATCATATATGTTTCTCCAAGTAACTGAAATTGGTAAAGATAGTAATGATGGAGATGGTGTTGATTAGGATGATGATGATGATGGTTGAGGTGATGATGAAGATGAGGAAGATGGTGGTGGTGTTGATAATAATGACAGCCATGATGAGGATGATGAATATATTGATGATGATAATAAGGGTGATTATAACAGTAATGATGGTGATGATGATAAAGATGACGATAATGATAATAATGATGATGATGTTATGATGATAATTATGGTGATGATGACAATAAGGATAATGATGATGATAGCTTTTTTCCCAATTTCCATGGATTTCCCCCTCTACTGCTTATATTATGGATATTGTCCATGTTTTACCTCTCCAGGGATCTGAACACACCTACTCCCAACTTATCAACCACCAACCAGCTCCTTTTGTTGAATTTTTATCGAACCAAAGAAGGGTTTTCTATATGTTGTCACTAGACCTGCTAAACATAATAGCCAAAATTTCTTTGAAATCATTCTCAGGAAAAATCGAATTGGATAATATGACTGTGGGTCCCCTTTATATACGTAAACAAGATTGCTATTGCTCTAACCAGTCTATTTACTTTTGATAACTACCTCAAATATACATACACCTATACTACACATATATATATATACTATATACATATACAGAACAAATGCAAGCAATCATCAATAGCCCTGTGTGTTAACAAAGCACTTGGAAAACAAAGCCAACAATAAACAAAGCCTGCAGTGTACAAGACCATCAAATTCCAAATTTGTAAAAACTACATTTGTAAAAACCGGGCCAATCATGAATTAAATGTTTATGTTAGAGCTAAGACATCCCTCAAAATCCCTACCTCAGACATCATCCATATATCCCAACCCTTAACCTGACTTAAAAAGAGAATTGGGGAGATTGACTTTTTCAAGCTGCAGCCATCAAATTAGGGATAAAGGCAATATGAGCATGAATGGAAGGTCTTTAAACAACAACAACAACATACACGGCAATATGGTTGCTGGATTAGCTAGCAATAGCAGCCAAATATCCCTCAAATCATCCTATCCCCCTCCCGGGCTGGATTTACCATTAAATAAAATAGGCAAAATATGACATCAAGGGAAAAGGGGCATTCTTCTTCTTCTTCTTCTTGACAGGCATATGGAAACTTGGCAACTATGCACCGCAGAGAGTCCTATCATAAGCAACCATCTCAAAATGCTCTGGATAGATCCCCAAATAAGACCAACCAAGCTTATGAATGTTATTCAACAATCTTGCTTATGGTCTGCCTCTGAATCTCCAGTTGGTTGGCTTTACCTGTAAAATCTGTCCAGCATTTATTTCCTTATCTAAACCTTTGTCCGTAGTACCAGAGCTGTGATCTCTCAATACAAAGAAGTAGTAGCTTTATCTTTACTCAGATCTCTGAGCTACACATCCTATCAAATAACATTACTCCAAAGACCCTTCAGAGGAACCCTATTTTGGCCACTTGTATTCTTGATCATATTCTTTCAGTCGTTATCCAAGATTCATGACAATATTTAAGGTTAGGTACAAAAACTGAATTTAAGATGGCAAGTTTGGCTTTTACATTCACCTCCATTCTTCTGATGACTGAGCACTGAAGCTGGCACATTATTACAGGCAGTATCAGTAGAGGGTCAGGTGTCATGCTTTGCAGCATAGAGTTACGCCCCTTTACGGTCTGAGTTCAAATCCTGCCGAGATTAACTTTGCTTTTCATCCTTACGGGGGTCGATAATATATAGTACCAGTAATACACTGGGATAATTGTTGGCCTTGTGCCTAAAGTAGAAACAGTTATTACACCAGCTCCAGTACTGAGCTGTCTTCATCATTCATGAAAACATCTTTAAGATACTTGAACTTCTCCACCTGCTTCAGTGAAACTCCACTCACATGCAGAGTCCACTGTGTTTGTCATTCCCAAAACAATTTTATTGCAAACTTTATATACGGAGAACACCATAATATTTTAAGTGCACAGGGCCTTTTCATCTCTCTGCACTCTCTGATAAAGGTTGCATTTGATAATGTGATTTTGGGTCACCTCTATATAAGTATAAAGATAGGATGGTCATAGCTGGAATGACCATAAGTCTGCTCACCTGGGGTTAAACAACAACAATAACAACACCGAAGCCTATACAGAGCCTCTATATTGCTACTTGAGCAGCAAACAATAGCAGCCAAATTTTCCTCAAATAATTTCTCCTTCACTTCTCTACACCATCTTAGAAAAGGAACATGTTTGATTATGTGGTCTTGAGTCTCCTGTATATAGGGATAAAGACAGGATGGCCATAACTGGAATGTCTTTGATGATAGATAGGCTTTGACCAAGTCTGACCTGGTTCCAAACAACAACAGCAACAACAATGGCAATTTTCTTTTTATTATCAGTTTTCCTTCCCCTTTCTCCACTTCTCTTCTTTCTCTTCCTCCCCCCTCTCCTTCTCTTCCTCCCCTTCTCTCTCTTACTCTAAATTCCCCGTCCCTCACCTATTATCCCCCTTTCCCACCCTCTCCATTCTCTCTCTTGCTCTCCCACTTTTCTCCCTATCTCTTTCTCTCCTTCTCTTCCCCCTCTCCCTTCTCTCTCTCTTACTTTCCCTCCCTTTCTATCTTTCTTTCTCCTTTACTCTCTTTTCCCTCTCCCTTCCCAGTCCTACTTCTTTTCCTTGCTCTCCTCCCAAATATCCCATTACTCTCCTCTGTCCCCTTTCAGCAATTCTCCCCCTCCTCCCTATCCTCCACTACTCTGCCTTAATGATGTTGATTCCACTTCTCCTACCACTACCACCACCTACTCCTCCTCCTCCTCCCTCATCAGTTATCTCCTTCTCTTCCTCATCTGCACTAGTGTCCCCACTATCACCATAGCCCTGTCACCAGTAGTATTGTGTATCAGCAGTGATGATGATGATGATAATTGTGATGATAGTAACGACGACGATGATGGTGATGATGATGATGATGATGATGATGACGATGGTGGCGATGGTTGTGATGATGATGGTGGTTATGGTGGCTATGTTAGTGATGATGATGATTGTAGTGGTAGTGATGGTGGCTGTGGTAGTGGGATGGTAGCAACAGAAGTGTCCATCCATTCATTAATACAATAGTAACTCTGGCACACAGACACATTCACATACACATACACAAATAAATGTACACACACACATTTAAACACACATACACTCTTACGTGTACACCCACATGTGCATACACTTACACCCACATGTAGACTTTGTTAGTGCTGGTTCCTCCTCCTCTGGTGATAGTGACTGAGAAAGTCTTTGATTCCACCACCACCATCATCACCCTCACCATAACCACCACCACCATCCCTCCACCATCACCACCAACACCACCATCATCATCACCACCGCCACCATCATCACTACCACTGACATCACCACAATCACCAATCACAACCACCACCACCACCACCACCATCACAACCACCACCATCGCCATCATCACCACCGCCATCACTCCCACCATCACCACCATCACCACCATCACCCCCCCCCCCCACCATCACCACCATCACCACGACCACAACCACCCCCAACTTCACCACCATCATCACCACCACCGCCGCCGCCATCACCACCATCACCACCATCACCACCACCACCACCACCACCACCACCACGACCATCACCACCACCATCGCTACCACTGACATTACCATAATCACCTATTACCATCATCACCATCACCACCGCCACTGCCACCATCACCACCACCGCCGCCACCATCACCATCATCACCACCACCACCACCGCCACCATCACCATCATCAC
>OZ024743.1:250277635-250295135 GCA_964016885.1 Eledone cirrhosa | reverse complement strand
GTGCAGCCAAAAGCACTCAATAAGGAATTTACCTTAGAGTTATAACATTACATTTAAACAGCTATGCAAATTTGAAGCCAGTGACCGAAAAGCAAGCCGCCAGGACCAGAACAACGAAAAAACCAACTCAGGGAAAACTTTGTATATATATATATATATATATATATACTCGTGGACGAGAATGCGAGCACTCCTCTTTGTTTCGTCCGCGGATGGCTAACATAACCCTATCTCCTCCCGCCCCCCACCACCTCCACCCTCCAAACGCAACCCAAAACTTCAGAGTTGGTACCATAAATGTAGGCACCCTAAAGGGTCGCGCTAACGAGGTTGTAGAAATGCTTGAACGTAAGGAGGTCGATGTTTGTTGTATTCAAGAGACCAGGTGGAGGGGTGGGTCTGCTAGATTCATTGAGGGTAAAAAACGATGTTATAAGCTTTTCTGGGTGGGAAACGACGATGGGCTGGGTGGAGTAGGAATCATGGTAGCAGAAAAGTGGGCAGATAAGATAATAGACGTAAATAGAGTGAACGACAGAATAATTAAAATAAGACTTGTCCTCAATAGAACTACGGTGACAGTAATATCTGCGTACGCACCCCAATCCGGACTGCCCGGCACTATAAAAGACAGATTCTATGAGACACTGTTGCTAACTACCTCCCAAATATCTGACAGTGACTATATAATTATTGCAGGCGACCTAAATGGTCACGTTGGACAACATTGTGACGGCTATGACGAAATCCATGGAGGCTATGGGTTTGGTACTAGAAATGAGGAAGGCTCCAGAATTCTGGAATACTGTGATGCAAATAACCTAACTATCTGTAACACTAACTTCAAAAAACGTGACAATCACCTGATTACCTATAGATCCGGGGAACACACAAGCCAGGTAGATTATATCCTTACCAGAAGACGTGACAGAGTGTCTGTTGTAAACACTAAATCCCTCCCCCATGAAGAATGCACCTCCCAACATAGACTGATAATTAGCGACCTCATAGTCAGGACGAGACGCACCCGACAGCAGAAGAGGACTATCCTCAGGAGGAAAATATGGAAACTAAAGGACCCCACAGCCAGAAATAAATTTCAAAGCATATTACTTGATGCTTTCGACAGTAAGGAAGAGCATCTAGAATCGGACAATATAGAGGGACAGTGGAAATTTCTGAAAGCAAACCTGCTGTTGGCGACAGACGAAGTCTGTGGCTGGAGCAGGCCTGTAGGCAGGAGGAGAGTAACATGGTGGTGGAACAGTAAGGTGGAGGGGTCAATTAAGGCCAAAAAGCAGGCTTGGAAAGTATGGCGGGATGGGGGAAGTAGAGTAGACTATCAAGTGGCCAGGAGGGAAGCTAGGAGAGAAGTGTACTTAGCAAGAAGGGAAGCTGAGGAAAGAAAGTTCAAGCATGTTCTACAACGCGATGACCAAAAACGTGAGGTGTTCAGGATTGCCAGGCAATGCGTCAAGGAAAACCGTGATATTGTCGGGGAGAAGTGTGTACTTAACGATGATGGCATACTTGCCATCACCGACACTGATAAGAAGGTAGCTTGGAAGTGTCACTATGAAAGGCTACTAAATGAGGAGAATAAATGGGAGAAAGACAGTCTCCCCCATATCGACCCGATAGAGGGACCAGCAGTGTTAGTCGAGGGGAGTATAATAAGTAAGGCAATCAAGGATATGAAGACTGGTAAGGCGGCTGGGCCTTCGGAAATAGTTGCTGAGATGCTGAAGGCATCTGGCACGGTGGGACACACCATGGTCACCCGCATAGTTAACCAAGTCGTACAGAATGGGGTTGTTCCGAAGGACTGGCATAGCAGCATCATCGTTAACTGTTATAAGGGTAAAGGAGACGCCCTAGATAGGAGTAACTATAGAGGCATTAAATTAATCGACCAGGTCATGAAGGTCACAGAAAAAGTAATAGCGCAACTAATCAGAGAGAGAATTGATCTAGATGAAATGCAGTTCGGGTTTGTGTCAGGCAAAAGCACCACAGACGCTCTTTTCATAGTACGACAACTACAGGAGAAGTACCTAGCTAAAGGTAAACCCCTCTACTTAGCTTTTGTCGACCTGGAGAAAGCCTTCGACAGAGTCCCCCGCTCCATTATCTGGTGGGCTCTTAGAAAACTAGGCGTTGACGAATGGCTTGTGAGGGCTATACAAGCCATGTATAAAGAAACAGTCAGCAAGGTTAGAATTAACAACGAATATAGTGAAGAGTTTAGCGTAAAAGTTGGCGTCCATCAGGGCTCTGTTCTCAGCCCCCTACTATTTATTATTGCCCTTCAGGCTATAACAGAGGAGTTCAAGACAGGCTGCCCATGGGAACTCCTATACGCAGACGACCTGACACTCATAGCGGAATCAATGGCCGAGCTAGAGAAGAAATTCCAAACATGGAAGCACGGCCTAGAGTCAAAAGGACTTAAAATTAACCTGGCTAAGACCAAAGTTCTAGTTTGTAGGAAAGAAAACAAGGCGGCGGTCCCTTCTGGGAAATGGTCGTGCTCGGTATGTAGGAAAGGCGTAGGTAGAAACTCCATCTTATGTCCTAAATGCAAAGTATGGGTGCATAAAAGATGTAGTGGGATCACAGGTAAGCTAACTAAGAACATAGACTTTACATGTGGCCGGTGTTCTGGTGCAATAAGTAGCAGCAAGTGCCCACAAAATACTAGCTCTTTCAATTGCGCAGAGGGTTTTATAGAAATAGTGGACAGCTTCCGTTACCTGGGCGATAAAATCAGCAGTGGGGGAGGGTGCTCTGAAAGTACTGTAGCTAGAGTCAGAACTGGTTGGAAAAAGTTCAGAGAGCTTATACCACTATTAGCTGCTAAAGGGTTCTCCCTAAAAATGAAAGGCAGGTTGTACGATGCCTGCATACGAACAGCAATGTTGCATGGTAGTGAGACCTGGGCATTGTGTGCAGAGGATATACGCAGACTAGAGAGGAACGAAGCTTGCATGCTCCGCTGGATGTGTAACAGTAATATACGTGAACGGCAAAGCATAAACGAACTAAGGAAAAAATTAGAGATAAGAGGGATCAGATGTTGTTTACTCGAGAGAAGGCTGCGTTGGTATGGACACGTGATGCGCATGAAAGTCGATAGCTGTATTACAAAGTGCAGGGCAATAAAGATAGACGGTAGCCACGGAATAGGCAGACCTAGAAAAACATGGGATGAGCTGATAAACTCCGACCTCACACACTTACACCTCTCCAAGACAATGTCACTGGACCGTGACCTTTGGCGGTACTCAGTAACAGAGAAGACCCGCCTTGCCAGTAGGCATCTCTAACAAAATACACCCCTCCCGCCGCCACCCCCACCCCATCCACACCACCCCGTTCTATGTAAAGTTATGTTGGTGCCGCGCCATCCAGGCCGAAACAAATGAGATCGTGTAGGTGTCACGACAAAAAACACACAGTCCACGCTGTAATGTGGCCGTGTAGGCAACACGGTAAAAACCTCCCAGACCCACACTGTAAATGTGGTTGGTGTTAGGAAGGGCATCCAACTGTAGAAAACCTGCCAGACAGTCCTATGCGAGCAAGACAATCACTCTTGCCTCAAGTGGGACTACCCCCGTCCAAACCCATGCAAGCGTGGAACACGGACGTTAAACGTTGATGATGATGATGATGATGATATATATAAACCAACAAACACTTGAAAGTTTACCACACATGGCATTAGTCAACCTGAGGCTATTATAGAAGGGTACTATGTGGATGCAAAATGAATTCCTTAACAGCGCAACCATTCCTACATCTTACATATACACACACACAGTAGTATATGTGTGTGTGTGTGTGTGTGTGTGTGTGTGTGTGTGTGTGTGTGTATATGTGTGTACAAACTTATTCTTGCTTATACACTTTTATTGACTGCCCAGCTACAACTCTGAATAACCCTCTCTATAAATATATACAATTCTATAAAGACACATGCCTCAATTAAAGTGTTTGGCTTACAACTGAAAGGTTGGGAATTTGATTTCCATCAGTGTGTTGTGTCCTTGAGCAAGAAACTTTATATCACATTGCTCTAGTCTACTTAACTGGCAAAAATGTGTTGTGTCTCTAATTCAAAAGATCAGTCTTGCCATACACTATCTCATGCAGAATCTCCATGAGAACTACGTTAAGGGTACACATGTCCATAGAATGCTCAGCCATTTAACCAATTATTTCATGAGCAGGCTGTCAAATTTATCAAACAACAAGAATGGTGGTTATTGAAATTGATGGATGTCCAGCAATAACAAAGAGATGACTATTAATTATTCTGTATAACTATATAACTCTATATAACAGTGTTTATAACAATGTATAACTGTATATAACTGTGTCCAGTGCTGTATAACAGTGTATAATTATATATAGATATATGTATAACAGTGTATACCTCTATATAGCTCTGTATATAATAGGTTATAGCTCTGTATATATAGTTATATAAAACTGTGTCCAGTGCTGTATAACAGTGCATAACACTCTATAACAGAGCATAACTCTATATAACACTGTATAACCCTTTAAAACTCTATAAAGCCCTCTGTAACTATACATAACAGCAATTAACTCTATATACCTCTATATAACAGCGTATAACACCATATAATCAAGTATAACTTTATATAGCAGTGAATAATCTTATCTAACTGTATATAACACTATAGAACTCTATATAACTTTATAACCCTTTATTGTTCTATATAACAATGATCAGCTCTATAACTGTCTATAACCATGTATAACTCTATGTAACCATGTATAACTCTATGTAACCATGTATAACTCTACGTAACCATGTATAACATCATGTTTCTCTATATAACAGTATATAGATGTATAGAATGGTATAACTAAAACTCCATACATTTCTGTAAAAGCCAGTTGATAAGCTCTCCTCCTCCTCCTCCTCCTCCTCCCCTCTTCATAGGCTTAAGTATTAAATGAGATTATGAATATCAAAGAAAATTATATTATATATGTAGATCCATCTTACTTTAAAAGGTAAAAGTTAATCTTAGAAACAGTTTCTATGTATCTCTCTTTATACACATCTACCTATCACTATATATTGATATATACATACTAAATCTCTCTTTGCAGGTGTTTCAGTACATTCACTGATTGCTTTAACAATCTGTGTGTATTTAATACGTGCATGTGTGTGTGTGTGTGTGTGTGTGTGTGTGTGTGTGTGTGTGTGTATATATACACACACACATATCATCATCATCATCATTTTACATCCGCTTTTCCCTGCTTGCAAGGGTGGGATGTATATATATATATATATATATATATATATATATATATATATATATATAAATATATAAATATATATAAATATATAAATATATATATAAATATAAATATATATATATATGTCTAACCCATGCTAGCGTGGAAGAACGGATGTAAAACGGTGATGATGATGATGATGATGATGATATATATATATATATATTTATGTATATATATATATATATATATATAAATATATATGTATATATATATATATATATATATATATATAAATATAATCATATATATATATAAATATATATACATACACACACATATCTATATATATCTATATATATATATATATATATATATATACAGTTAGCTGTTCTAGCTGAAAATGTCTTGCACCCTACCTCATTTCTACAACCTTCCCACCCATTGCTTTCTTCACTTATCCTGTTACATCACGAAGGTTGATTGCTACTCTATGGACTGCTGTTACCCCAAGTAAAGTAAGATTATAATTATAGGGAAGATGTTGACTCCACAAGCTATAGTGAAGGCACATGTCTATGAGGGCAGTGACTCCGATTAAAAACAATTGCATGGGGCAGACGTAGACTCCGTAAGCCATAGTGAAGGCAGTGATACTGATTAATAATTGTTTCTACTTTAGGCACAAGGCCAGCAATTACCCAGTGCATTACTGGTACTTTATTTTATCGACCCCGTAAGGATGAAAGACAAAGTTAACCTCGGCGGGATTTGAACTCAGAATGGCAAGGGCTGTAACTCTATTCGTCAAAGCATGGCGTCCGACTCTCTACCGATTAATAATGAGTGCACGGAGCAGACATAGGCTTCCATAAGCTCTAGTGAAGGCAACTCACTATGGAGAAAACTCTTGAGTCCAGTAAGACAATCTCTCTAGTGCTGGTAGCACAAATAGTGCACCCAGTCCATGCTATAAAGTTGTTGGTGATAGGAAGGGCATCCAGCCAGAAACACCTAAACAATAGTCATGTGCAAGAACCCCTCGACTGTCCTCAAGCAATTTGCACAAACTTTTTACCTTTCAGATACATAGAACTTCTACTCATGGAAGTAATAACAACTGTCAAGGTACAAATCCCAGGATTGCCACGCTCAATGTTGGTACCCTGAAAAGTAAATCAGGTGAAATTGTGGAATTGTTTGAGAGAAGTAGATGTATGCTGTGTACAAGAAGTGAAATGGAGGGGTGGCTCGGCAAGATTAATCACAGGAAAACAGCAGAGTTAGACTCTACTGGGTAGGAGGTGGAGGCATCTTACAAGCTGAAAAAATGATAAGGTGATAGAGGTAGTTAGAATAAGTGACAGAATGATCATTAGAATAGGGACTGTTACACCTACTTTTGCTCCACAGACAGGACGGAGTAAAAACCAAAAGGTCAGGTTTTATGAGCGGCTTTTACAGGCAACTTCAGGTACTGATGAAAGAGACCAGAGGAGCTGTCAGTAAAGTGAGTTTAGTGAGGAATTCAAAGTTAAAGTAGGAGTTTATCAGGGCTCTCCAAGTTTGAGTAGGAGTTTATCATAGTTCTCCAAGTTATAACAAAGGAGTTTAAAACTGGCAGTCCATGGGAAATTCTCTGTGCCGATGATTTGGTCCTTAAAGCTGAACACATAAAAGAAATAAAAAATAAGTTCCGACTATCAAAAGATCTGATAGTAAATTTAGCCAAAACTAAAGTACAAGCGAATAGGAAAGACGACAGGATCTCGATCCCTTAGAGGAAGTGGCGCTGCTCCATATGTAGAAATGGAGTAGGCATAAACTCCATACAATGTACACAATGTAAATCTTGGGTAAACAAGAGTTGTAGTAGGATAATTGGTAGACTAACAGGGAAGGAAGACTTTGTATGTAGAAGATGCACAGGAGTGATCGAGAGGAACAGCAGTAGTATTATGAACCACTTCAAGTCACAGGAAGGATCCATAGAAGTGGTTGATACCTTCTGCTATTTATACAAAAGGACGACTGTATGATGCCTGTGTGTGAAGTGTGATGCTACATGGTAGTGAAACATGGGCTGTGGCTGCAGAAGACCTGTGTAAACTGGAGAAAAATGAAGCAGCCATGTTTCGCTGGATGTGCAATGTAAATGTGAAAGAAAGGAAGGGGCTTGGATGAACTTCGACAGAAACTGTGAGAAGACTGTGTTGTTACGGGCATGTGATGCACATGGGCGATGATTGATGGGTGAAGATGTGCCAGGAAATGTCAGTAGAAGGAAGCCACAGTAGAGGTAGACCAAGAAAGACCTGGGCAGATATGGTGAGAGCTGACCCCAAATTGCTGAGTCTCACAGAGGAGATGACAAAGAATTGTGAGGAGTGGAGAGATGCCGTGTTGACAAGGACTTATCCAACCCGTGCAAACATGGAAAACCAGGCGTAAAAATGATGATGACAACATACATACACATATTAGATGTGTGTGCACATTTATACAAATTAGTGCAGTCTTGGTTACACATTCTGTATTCATAAATATATAGCTTTATAAGCTCGTGTATGTGTATATATATATATATCATCATCATCATCATCATTGTTTAACGTCCATCTTCCACGCTTGCGTGGGTTTGGACGGTATATATATATCATCATCATCATCATCTTCGTTTAACATCCATTTTCCACGCTAGCATGGCTTGTCGGGTGACTGTGTCTCGCTCATATAGGACTATCTGGCAGGTTTTCTACAGCTGGATGCCCTTCCTAACACCAACCACATTTACAGTGTGGAACTGAGAACTTTTTACCGTGTTACCTACACAACCACATTACAGCGTGGACTGTATGTGTTTTTTGTCGTGACACCTACACGATCTCGATCTCATTTTCTCGTGCTGTTGGTGGGAGTGGGAGGATAGGGTAGGGGTGGTGGATTGGGGTGTATATTTGGTTAAGAGGTGCCTACTGACTGAACGTTTCGCTTTGTACATAGGCAAGGTGGGTCTTCTGTATTACTGCGTAGCGCCAAAGATCTCAGTCCAGTGACATTGTCTTAGAGAGGTGTAAGTGTGTGAGGTCGGAATTTATCAGATCATCCCAGGTTTTTTTGGGTCTACCTACTCCGTAACTACCATCAATTTTGATCGCCCTGCACTTTTTTATGCAGCTGTCGTCTTTCATGCGCATCACGTGACCATACCAACGTAGTCTTCTCTCAAGTAAACAGCATCTGATCCCTCTTATTCCTAATTACTTATTTAGTTCATTTATGCTTTGCCGCTCACGTATATTACTATTACACATCCAACGGTGCATGCACGCTGCGTTCCTTTCCAGTCTACGCAGGTCCTCTGCACATAATACCCATGTCTCACTGCCATGTTACATTGCTGTTCATATACAGGCATCATACAATCTGCCTTTCACTTTTTGAGAGAAACCTTTTGTGGCCAACAGCGGTATAAGCTCTCTGAACTTTTTCCATCCCATTCTGACTCTGGCTACTGTACTTTCAGAACACCTTCCACCACTGCTGATTTCGTCACCCAGGTAACGGAAAGTGTCTACTATTTCTATAGAACCATCTGGGCAATAGAATGAGCTAGTATCCTTTGGACACTTGCTACTTATTGCACCTGAGCATTGGCCACATATAAAGTCTACGTTCTTAGATAGTTTACCTGTGATCCCACTACATCTTTTATGTACCCATACTTTGCATTTGGGACATAAAATGGAATTTCTGCCTACTCCTTTCCTACACACTGAGCATGGCCATTTCCCTGAGGGCACCTGTGCCCTATTTTCCTTATTACAAACTAGAACTTTAGTCTTAGACAAGTTAACTTTAAGGCTTTTGATTCTAGACCATGCTTCCATGTTTCGAATTTCTTCTCTAGTTCAGCCATTGATTCAGCTATGAGCGTTAGATCATCTGCGTATAGGAGTTCCCATGGGCAGCCAGTCTTGAACTCCTCTGTTATAGCCTGAAGGGCAATAATAAATAAGAGGGGGCTAAGGACAGAGCCTTGATGAACGCCAACTTTTACACTAAATTCTTCACAATATTCATTGTTAATTCTAACCTTACTGACTGTTTCATTATACATAGCTTGCATAGCTCTCACAAGCCATTCATCTACACCTAGTTTTCTAAGAGCCCACCAGATAATGGAGCGGGGGACTCTGTCAAAAGCTTTCTCCAGGTCTACAAAAGCTAAGTAGAGGGGTTTACTTTTAGCTAGATACTTCTCTTGTAGTTGTCGTACAAGGAAAAGAGCGTCTGTAGTACTTTTACCTGACACAAACCCAAACTGCATTTCATCTAGATCAATTCGCTCTCTGACTTCTGTGACTTTCATGACCTGGTCAACTAACTTAATGCCTCTATAGTTTCCTCTCGAGAGAGCATCCCCTTTACCCTTGTAGCAGTTAATGGTGATGCTGCTACGCCAGTTTTTCGGTATGACCCCATTCTGTATTACTTGGTTAACTATACGGGTGACCATAGTGTGTCCCACCATACCAGATGCCTTCAACATCTCAGCAACTATCTCCAAAGGCCCAGCTGCTTTGCCTGTCTTCATATCTTTGATTGCCTTACTTATTATACTACCTTTAACTTGCACCGCTGATCCTTCTATTGGATCGATTTGGGGCAGACTATCTTTTTCCCATTTATTCTCCTCATTTAATAGTCTCTTGTAGTGACACTTCCAGGCTATCTTCTTATCAGTATCAGTGAGCGCAACTACACCATTATCATTACGGACACACTTCTCCCCAACAATATCACGGTTTTCCTTGACACATTGTCTAGCAATCCTGAACACCTCACGTTTTTGGTCCTCACGTTGCAGAACATGCTTGAACTTTCTATCCTCTGCTACCCTTTTTGCAAGGTACACTTGTCTCCTAGCTTCTCTCCTGGCCACTTGATAGTGCTCTCTACTTCCCCCATCCTGCCATACTTTTCAAGCCTGCTTTTTGGCCTTGATTGTCTCTTCCACCACCAAGTTACTCTCCTCCTGCCAATAGGTCTGCTCCAGCCACAGATTTCATCTGTTGCTTTCAGCAGGTTCACTTTCGAGAATTGCCACTGTTCCTCTATATTGCACGTCTCTAATTGCTCTTCCTTATTGTCAAAGGCATCAAATAATAAGCTTTTAAATTTGTCACTGGCTATGGGGTCCTTCAACTTCCATATTCTTCTCCTCAAGGTAGGCCTCCTCTGTCGTCGAGTACGTCTATTCCTGACTATGAGGTCACTAACTACTAGGCTATGTTGGGAGGTGCATTCTTCACGGGGGAGGGATTTAGTGTTTACAACAGACATTTTGTCCCGTCATCTAGTAAGGATATAATCTATCTGGCTGGCGTGTTCCCCTGATCTATAGGTGATCAAGTGGTTTTCACGTTTTTTGAAGTTTGTGTTACAGATAGTGGGGCTATTTGCATCACAGAATTCCAGGATTCTGAAGCCCTCCTCATTTCTATTTCCAACCCCATAGCCATCACTATGTTGTCCAACGTGACCGTTTAGATCGCCAGCAATGATTAAGTAGTCACTGTCGGTTATTTGGGAGGTAGTGTGCATTAGCATCTCATAGAACCTGCCCTTTATAACATCAGGTATACCAGATTGAGATGCATAAGCAGATATTATAGTTACAGTAGTTCTATTTAGAACTAGTCTTAATTCAATTATTCTATAGCAAGAATCGCATTTCGCCGAGTAGAAATTAGTGACTTCCGAATTGTGTTGGCAAGTACTCAATGGCTATGAAGACACCAGAGCTATAAACATAAGTTAAAAAGGCCATACAAAACTGAGACGATGGTTAAGAAGCCATTAACCACCTAAGCCAAAAAAAGCAAGCAAGCTAAGCGGGTCAAACAACATAAGATATGATTGAAATATTTACCCGGACCCTCGGGAATGATGGTAAAATCAGACATAGGGTTTCTGTGACACCTAAATCAATAATACTGTCTGCTTATAAAAAATAATAAGTTTTTGGTATGATGATCGAATAAGGATATCACTTTCTCAACAGGTATTTTGTTCTGCGTGCGCCAGGATCTCACAGTGTTCGAAAGCATATGTGAACTCCAAAGGGGAGAAAACCCCTAGTTTTGGCAAATGAATTCAGTATGTGTAGTCATTGCAAAAATAGCACAAAACAAATTAAGTTCTCAACCGAGTAGTTTTTAAAATAAACTTAATCGATTAATCGGTCAATAGAATTAACTAAAAATATTTAAAAAATTAACTGGTTAATTGCTAGACTTGGGAGATTAATACAAATATAAATTTAGTGAGAATCGCACACACACACACACACATATATATATATACATATATATATACATATATATATATATATAAATATATATATACATATATATATATATATATATATACATATATATATAGATATATACATATATATATAGATATATACATATATAGAGATATATACATATATATACATATATACATATATACATATATATATATATATATATATATATATATACATATATATATATACATATATATATATACATATATATATATATATATATATACATATATATCATCATCATCATCATTATCATCATCGTTTAACGTCCATGTTCCACGCTTGCATGGGTTTGGACGGGAGTTTTCCCACTTGAGGCAAGAGTGGTTGTCTTGCTCGCATAGGACTATATATATACATATATATATATATATACATATATATATACATATATATATATATATATATATATATATATATATACATATATATATATACATATATATATATATATATATATAAGTGCTTAGATATCCAAGTGTTAACAGCATGCAGAAACATATATATATATATATATATATATATATATATATGTGTGTGTGTGTAATGGAATAAAATGTCATCACATCATGTTCTGTATATATACTTGTTTGTGTTTAGGTATCACTATATATATATATATATATATATATATATATATATACATGCACACTCATATATATGTACACATACATACATAGGGAGAGAGTGAGAGTCTGTGAGATAGAGAGAGATATGTGTTATCCTACATCTGTACATTTGCATATACACATACACACATATATATATACAAATATAGAATTACCATGACTAAGTGTTGTAGTGTGATGTATGGTTTCTAAGGATTCCAGAATTCCAAAGTCTTTCCACACATTTTCGTTTTGTGTTTCTATGGCTGTTGGTTTTAGATTACTGAGCAATAGAGCACCAACTCATGTCATTCTGCTTGGTATCCAAGACAGTGTAGATGGATGCAAAGTCAGAAGTGCACCAACTCTACGTTCTTCTGCATGGTATTCAGTACAGTTTAAGTGGTGAGAGGGTGCCGGAAGAGCCCCCACACACAGCCTGTATAACATCTACAAATGCATTGGTGTAGAAGAAATGATTTACAAGAAACGTAATTCTTTACAAAAAAATGTCCTTTTGCTTTTAACTGGGAAGTAACGGACAAGACTGCCTAAGAATCATTGGCCCACATCAAATGACCAGTCTGCTCACCCACTTCCCCTCTGCTTAGACAACTGAAGAAATATACAAAATTTCAACAGTCTGTAAACCTAAATATGATTCTGAACACTGAATTGGTTCGCCGTTCAAATGATGATGTCAATTAGTCGGCACAGTGTTGATTATGGCTAATTTGATGTTTCCCTGTGTTGGTTGTATGTTATGCTATACTGAGTTATATCAACATAGGTTACAAATGTAATATTTAACGACTAGAGTCGTACATAATACCTTGGAATTCAAAGTGGACATGGACATCATAAAACGAAACAAGAAAATTTCGTATCTAGCAGTTGTGCAGAAGATCAATTATTGCAGCATGTTGATAGACAAATATCGTATTATGAAATATTGGAAAACTTTTATACCACTATATTCTAAAATTTATTAAAAAACGAAGTTTAGTGTTGGAAACAAATGTAAGAAATTTGTGAGTTTGTTGACAAACGGTCAGTATTAACACAGTACTTCTATAAGATTTTATTTAATTCAGTGGAGGAACGATGTAACCTTTTTTTTTATATTTAAAGACCAAAGATGGCGAATCTGTTGTTGAAGAAAGTATTTTATTGTTAGCCATAATTCGTTCAATATATTAAAGACTCACTCAAACTGACATGGTAGTGTTAGTGAAGTTTTCCTATGTTATTGATGGAAATTATTATCGTGGAAGGGGATTTCCTACTTGAAGAGGTGTTTAAAGAGAAAATGTTGACTATACATAGATTTCTCTCTCTCTCTCTCTCTCTCTCTCTCTCTCTCTATATATATATATATATATATATATATATATATATATATATATATATATCTAGCAAGGTAATTAATAAATATTGGTTCGGCTATGGGCAGTTGCCAGATGGATTTGTTCATTTGTGTTAATAGTAGTGGTGATATACTGAATATGCTGTCGAATGAATGAGTAGCTTGTTGGTTGAGTAATGGTAAGTGAAGTATATCTCACCGAGTCGCGAGAAATTCTGCCATATTCGAAGAAATAAGTAGTTGTACTCGTTTGTTGCGGTGTGAAGTGACATTAATGTGGGAAAGATGATTTTCTCAAATCACTTGTATAAGAATTAACAACTGAACAAAATACCGCCAATTCAAATGTTTTTACTTTTGACATGATTTACTTTGAAATCATTTGTAGCAATGAAAGACGGAAAACTATGCAAGTATAGATGCAGTATGTTAATCTACAAATGTAGAATATTTACTAACCGGTCTTGGTAGCAATCTCAGCTAATGCTGAATCCAGCATGGCTGGCTAGAGTGTGTGTATCTGAATGTGGTTACATTACTAGGCAGACCAAACAAACTCTGTTGCAGAGTCGAAAGAAGACTATATTTATTGCAGTCGAAAAGCAGAATGTTCTGGGGGGGTCAAACATTTCTTGCATATATAAGATTTAGGTTGTCCATGAACATTAAACAGTTGGCCTTTCCAACTGTCCTCTTTTGGGATATTCCGGCGCTGTAGCTTCCCACAAGAGAACATTATCTCGGTTTGGGGCTCTGAAGTCACAGTTAAGTCTTTTGGTGGTCGTGTGTGAGAGGTGAATAAAACCATTATGGGAAAAATATGTCGAGGCTTTGCTACACGCACACACAAAAGCAACGCCTGTTCCTATAATCCTTCAATTAAGATAGCATCAGAACTTAAGTAAGTGTAGTTATAATAGATACATTTATTGTTTTGAATTATATGTTAGTTTAATATAAGCTGCTTACAGACATGTCTTTTGACTATTTACTAAGTTTGGCATATAAGCCCCCTAAAGACGAAAAGCCTGGACACTCTTGTCTGTATGACTTGAAATTAGAACTAGCTGATACATAAGTAATTAGAATGACGGGTATGTGAGAAATCTATTTTGGTGTAGGCAGACGTCTGGCATACAACTGGTGTGAGTTTGAGTCACAATTGTGAAATTTCCCGTCTCTTGGGGTGTACATATCCAACGTGTTCGAATATTTTTCTTAGTCAAAAACCTTTGGAGCAGCTTATATTAAATTAATATATATTAAAAAATTGCTTAACAGTTCATAAATACGATTGACCCTTTGTATACATATATTACTATTATCATTATTAGATAATATTATGTAAGGTATATATATACACTATTTAGTTTACTGTGCTGTTTGGAGAAACCTCCGGCCAATATGTGGTGAGATCGGTTGTATGGACAACTCTACATAGAACACTTATATTTTTGGTTTTAAAGAGACCACACTCTCACACACACACACATATATATATATATATATATATATATATATATATATATATATATATATATATATATATATATATATATATATATATATATACTTAAGAGATTAAAATAGTTTTGTCTAGAAAATATGTGGGACTTTCCAAAAACGAACCCCGAATAGAGATGAGGTGGTGTGCTCTGACTGTGCCTAACTTAATGTGTTTTCCTCTAGTGTGTCGATGGGTAAATGCTTTTTCATAATTCATCTTTTTCTTACATTATTGTTCTTTATTATAATTATATTTATTTCGTATGATAACAAATCTCAGTCCGTCTATTGTATACCCCTTATGTGTGGGGTGATGGAGAATAACCCTAAATATTTGTTTGTTTTATTTCTCATAATTTTATATTAAATATGTTTTTACTGGTACAATTCACTGGTAGGTTATCTAAAATGGTAAATTTTTATAACAACACCTGTCTCGCATTGGAGCTGAAATTTGTTTTTATTATTGTTTTTTAATTTGTTTAGAACGAATATGGCCTTTAAAATACATTTTAAAAATAACAATATCATAAACACAAACTGCACCTTATTTTAGAAGGCAGGTGTGATATTTATCCTCAAGTATGAACTATTAACTTTAAAATAATAGTTCTGGTGGCTAGAATCTTTCAAAACACACTGGAAAATATGGAAAAACCACAAATTTCACTATTCAATATGGACAGGTGTATCTATAAAGAAAACTTCAGAGACCAACTCCCAGAGTGTTAACTAAACAAAGAATAAATTTCGATAGTTTTGAAGGCCAGATTTATTTGAAACACTCCAAAACCATAGAAAATACAATTTTCATCTTTAGACGATTATATTGTAAGAATTTACCTCTCAGATTGTGGTATTTAATCTTATGATATGATTAAAATTCATAATATTTCTTTAAGAATACGAATTTCAATTGTAAATAGACGATAGCAATAACAATTTCAATTGAGTTATGCAATGCTTATGAATATTTTGTCTAAATACCTGAGGGAATGTTGGTGTTTCCCTTTCAATAAATTAAAGAATATCTTCTTTGAATTATTGTTTTGTAATTATATAATATTATACAGAGCTTTGTTACTGTTTTGGGATTGAGAGCAATACTGAATTTACCATTGTGCTTTGGTGTGCTTAAGCACAGGGCCCTGTTGGCCAGGATGGGCCCATCTTCCTGCCACCAAAAATTTTTACGATGAATTTTTCAATGTTTAGGGCCTCATAACTTCTTTTTCTTTCCTTTGTCATTTTTTTCCATTAATCTATATTATCGTGTTGTTATACACGGTTTAGACATATTTGTCCTTCTGAACGAATTGTGAGCTATTTATAAAGTTATGTATGCATTTGCTACGTTATTTATGTATATATTTAAAACATATTCTACTGTAAATTTATACAACTGTAATAAAATTAACAAAGTTCTCTATACGAGACTAAGAAAGAAATTAAAATCATGATCAACTAATATATTTAGAGCAATAGAAAATCAATGTAGTAAAAGCCAAAGCACAAATATTTCAAAACAAATTATTCTCCACATTATTGGAGGGGCTGAAGCTCCTTAGTGGTGGTAGGCATGTATATATATTTTTTTCTTTTTTTTAAAGATTTTATCACTCTTTCAATGGTAATCCGATTGTCATTTAAATAAAGTACCAGTGAAGTACTGGGTTAATATAACTGACTTTCCCCATCCTTGAAATTACTGATTTTTGACAAAATTAAATATTATTAATCACGGACTTAATCCATCAATCAATTGGTTAACCAACCAATCAGCTATGTAGTCTTTCATCACAGTATATAATCTTATCAATGACTTTTTGCCAGTGCTGGATTTAACATTGTGCTTAGGTGTGTTTAAGCACAAGGTCCCGTTGGCCAGGGGACCCATCTTCCTGCCAAAACAAAATGTATTACCTTCTTCAAGGTCCAAGTAAGGGGCCTCATAACTATCTCACAGCCTAATTTATCCTAAATCTTGTGCTGTATTTTGCCCTCTGTGTCTCCTTTTTGCTTGAGTTTATCTCAGGTTATAGTTACTCTATTTTTTTTCTCTGTCTCTTTCTACAATGTATGCGTGTTTTTTTTTGTGTCTGCACATACATGCTATCTACTACCTTCTCTTTTCATGCATATGAATTATTGAAGAGCTTGGATGATTTAAAAATATGAGAAACCAAACACTTTATATAAACTTAATAGTCAATCGCTATCAATAATAGCTTTAGAAAATCAGGTAGAATACCCTAATCAGACATGCTCAGCTGATTTTCAAGAGATATGGACATTGATTCTCTGTTGCAGCTGCTGGCCACTTTCTTCCATCTTTAAAGGATATTTCACCCAATTTTCTAA
>OZ024743.1:250262635-250272635 GCA_964016885.1 Eledone cirrhosa | reverse complement strand
ATCTTTATATATATGTGTATGTATATTATATATATGTTTATATATATGTGTATATATATATATATATGTTTATATATATGTGTATGTATATATATATATATATATGTGTTTATTTATATGTGTATGTATATATATGTTTATATATATGTGTATGTATATATATATATATATATGTTTATTTATATGTGTATGTATATATATACATGTTTATATATATGTGTATGTATATATATATATATATATATATATATATGTTTATTTATATGTGTATGTATATATATGTTTATATATATGTCTATGTATATATATATATATGTTTATTTATATATGTATGTATATATATGTTTATATATATGTGTATGTATATATATATATATATATATATATATATATGTTTATTTATATGTGTATGTATATATATGTTTATTTATATGTGTTTATATTTATATATATATATGTTTATATGTATATATATATATATATATGTTTATATGTTTAAATATGTATGTGTGTTTATATATATATATTACATATATGTTTATATGTATATATATATGTTTATATGTTTATATATGTAAGTATATGTTTATATATATATATGTTCATATGTATGTATATATATATACATATAAACATATATATATATATATACATATAAACATATATATAATATATATATAAACATATATGTATATATATATATTTATATGTATATATATATTTATATGTATATATATATGTATGTGTGTTTATATAAATATATATATATATATGTGTGTATATATAATATATATGAATGTATGTGTGTGTGTGTGTGTGTATTTTAAATATATATATAGTCTGTGGTGCTGAGACTGTGGAGACCACAAATCAGGGCAGTACTCTTGGCATGGGAAGAAGCAGAGCAGTTATAGAGGAAGGTATAAAAACCTTTAAAAGCCTTGTCAAATACAAGCCCAAACCACTAGGCATCGCAGTCGGTTCCCCCTCTCTCTCTCTATATATATATATATTTATGTATATGTATGTATATATGTATATGTATAGGTATGTATATATGTATAGATAAATGATAAATATTGAGGACAATGAATTAACTGTGGAGATATAAAAGACACAGAAGCAAAATCCAACCAAACAGTGAGTGTGTTCTGTTATTATTTCTGGCAATATTATTACAAAGGGCGGTAGATTGGCAGTATCAGTAGAGGGTCGAACTCCATGCTTTCCAGCATAGTTACGTCCCTTTGCGGTCTGAGTTCAAATCCCGCCGAGGTTAACTTTGCCTTTCATGCTTACGGGATCGATAAAATAAAGTACCAGTAATGTACTGGGTAATTGATAGCCTTGTGCCAAAAGTAGAAACAATTATTACAACAATGTGACCCTCCCCAAGTATAACACTATATATATATATATATATATATATATATATATATATATATATATCTTTATCAATGTGTTTATATAAGTGGATTTGTATATCGAACCATATGTATGTGTAGATTGTGTGTGCTGTATGTTTATTAAATAACTTGACATTGGATATGAAGGAAAAAATAATACCTGAGCAGCAGAAAAAAAACATTCTGTCACTCTGTATTCTGAACACCAGCCTCTCTGATCATCTGATCATAGACCAATAATATTTATTGATCCATTGATCCATTGATCTGTTTCAAGGTAATGCCTGTAGAAACAGTATGGATTAACAAGTTTGATACTAAACAAAAAAGAAAAAATATATAGCAATGTCCCACCTTTTTTTAATTGAAACATTGATTTTGTTTTTGTTTGTTTTGTTTTTTACATATCAATCAATCAATCAATCGATAATAGAAGTGTTCATGTCTAACAGATAAGATACTGTTCTTTGATATATTGATTGTGTCTGCAAGGAGAGAGATAGAGAGAAAGGGAAAGAGGTAGGTCGAAAGAGAGCATGAGAGACCAAGAGAGAGAGAGAGAGAGTATATATTGACAGAGAGATGGACAGAGTAAGAAACTTCAGAGAGGTGGGGGGGGGGGGGGGGGGGGCAATTATATACTGCCATCTAGCGAGAGAGAGATATATAGATAGATAGATTGAGAGAGAGATACTATTGTATATTGATAGATAGGTAGAAAAATGGACAGATAATGATGGATAGACTGATAGGTAGGCAGATAGAGATCTTGAGAGATGGTATGATAGGGAGATATGTAGATTGATAGATAGATGGATGGTTGGATGCCATTAGTTATGAAGTTGGTAAATCGACAGAGCTGATTACTTGATGCACAAAATGCTTGAAAGAGTCAGACAGGGTATGTGAAAGAGAGAAAGTATAGTGGTAGTTATACACACTCCCAAACACTTGTAAATACAATATATACATATATACACATACAGAAAACATATTTCCACTTAACTATATCCTGCAATATTCATTTTGACTAGATATTTAAACAAAGGGATGCATACATGCTCACACACACATCACACATATGTTGAAGTAACTGTGATATGTATGATAGTATACATACAGTAGAGACTATATGTATATTTATTAAACATACTCTACATGTTTCCATATATGCCTAGCTCTCTCTCTCTATATATATATATATATATGAGTATATATATGATATATGAGTATATATATATATATATATATATATATATATATATATATATATAGTGTATATATATATAGTGTATATATATATATATATATAGTGTATATATATATATAGTGTCATCATCATCATCAGTGTATATATATATATATATATATATATACATATATATATATATATATATTTATATATATATATATATATATATATATATATATAACGAAGGAAATGTGGTAAGGAACCAGGTGGACCATAACGCACCAAAGTACTCAATACTTAAGGTAGTAGAGTGGGTAATAGGAACGAGTAGGACCCCGACGGCTGAGCTCAAGCCGTCTCGATGGCCAATTCTGGACTCCAGAATTGGCCGTCGTGATGGCTTGAGCTCAACCGAGTATATATATATATATATATATATATAGAGTATATATATATATATATATAGAGTATATATATATATATATATATATATAGAGTATATATATATATATATATATATATATAGAGTGTATATAGTGTATATATATATATATAGTGTATATATATATATAGTGTATATAGTGTATATATATATATAGTGTATATAGTGTATATATATATATAGTGTATATATATATATATAGTGTGTATATATATATAGTGTATATATATATATAGTGTATATAGTGTATATATATATATATATATATATATATAGTGTATATATATATATATATATACATATATATATGTGTGTGTGTGTATATATATATATATATATATATATATATGTTTTGTATATGTATATATGTTTGTATATATATTGTGTCAACACTATTAACTGTGCTAACAGCTTGGTGTATTTATTAAGAGGCTAACAGAGTTAGTGGTGGTGCTCTGAACAGAAGTAGAAACAGAGGTGAGAGGGAGAGGAACAAGAGAAAGATGGAGGTTGAGTGCAGTGGTGGTGGGATGTAGAATGCAGTAGGTGTAGGGGGTAGGATATACGAAAGTATGAATATTTTAACAACTTTATCTGTTCTGTTTCAATTATTATATATTTGCAGTCGTTCTTATTACAGAACATATTTTGATTTTGTTTAGTTTTCGTGGTGTAATATTTTAGGGTTGGGAAGAGGTATGTTTATGCAAATATTTCTCGAATACATTAACAGATGCAATCAATTATCTTTCAGTGCCTTTTTAATTTCATTATTGCAGCTTTTTTGGTTCGTTTATATTTTTAATTGAACCATGTGGATTTGTATTTCCATATAATACTTCCCAACAATTCTTGTTGTTGTTCTCCTTTTTTTTATTATTATTATTACTATTATTATTAAATTTTCTAGCGACCAGATATTTATTCCTTGATTTATATTTAAAAAGAAAAGTGGTGGTGGTGGTGTGTGTGTGTGTGTGGGGGGGTCTCACCAGAATTGAAATATTTTTCTGTGTTGTATGTGTTTTATTTATTTATTGTCTGCAAAAGACAAATAATATTTTCCAAAATGAGGTTTATAGACTTGGCAATTTTTAAATAATCAATTGTTTTATTTTGGTTTGTTCTTTTTTTTTTCTCCTTCTTCAGAAGATATCTTTATAATTTCCATGTTTTGTTACTCTGGAAAGAAAACTGAAGGTTCACAGACTTGAAGAGAGAACTTTCTTTGGTTTTCCTTCTTGGTCTGTTGTCATTAGAAATAAGCTGAAAAAGTTGCTTAACCCTTTTGATACAAAACTGCCTGAAACTTCCCTTGTTTCAATGGTACAAAACTGAATATTTTAGAGTTGTTTATGTAAGAACTATTGTTCTAAACACCAGCTTAAATGGGGAAGTTCATATTTCTAAATCTCACTAATTTTTTTATTTTTGAAATGATTTAAAAATCAAAGGCAGTGACTTTTATTATAAATATGGTAATGAAAGGGTTGACAATAAGAAAATTAATTATATCACTAAGCCCCACCCCCTAAATTCTTGATTATTCTTTAAGGATTTGAAAATCATAAGGCACATTAGAAATATGGTTAAAAAAGGGATAAGAGAGATGATACAAGATGGGTGCATTTTGTGACAATTGCTCAGAGCACGATGTGCCCTCAGCATGGGTGAAAACTGGGTAAAATAAACACAAATTGGTTAAAATAGAATTATTAGTAGTTGATAATGTCATAGTTATCAGAGAAGTGTTTTTAAATGAAAAAGAGGGGCTATTAAAAGCAATTAGTAATATTTCTAAATATTTCCCTTTCACAGTGCACTCTAGCCTTTCAAACATGCTTACTTTCCGTTTTTTACGACATTAATACAAGAAAATATATTTTGTTTTCAAAGTTTCTACATTCACATTCTATTATCAAATTTTGTTATATTATACCTAATCACAATTCTCCAATATATATATATATATATGTATATCAACAAACACACACACACACACACATATATGTATGCATATGTATGTATATGTATGTGTATATATATATATATATATATATATATATATATATATATATATATACATATACACATATGTCATTGTGCCTAATCCATGATACTGTGGAAAATAGACATTAAACAGTGATGATATATATATATATATATATATATATATATATATATATATATATATGTGTGTGTGTGTATGTGTGTGTGTGTGTGTAAACAAGATTGGTTGGTTTATGAAGTATTGTGAAATTTGAATAGATATGCAAGTAAATGGTTAAACACACAGGCATCTCCATCCACATTTTACCATCTCCAAGGGTAGTTAACCAAATTTATTCAACTATTAATGTAGTTATCTACATTGAAGAAGTTACATTTTCAAATATATACATATATATATGTGTATATGTGTAAATATATGTAACTATGTATAAAATATACACATACACATACACATAATATTCTTTATTTAACAAAATAGTTTGTATTTTTATTTAACTGAGGGCATTATAATCATAATCATTTCAAGATGGATATCGCTGGTGTTATTGTTATAGTATGTATATAGCTCCATTAATGATTATGAAGAGTTAAAGAACTCTACAGTACTTATTATTATTAAATTAAGGAAAAAACAAATAGTGTGAAAAAAAGAGAAAGACCGAAAGGAACAAAGGAATTGTATCAGTTCCACTGCCGTACATAAATGTGTGGAAACTGCTACTACATTGATTGGCCCTGAGCAAAGTAATTAAAATAATATATTTCCATCAAGTGTTTTTCATTGTCGCCGTCATTACTGTTAGCATTATTGCTATCGTTGTCATTATCACCACCATCATAATCATCTTCCCATCATCAACACGCCCCCACCACCATACCACTATCATCATGATCATGATTATCATCATCATCATTGCAATTTCCCCACAATCGTCATAATTATCATCACCAACATCATCCTCACTCACATCCACCTTTTCCACCACACCACCACCACCAGGATCCCATACTCATCATCAGTATCATTATTATCATTATCGCCACCACCAACACAACCAGCACCACCTTACTAACATATAAATATGCAATATTGCAATATCAGGACAAAAACAAAATATCAATGATTTCACAATGGAGCTGATAAGAAATAATTGATTCCCATTGCTGCTTCATGTCTTTGATCATCTACATATTGCATTTTATGATGGAGTTGATTGATACATCTCTAGCCGACCCACTCAACAACAACAACAACAGCAGCAGCAAATGGCCTGACTGTATCGCTATTAAAAGCTTCTAGCAATATCTATTTTTTTGTTGTTGTTATCATTTCCAGTTTAGCTCTGTTATTGTAACTCATACAATAATATACCAGATGCATTTAATGGATTTATAAAGTGTACAGGATTGTTGAATATAATGTAAATAATACAATAATTATATCTGGGCTTTTTGTTTTGTTTTAGTTGTGTAATTGTTGCTGCAAAGTGGTTTATGATTGAATGAAAACACCAAAGGATAGAGTGGGCTCTTTAGTGTTCTTGAGGGCATAATAATTTCTCTAGTACTAGGGCACGATAAAATGAACCTAGTACACTTTGTAATAGATGTGTCATAGGGTAGAGAGGGCTCTTTAGTGTTCTTGAGGGCATAACTTCTGTAGTGATAGGGCATGTTAAAATGAACCCAGTACACTTTGTAATGGTGGTGCCATTGATTTTGCGGGCATAACTTCTCTAGTCTGATGTTCATGAGAAAATGAACCCAGAACATTCTGTAAAGGTGTTGACAATGAAATGGGAATGCCAAAGGATAGACAGAACTCTTAAATCTTGTTGAGAATAGGCAGGATCTATAATGATGCCATGATTAGATGCATCCAATACACCCTGTAAGGAAGTTGAAAAAAGAATGGAAGTGTCATTGTGTAAAGAGGGCTCTCTAGTGTTATTGAAAACAAAACAACCTCTCTTATACTGGTAAAATAAACCCAGTACATTCTATAAATGGGTTGACAATCAAATGGAAGAGGACTCTTAAATTTTGTTTTGAGTATGCAGTATCTATAGTGACAGTGCCATGATTAGATGCACAAAATACACTCTGTAGAAAGGTTGAAGATCAAATATAGGTTACATAGAGCAGAGAGGGCTCCTCTACTATTGTTGAGGATATGACAAGCTCTCTAATGATGGTATCAGAGTAAAATTAACCCAGTGTACTTTATAAAGTGATTGACAATGAAATAAGGTAAAGAGGACTCTTCATTCTTGATGAGGAAACAACCTCGCTAGTGCTTGTGCCATAAGATGCACCCACTATACTTTGTAAAGTTGTGTTGGTGCCATGACAATAAACTAAATACACTCTGTAATGTGTTGTATAGTGGTTGTGAAAAGCATCCAGCTGTAGAAATCAGGCCAAAAGTTGGAGTGCACAAGTGATATATAGTTTAACCAACTAATCTAAAAGGATAATAACACTGAATAAGAACTGACTCAGATTGTACCAACCCATGCCAGAAAATAAAGCAATGGTAAAATGATGTTTGTTCTGTTTACTCCATCTTAAGATGGAATAAGAACAGCAAGGAGAGGGGTCACAGAAAAGAAGAAATAGCCATTGAAGAAATCATAGAATGTGTGATGAAATAGCCAATAACTAATAATAATAAAGCTTGAATTATCTTTTTATTGGCAAAGATGGCAACATGACCATTTCCAATTATAACAATATATATATATTTATGTAGATATTATTACATAATCTTTACAAGTTTTCACACCTCAAGCATATATATATATATATATATATATATTATAAAGAGTCGGGACCTGATCGTTGAACTCTTGCCATTTCAACAGCTAGTTCCAGATTGGGTCCTGACTCTTTATAATATAACCATACTCTACTACTCCAAGTATTGAGTACTCTGTTGAGTAATGTTCTAACCAATTTCAAACTGATTCCATCATGATTTATATATATAAATATATATATATTTATATATACACATATATGTCTATATTTAAGAAAATGTACCATATGCACTGTATGTATTGTGATTTGGAGTGCATCCTGCAATTAATTACATAAATAATTGTATAGTATATATAGTGATTAACAATTGTATACTGTATAAAATAAGAAGCGTGTTATGAAATTAAGAAAACATATATAACCATCAGCTGTATTGTGTGCATGCACATACATATATACACCTACACACACACACACACATATGCATGTATACACGTATGTATGTGTATGTACACTCACACAAGATTTTTCATTTTGTTGTCTTCACAAACTGGTATTATATTTTACTTCATTACATGTTATGTTATGACACCCCTGCAAAAAGAAAAACACAATCTCTCTTGTTTAACCCTTTCATTACCAAATTTCTAATGAAATACATTTCCTATTTTTGAAGAATTTTGAAAATTGTCAGGAATTTGGGAATTAAGAAATCTAAACCCAATAGATAAATGTAGATTCAATATAGCACATATAGAATGTCTATTTGATTGTTGTATGTTAACTGTTTTGCATTTAAACTGGCCATATTCAGCCAGAATTCTCTCTCGTCTTTCTGTTCAAAGTGGCCATAACTGGTTGCTCATACTTATGTTAAGATATTGTTCTCAAAATAAATAATATCAAAATATCATAGATTCGATATTGTGTGAGATAATTGTGAAATAAAGCCTTTACCATGAAAATACATAGTAAATATAGATTAATGTAAATGCTAAAGACTTAAGGTTGTTTTCACTTGTAACTTCTATATGAGTTGGTCTTAGGTTGTTGCAATTCACCTGATTGAGATAAAAAAACTGATGATCAGTTTCTAGGGATTACCACATGGAGGGTGACAAACTTGGGTCCTACTTGTAGTTGATACAGAGTTAATCCAAATATTGTTGTGTTCATATGTCAGCCTTTATATAGCCGTCTCAAACCACTGACATGTCCAGTTACCTCTGCATCTAATATAAACACTTTAACAGCAGCAATAGCAAAGAGGAGGAACGGTGGGGATTATTTTATTTATTTAAAAATATATATATTTTGTCTTTATTTCATTCATGAAGAATTAACTTTGATTATTAATTCTCTACATTTTATATAGTTTAAGTAATAAGATCCTGTACTAAATGAAATTACCACAACATTCTTAAATGACTGAAATAGCACAATCAATATTGCAAATTTGTACAGTAGTAAAAATACTATAAACATTTGAAACATCTTGTACCACATGAAACCACATTCGCAAGAAATTCTTTAAAAAGGTGAAACAGCATTATGACTGCATGAAATTAAACAGTGAAGTCTTTACTCTTATATTGCAATTGTTTTATAACAATCTGTACAGCTGTAAACATACTCTCACTATTTGAATTAACAAATCATATAAAACCACGTTAACAAGACATTCTTGAAAAGTACAAAACAGCACTATGACTGAATCACATTAAAAATTGTTTTTACTCTAATATTGCAAATTTTCACAATGATCTCTATAGCTGTAAAGGTTCTAAAAAACATTTTAAATTATCAAATATATTTTTAGATATTTTCTGCTAAATCATTATTGAATGTTAAGAATTAATTAATAATTTAAAACTTTGTTCCATTTTCTTTTTACCAATACATCTGCAGAGGAAGAAATATCTTTTCATTCTTCAGATTTGAAAACAAAAAAAAAACATTTCACTTTTGTGAAAAAGAATTTTTTAAAATTCAGACCAGGACCAAAAAATATATAAATAGATATAGAGTAGAAAGCTTTTAGTTTGATATCAACTTTAATCTTCAACTTTGGTCAACATTTCTGGTCTGCAGCTTGTATGGTGGTGGGCAGAGTTGGATTTAACATCAAGAGTCTAATAGCCAAACCAAGTTGTAATTTCCTCATAATATCCCAGCTTACAGATCTTG
>OZ024743.1:250237635-250257635 GCA_964016885.1 Eledone cirrhosa | reverse complement strand
TGTTTTTAAATGTTCTTTGTCAGTGTTTCCCAAATATCTGTAGAATATATATACCAAGCTTTGTTGTTATTGTTGAAAATACCCCACCACCACCATATATACACCATGTTTTGTTTAAGATTATCAGTTGTTGTAGAAAGATATTCATCATTTCAGTTTTAGGATAGATTTAGCTTGACTCACTAAAGCCACACATGCTTTCCTCCTGTAAAAATTATGTTTCCATTTCTTCCCTTTCATTCTCTTGTCTATTCTTCTTTCTCTCATCTATCTTCTGATGAAGGATTAATGTCTGAAAAATTTAAACATATTTTACCTAATATATCAAGTGTTAAACTAATTTATATCATCATTGTACTGCATTGTTCTCCTGTCTTGACTGTTTGCATTCATACACATAATTATATATATATATATATATATATATATATGGAGAGAGAGAAAGAGATACACACACAGACACACACACATATATGATGGGCTTTCACAGTTTCCATTTACCAAATTTCACTCTCAAAACATTGGCTAAACATTCGAAGACTGCATTTAAACACAAAACCCCTGACTCTCGAATCACTGGTATAGATTCACTGTTGTAGTAAATTAGACATCACTCTACCCATGTATTGCAATTTGTTTCTCCTGTTTGTAGAGCTAAACCTACATATGTGGACACACACACACACACACATACACACATGCACATACATCTAAATTGCCAAAGTGCACTTAAGTACAAAATTCCTGGCCAATTTCACAGCTATAATAATAATTGTTTCTACTTTTGGCACCAGGCCAGCAAATAACCAGTGCATTACTGGTACTTTATTTTATCAACCCCATAAGGATGAAAGGCAAAGTTAACCTTGGCGGGATTTGAACTCAGATCATAAAGGGGCATAACTCTGTGCTGCAAAGCATAGCATCCGACCCTCTACCGATACTGCCAATCCAACGCCCAGCTATAATAATAATAATTATTATTATATATATATATCCCATGTATTGAATTTTGTTTCTCCCATTTGCACAGCCAAAGCAAGGTATGTATGTAGCTACAGGTTATTTTCAATCAATTGAAGAATATTGATTAGCTACACCAGGTGTAAAAAAAACTAAATTACCATAGGTGTTTCTGTAAACAATGTTCTAATTCAGTGGTTCTCGGCTTGATTTTCAAGTCAGAAAATGTATTGATATATTACTCATGGTTGTTAGCAATGTATTCGTGTATATATATATATATATATATATATATATATATATATATATGGACACATAATACCTGATGGAGTTGTAGGAGCACCATACTCTTGGGCATTTTAAACCTGATGAAGCCCACCCCTCCTCACACCTGAATACAACCAACTTCTTCCAGAGAAGGGAGAGAGAAAGAGAGTGGAAGAATCGATGTTTGCAGCATCTGAACTCATAGTGTAGTGAGCCAGTACAAACTCCGAGGCATTTTTAATACAACTCCCCACAACTCTGCCGATTCACCATTAACAGAGCCATTCATATTCTAAGACAGAGTTATTACAGAATCAAATTTTGTTCCAGCTCTCTTTGACCTAAGTTCAAAGCTCACCAAAGTCAAATTTGCCTTCCAGAGTAGATAAAAAATGACCAGTCCAGTGTGTGGTGGATTGGTGGATTTAAAGTGTTGAACATGATGTGTTGTGGTATCTGTTCTGGCTATGTGAAGTCTGAGTTCAAATCTTGTATCCTGTACTTTGAGAGCCAAGATTGCAAATAAACTCCCAATCACATGTAAACACATGTTGAGCCCTAATGTGTTTACATAAATTTACATACACACACATCTGCATATAAGCACATAAAGAATCTATATATACATGTTCACACATGAAAGAGAGGAAAATAGGGCGAAAAATGATTGTTTTATTACATAACAAAAAATGGATATTTTACTCCTCCTTAACTGTTTTACTCTCACTCCATTATAACTTTCAGGCTATCTCCATATCATTTCTTAAATTCATCTTTTTTACCACAGTGGTAAGTGGCAGTTGGGATATTTTCATTTAGGGTGTTTTCTGTGATAAATGTGGTTCTCCCTGCCAAATTTTGTGAAGATTCTTTGAGCAATGGCAACATTGTTTCAAGAAAAACAAACTCCCAAGACAGACAAGCATTAGTTTCAGCAGAATTTGAGTTCACAATGCTAAGAGCCAGAACAATTTATTGTGGCACTAACAGAACTAGAGAAGTGGTCATGTCCTCAATGAGAGAAGATGAAAGAGTCCCCTCAAACCTACATACTCACCATTTATCACCCATTTTACAGAGTGTACTGTGGGAATTTTATCATGGCACCAGCACTAGAGGAGTTGTCTTGACAAGACTATAGAGTCCTTTCATTTGTGTCCAATGCAAAATGTAATCAGTGGGAACTGAGGGGTGGGGTCCATGAACAAGATGTATGTTTTCCCACTTCTACCAGGTGAGAGAATGGGGAGTGGAAGAGAAACAATTTACTGTCTGCTAGATAATGTCCAGTAAATTTAGTCTGTATAGAAATCCAATAGTGTGTGTGTATCAAGCTTGTTGCCTACCAAGTGGTGGTGGGTTGCCGTGGGTTTTAACGTTATTTATTTATTCATTCTCTGGAACTAATATGAATCTTAGAGTAAAATACTATATTTTATGGCATTTAGCAATAATAATAACAGTAATAGTAATAATAGTATTAACAATATTAATGAGTAGCAACAATAAAATGAACCAAAGGAAAACAGAAACAAATAATAATAATAATAATAATAATAATAATAATAATAATTTTTTAAAGCAAGAAAAACTAATCTTTTAACACACCTACACCTCTTTTACATTAGTTCTGCTGTTTTGAACATAAATCACAAATATCTCTGTAAATATTTACCAAGAACTACATTTCTTACTACTACTACTACTACTACTACTACTATTACTAGTGCCACCACCACCATGACTGGTACTAAGCCATTTTCTTGCCTCACTTCCCTTCAGCACATGTTCCCAGATACCCCATTCCCCACCCCCACACTACATCTGACCAGTATCTAAGGGTTGGAGATAGGGGGTTGGGTTGGTCTCAGTTAATCACCTACCTCCATTTATCTGTTGTTAGGGTAATTGCTGTCTTCCTCTTTATTCAGTTATTCTATTTATTCCTGTCTGAGGAACCAGCTACGCATCACAGAAATTTGAATATAAGAGGCTATTGATCAGCCTATATATATATATATATATATATATATATATATATATGTATGTATGTATATATATGGGTATATGTATGTATATATATATATATGGGTATATGTATGTATATATATATATATGTATGCATGTATGTATGTATATATATATGTATGCATGTATGTATATATATATATATATGCATGTATGTATATACATATATATATATATATGCATGTATGTATATACATATATATATATATATATGCATGTATGTATATACATATATATATATATATATTGCATGTATGTATATACATATATATATATATATATTGCATGTATGTATATACATATATATATGTATGCGTATATATGTATGTATATGTAAGTGTATATGTATGTATATATATATATATATATATAAGTGCATATGTATGTATGTATATATATATCAAATAAGAGTAGTTAAGATGGGGCTATTTCACCATAATTGGTTTTTTGCATGATATTTCTGTTACATGGTTATGCATGTGACTTCATCAGATGCTTATGCAATTATAGCTGTAGTTGTGCAATCATATATTACCACATATGTCTGCTGGCATCACAACTGGGTGGTAATATATATATTCTTTTTCTTCTTCTTCGCCCACTTATTCCTGAGAGGGCCACGGGGGGGGGGGGGGGGCAGAGTCCTGAAACACTCCCTCCAGCAGGTCCTAGAAGCAACCGTCTCCAACTGATCCAGCTGGATCCCTAAGTGTGACCAGCCAAGCTCATGGATGTTATCCAACCATATTGCTCAAGGTCTCCTGCTGGTTAGTTTTGCTTGTAAAATCTGTCCAGCAATTCTTTCCTAAGACCTTCTAAGCACATGCTCATAGTATCGGAGCTGTGATCTCTCAATTCACAGAAGTGAGCGACTCTACCTTGATTCTTGGCTTGCCTTAATCACTAGATTGAAGTAACTAATATTCAATGCCCATTTTCTATGCTAGCATGGGTTCTATATGTGTGTGTCTCTCTCTCTCTCTCTCTCTCTCTCTCTCTCTCTCTCTCTCTCTCTCTCTATATATATATATATATATATATATATATATATATATAGGAGAAAGTATGACTCCGACGGCTATTTCTGGACTATTTCTGTCCAGAAATAGCCGTTGAAATGGCTTGAGCTCTGCCGTCGGGGTTATACTTTCTCCTATTACCCACTCTACTACCCTAAGTATTGAGTACTCTGGTGCATTATGGTCCATCTGGTTCCTTATCACAACTCCTTCGTCTCTCTCTCTATATATATATATGGAGGCACATGGCTTAGTGGTTAGAGCATTGGCTTTGCAATTGAAAGGTTGTGAGTTCAATTCTCAGACCAGGCGATGTGTTGTTTCTTTGAGCAAGACACTTTATTTCACATTGCTCCAGTTTACTCAGCTGTAGAAATGAGATGATAGGGACTGGGGTCTCTATCATTCCACTGTAAAGTGGTCATGGAGGTGCCACGGCAAAAAACAAAAAACAAAAAACACCCAGCCCACACTGTAAAGTGGAATGTAGGCGCCATGGAAAAAAAGCACCAAGCACTCACTGTAAATGAGGTTGGTGTTAGGAAGGGCATCCAGCTGTAGAAATCAAGCCAGAATCAGTTCCCGTCCCACCCTTGCAAGCAAGGAAAAGTGGACGTAAAAGGAAATGATGATACACATTTGTCACCTCCATACCAGTAATTAGAGTGGATTTTATTATTGTTTTCCATAGGAATGTGTTTTGGTTGTGGTTCTTATTATGAATGTGACTATTGTTTTTTTACTATATAGTTTGTGTGGTTTGTATATAGCCTTCTAAATCAAGATTAATTGATTTGATGATAAACTGTTTGGTTTGTAAAGGCTTAGATCGGTTTGAAGTCATATATTGTTTTGTGTTTATGGTAGAGTATATATTGGTTTACGCAATATAAAATGCCCAGTCCAATCTGGTAACTAGCAGGATTATTATTGCAAAGGCATTAGAGTGTTGGATGAATGTGTAGTATTTGCTTGGCTCCTTGAGTTCTGAGTTCGAATTCTGTTGAGGTCGGTTTTGCCTTTTATCTTTCTGGAGTCAATAAATTGCCAGTCAATTACTTGGGTCAATATAAAAGCCGTTCTCCTTCCACCAAATTGCTAATCTTGTGCCAATGTTAGAAAGAATTAGATGATAGATTGGCATGGTGTCAGATAAATGTTTTGTAATATTTGTTCTGGCTTTTTATGTTCTGAGTTCAAGTCTTACGAAGGTAAACTTTGCCTTTCATCATTTCGAGGTTGATAAAATAAGATATAAGTAAAGTACTGAGGTTGTTATAATCAACTTTCTCCTACCCCGAAATTGCTGGCCTTGTGTCTAAATTATAAATCACTATTATGTGGGGTGTTCTGACTGAACTATTGTGTTAACCACCCATGTGTGGATGGTTAATCCCAAACATTTTTCATGTTTTATATTATATCTTGTGTTACTGCACATTTCATAATACTTTTGTAATTATTTTATTTTTTTATCTGGCCATTGTGTTACACTCATGCCTCTACTCTCATTTTATATATAGCTTTAATTAGTTTTGTTTGTCCAGTCTCACATGTATTTTATGTTTGTAATATTAGTTGGTAAAGTTGTTAGAGCATGGGATATTTGTTCCGGGTCTCTGCATTCTGAGTTCAAATCTTGCCAAAGTTCACTTAATCTTTCATCATCTTGGGGTTGATAAAGTAATACCAACCCTGCTCTGGTGCAGCCCTCTTTCCTTCTAGCTGTCAACAATCTGGATGTTTCACAGGATCAAAGGAGTGGGAATGTCTGTGTTTGCTCATGACTGCATAGGTTCCTGAAACCCTTAGTGAAAGCATCTTACATACAACCAAGTCTTACTTGATTGCAAGTTGATGGCTGTATTAATTTAGTTTATGTTTATATGTAACATTCACTGCATTCTATAAGCAAGCCCGTGTGACTAATAAAGAAGTTATTTTTGCATATGTTAGTGAGTGGAGGTGGGGTAAGGGGTAGCAGTCATGAACAATCCTTGGGTCTCAGAGACTAGGGGTGGGGGGTCATCATCTGACAATAGACCCTGGACTGGACTGACCGACTGATCAACCAACCAATCTGTCAATAAACACACAGAAAAAAGAAAGGCAGTTCTTAATAATACACTCCCACCACCTTCATGTTAATTATTTCTTTCTTTTTTCTTATTTTCTCTATTTTTTCATTCATTCATTAAAACCTGACATATCTAATTTTAAATACCTCCTTCCCCTTCTTCTTCTTCTTCTTCTTTTTCTTTTTTCTTTTTTCTTTTTTCTTTTATCTTTCTTTTTTCTTTTTTCTTTTTGTTATTTTTCGTCTTACTATCTGACACCCCTCTATCTTTCACATACACTCCCTATAATTCCTTCTGGCAGTTCTCTCTCCCCCTCCACCTAAGTACCCATTCCCCATCTCTCCAATCATTGTCTTCTCATCTTTAACTGTAATTAAAAGAGCTCCTCCTCCTCTGTTTCTACCCCCCCCCTGTGACATTCACCTTGGTTCCCTATATCTTCCACCACCATCCCCATGTCTTTTTTTTCATTCTTTTTCTCCTTCCAGCTTCTTTTTTTCTTCTTTCCTCTGTATTTTACCTTTGTTTAGTTTTATATATTTGATATAATTGTTATTTTTTTGAAAGGAGGAAAATACTTTCAGCTCTCTCTCCCTCCCTCCCTCCCTCCCTCCCTCCCTCCATCTTTATTGCTCTGTAACTCTCTCAACCTTTCTTTCTCTTTCAATTGCTCTCACTCGCTCTCTTTCTATCACTCTCTGACTTACTACTCACTGACTTAATACTTTCATACCTACAGAGGCTATCATCCATTGCCCCACCACCTCATCACATCCCTCGACTTTCTCTCTCTTCTCGAGTTTTCTACGACGATTACCATTGCCACCACCTCCACTATCTGCATACATGCGCTATAGTGTAAGTGGATGAGTATTCTTCTGACATGTGTACCCTTAAGCTACCATGTATAAACTAAGAAATATTTTGACGATTTTCACCAATTTCAAATTCTATGTAAATTCAGTGCTAAACTATTTGGAATCATTATTTTACAATAAGTTCAAATCCCGCTGAGGTTAACTTTGCCTTTCATCCTTACGGGGTCGATAAAATAAAGTACCAATAATGTACTGGGTAATTGCTGGCCTTGTGCCTAAAGTAGAAACAATTATTTTACAATGAAACACTGCTTTTCTATATTTACTACATTGTCATGAGTGTTATTTATGCATTCTCTTCAGAACATTCCCAACAAATTTTTATAATTTAACTTTTTAACACATAAAAATAGACACATGCATGCATATGTGCATGCACACATGCGCCAACTGTTTTATTCTGTGACTGAATTATACTTCTTCTTTCAATCTTGTCTTGTATTTTATTGCTCTAGCTCTTTTTCCCTTCTTTCGCTCTCACCCTCTCTTTTTCTCACTTTGCCCTTGCTGTATCTCCCCCCCATCTTCTACTCTGAATCCTTATAAAATGCCCTCTTAATTGATCTCTGTCTTTCAACTATTACCTTATTCATTATGTCCCCTTGTACATAGTAGTCAGAAGAAAACAAAAATTAAAGAAACTTTTTGAAACTTTATAAAATGGATAAAAGGGTAAAAACTCATTATGTAATGGAGTTGTGAAACATAAACAATACATTAAACATTTAAAACATTTTCAATATCAAAGTATTAAAACTTCATAAATATATTCTCCACTCCTGAGAATTTCAGAAGTGCATCATCTAAATATAATGTGTTCATTGGCTACCTCAGCTTATACACAGGGTTTGGCTTTTTGCCCAATTATCAGACATAAAGTAGGGAGAGACAATTAAGGGCTGCTTATATTCAAATATATACAATAATTCCCAAGTCTAATGTGCATGACAATATGTGACAAGACTTCAGCTTTGAATTACAGGTACAATCCATCAAATGGGCTTCCATGCAACTTCTGTCTGCCCAATTTAACTGAAGTCTTTTGTCAATGTGAGGACATGGTAAACACACTTGCTTAAGATACCACATAGTGGGATTGAACACAGGACCTCATGATTCTGAAGTGAACTTCTTAACTATTAAGTCATGCCTGCTATATGCTAGTCATACCAATCTACACATATGCACACACACACACACACATACAGACTCATATACACACACACATGCACATACACACTCATATGCACACGCTCAAACATGCACCCACAAATGCAGAGGCACACACATACACACACAAACACCGGCTCACACAAATATGTATAACTGGACATAGACTGTATTTGCTGCATGTAGATAGACACACACATGCGTACACACACACTTAAACACACACACACTCAAACATAAGTATAGAGGGGCTAGAACATTGGGCTTGCAATCGAAAGGTTGTGAGTTCAATTCTCAGACCGGGTGTTGTGTTGTTTCCTTGAGCAAGACACTTTATTTCACATTGCTCCAGTTTACTCAGCTATAGAAATGAGATGATAGGGACTGGGGTCCCTATTATTCCACTGCAAAGTGGTCGTGGAGGTGCCACGGCAAAAAAAAAGCACCCCGCACTCACTGTAAAGTAGACGTTTAGGCGCCATGGAAAAAAAGCACCAAGCACTCACTGTAAATGAGGTTGGTGTTAGGAAGGGCAGCCAGAATCAGTTCCCGTATGAGCAAGACAAGGTCAGCCAACTGGACACTGCCCACAACAGGACAACCCGTCTAACCCATGCTAGCGTAAAACGGTGATGATGATTATATAGATATTGTGTATTAGCAGCATGTAGATAGACACATACACACAGACACACACATACCTTCATAGGTATTTATCTAAACATCCTTAGTATTGATATTTCCACATTGCTGCTGCTGTCAGCAATAATTCACAGAGCCATACACACAGACACATTGAATTCTTCATGGAATACATACATGCACACACACAAACACGTACACAGCCTTATACTATTTCTCTACTGCTTGTTTGTGTGTCTGTGTGTTCAGGTATTTATGTGCATAAGTCTGTGTGAGTGTGTGTATATATATATATATATATATATATATATATATATATATATATATATATATATATAAATGAAAATAGAGAAATTAATGTAAGCAAAAAGCCAACAATAATTCAGATAATAATAATATATATATACATATATGTGTGTGTGTGTGTGCATGTGTGAGTGTAAGCATTAGTGTGTGTGTGTGTGTAAATATAATTTATGAAAGTATTGCATGTCGGTGTGCATATATATACATACGCACACACGCACGCACACGCACACACACGCACGCACACACACACACACACACACACGTGTGTGTGTGTATGCATATACATGGCCATATATATATATAGAGAGAGAGAGAGGAGGAGAGTCTGCATTGCTGAGACAAGTGGAAATCACTTGGTGCCACAGTCAGGTTTTTACCTATCTCTCTTTCTCTTTTGTTCTCCCCCCCTCTCTCTCTCTCTCTCTCTCTCTCTCTCTCTCTCTCTCTCTCTCTCTCTCTCTCTCTCTCTCTGTGTGTGTGTGTGCCTACATGCAATACTTTCATAAATTCTGTTAAATATTTCAATGTGATATGTATGGTGTACATATGTATGTGCAGGATCAAAACCGTTCTCATTTACATGCACACTAATATGCACATGTATACGAAAAAGACACCACATACATGAACACATAAACAACAACATGCACCACACACATGCATTATACACACACAAAAGCACCACACACACACATGTGCCTCTCAACGCACACATGGATGTAACATACACAAATATTCATTATCCACAGGCGCCGCACATATTCACACATGCAGCACTTCTATAAATGCTAATCTTTTCCCAAAAAGGAAATCTCGGAAATATGGGAAATCTTTAACCATTTCTTGGTTGTATGAAAATACAGAGTTGTATTATTGTGTGTGTGTGTGTGTGTGTGTGTGTGTGTGTGTGTGTGTGTGTGTGTGTGCCTGTTTGTGTGTGTGTGTGTGTGTATTTCTGTGTGTATATGATGCTAATATGTGTGCGTGAGTGTATGCCTGTGTTTATGTGCCTAGCTACACGTGCTGCTAATACTCATCTATATATATATATACACAGGGATACATGTGTTTGTTTCAGTGTTTCAGTTTGTGTAAGTGTTTGTGTGTATGTGTGAGTGTGTGTGTGTGTATATTGTGTATCTGTATATGTGACTGTGTGTATGTATGACTGTATGTACCTCAATTTCAGTATATCCCCTCTCTGTCAATTATTACATCACAGTAATATATTTATCAATTCATTCATTTCTTTTGTTTCTGAAACATGAATAAGAAGTTGACTATACAAAGTTACTTAGTGCTATAACAGATTACTGGACAACACACATGCACACACATATATTTCTGCACACCTATGTGCATTGAGTACTACTTTGATTTGTAGTTTTTTTCCAGTCTTTGTACTGCAGACACCCAAAAGTGTTGGGAGAACATCTCAGTTGTGTCAGTCATGACAACCTCTCCTGAGCACTCGATGGCATATGAGACCATACATAAACGCACAAGTCCTCCCTGGCTTGCCTGGAGGATCAGTGGCTCTGGTCAAGATGGACCCGTCCAATCTTTGCAAGCAGGGAAAGAAAGCAGAGGTTAAAACAATGACGATGATGATGGTGACATATATGTGTATATATATATATATAAATGTGGTTGATGTTAGCAAACCGTAGCAAACCTGCTAGATAGTCCTATACGAGCAAGACACGGTCACCCGACCAATCTTACCTCAAATGAGACAATTCCTGTCTAACCCATGCTAGCGTGGAAGATAGACGTTAAATGATGACGATGGTGATATATATATATATATATATATATTGGAAAATGTGTGAAATTCTTGTTACAGTTAGGTATATTTGAAAAAAAGGAAAAGAATGACTTCACTTGTAGTTCTAAACAATTTAATTTTATAATATTATAATTTTACAATTTGGTTTTGTAGAACTAGTAAGTTCTTTCTTAACTTTGGTGGGGAAATTTTTTAAAGATTCCTGATTAACTTTCCTGGAGAACTTTCTCGCATTCGTCTGTGGCGATTGTCAAATTATAATATTATAAAATTAAATTGTTTAGAACTAACTACAAGTGAAGTCATTCTTTTCTTTTTTTCACACTTATACATATATATATTATATATATAAACCAGCAGAAGAACCCAGCATTGCTCAGGTTAAAGAAAATAATGAAATTTCATTCAAAACTTTTTCTAGGGTATAATTGAAAGTTCTAATATAGTTGTTTCTTTTATGTACATATCTTGTAGTTGCCATATGATTTCATACTTTGTTTCTTTATTCCTTTCATATTTTCTCTATGCTTGGGCTTTCATATCACTGATGAAATACAAACATAAATATTTTCGTTCTTCTTCTAAAAGTGACCGAAGTGGACCTTGAAAGTTGGTATAAAGCCACCTAAATGGATTACGTTTGCAGTAAATGATGTCATTTGGAATGTATTGTTGTATTTCTGGATATTTTGAAGAAAGTGCCTTGGTTCAGTAGTTGTACCTATAGCAGTCCCCTCAAAATTTCTAGTGGCTCATGTAATAGTTTCAACTTGATTTTTCCGTTTACCCAGCACAATCTAGTTGACTTACCTTTCCATTTTTTAGCACCACAAATTGGACAAATTTTGTTCCTTGAGGAAATTAAAATTAAAGGTTCTGAGACATAGTCTTGATGTGGATTGTAACTAAAAGCAGCAAAGTTCCACTTAGCAACCTTTTTAAAATGTAAATCTTCTGTTCTTGCCCTCTAATCACATAGTCTTTGAGTTGCTTGAGTTTCAGTTTCTTCATGCTGGTGTTCAGCTGCTCTATTTCTCTCCATTTGCTGTCTTAATGATTTTCATACTTTTGATTCCTCTTGACAAATAGTTGTTTCATTGCCCTATCTTCAGCAACCTTTTTTGATCTTTGTTACTCTGATTCACCCTGTCTATTCTGTGCACTTCTTATTCTTTGTTGTTGATGATCTTTGTACATCTGGTTCATCCTCTGTTTTGTGATGTAGTTTCATACATCTATATATATACATATTCATTCATATACATACATATATGCACAGAGATATATACATATATATAAATATACAGGGTGTATCAAAACTGCTATATTTCAAAAGACTATATTTTTTAAACAAATAACCATATAATCATGTGGTAACTTGTATAATACATATCTGAATATAAAGTTTTGTTCTTTTTTTATAACTTCTATAAATTTTTATAAAGTTATTTACATATTGTGCATTTGTAACAGTTGTAAATAAAATCGGATGATTCATTTTCATACATACTGTATATACATACATCATCATATATCTGCTTTTGAGTATTTTTTTCATCTTTTCTGGACCGTTGTCTCTTCATGTTGAGTTTGAGATTATTGTACAGATTTTCTTAGTTAAATGAATTGAATGTTAATCCAGGTGTCTTTTGCAGATGAGTTGATGTAAAAAGAAGCTGTCAGGAGTCCTTAGATTTGAAATATATGAATGTTCTTGTCTAGTTTTAGATCATTTAGATGGTTTCATTGTTGGAGTTGAACTTCATTTCATTTCCAGAAAGTTTGAGATCTATTCACAAAATTCATCAAAGGCTGTATCCTTGCTTTTTTGTCAGGGTTGACATTCATTTTTGCTTGTGATCAATGATATATTATTGTTTTATTCTTCAAAGAATTGTTCCACTAGTCTGTCTTCTGCAGAAGTCTGAAATATCATCTTAAATTTCTGGAATATTTAGTTCTTGCGGAGTTGATGTACATTTTAATCTTTTACTTAATATATTTATTTATATGGGTGTTCATGACTTTTGTGATCGATTATTTTTAGTCTCTCACTTTTAGTCCCTGTACTTCTGATTTTTGTCTAACAACGATTATTAGAATGAAGTTCCTCCATATTACTTTTATCATAAGTATTTTTTTATGTTGTTATTTAGTGTATTTCCGTATTGTATATGTTGTCCTCTAACTTGTACTTGTTCTTTATGTGGTGAAATTATTTCTGTATTCCCAGTTGTGGGGTCTAGTCTCTTTGAAGTTTAGATTCTTTTTTGTTGTTCTATCTTTATATGGATCCTCTTTGTGGTTATCCCTTTTGGAGTGACTCTGGTTTTGTCCAGAATTATTTATGTACACCCGATATTGCTGTGTGTTTTCTTCCTTTGTTAACCTATTTCTGTGTCTAAAAAGTCTCTGACACCCCTTTCATCAAAATGTCTGTTTGAATCATGCCCATATTGGGGTTTTATTTGATAAGTTGGATATTGGGGTTGTATAGTATGAATGATGTCAATGTAGCTTTTTATGGTGTGGGTTTTTTTTTGTCTTTCAAAATGGGTTTTCTGAGCTGTATTCTTTTTTTAATTAGTTTTCATATTCTGAGAGCCTGTTTTCTCTTTTCTCCTCTCTCTGTAACAAAATCAATTCCTCGTTTATAAATATGACCTAGTGGTTATCATAGTATGTGTGTCGGTGCATTGACACACACCCACACACATTACACACACCTATAATACACACAGCACACATCACACTCACTACACACCACATCTCACACCACACCATATCATACACTATACTAGAGTACATATACCACACCACACTACACATACCACACCACAGATACATTACATTACACACTATACCAAATTACACCACATCATATTCTACATGGCACACTACACCACACATACATACACCACACCACACTACACACATCACACCACACGTCACTACACATACACCACATCTAAATATTTAATATAATCTCAGGTATTACTGTCAGAACAATTCTAATCATATATATACACACATCAGAACAATTTCAATCATATATACACACATCAAAACAATTCCAATCATATATATACACACATCATAACAGTTTGTTTTTACACAACAATTTGTTTGTATCTGCCAAAACTGAAATGACATTTGAAACTTTAAAAAAGAATTTACTTATATCTCTAGAATATGACATATATTTTGACTAAATAAAACACCATTTATGTACATTGACAGAATTATTATAGCACTGGCCATTTTATGTTCTGAGTTGAAATCCTGCAGTAGTCAAATTTACCTTTCATCTTTCTGGGGGGTCAATAAAATAATGTACCAGTCAATAGTGGAGATTGATTTAATTGACTTCTTATTTCTGAAATTTGCAGGACTTATGCCTTAATTTGGAGAACTTGCTTTGTGTCATAGAGTTGTGGCCCTTTACATTATGAGTTCAAATCCCACTGAGGTTAGCATTACCTTTCATCCTTATGGAGTCGATAAAATAAAGCACCAGTAATGCACTAGGTCAATTTAATAGAAATCATTATTATTTTTCTATAGGGCAGTGAATTTGTAAAATCGGTAAAGTATCGGACAAAATACTTCATAGCAATTGTACTGAGACTTTACAATTCTCAGTTCAAATCCATAAAAATGGTTGATAACTTCTATTTAGGTGACCTAAATAGCAGTGGAGGCAGGCTTGCTCTGGGAACATAATAGCTAGAATAAGGATAGGATGGAAAATGTTTAGTGAGCTCCCACTGTTGGCAACAAAATATTTCTCATTACATACAAAAAAGAAATGGCCGTATGATACCTGCGTGTGAAGTGCAATACTGCATGGTAGTGCAGCATGGGCAGTACAGAGGACATGTTTAGGCTGAAGAGAAATGAAGCAACCATGCTTCATTGGATGTGCAATGCAAATGTAAGAGAGAGGCAGAGCTTGGATGACCTGAGGGAGAAACTGGGTTTAATAGAAATCCAAAGTAGTGTGCAAGAGAGAAGACTGCATTGGTACAGACATGATGTACATGGATGATGATTGCTGGATGAAGAAGTGCAGGAAATTCAAATCCAAATGGAAGGAAGCTGCAGTAGAGGTAGACCAAGGAAAACCTGGGCAGAGTTGGTGAAAGCTGATTTCAAACCACTGAGGCTCACAGAGGAGATGGTGAAGGAACCCGGCAAGTGGAGAGATGCTGTGCTGAAAAGCACCCATCCAGCCTATAAGTGCTTGAAAAAAATGGACATAAAAACGATGATAATGATGATGATATATGTATATATACATATGTAGTAATGCAAGATTCCATCATTCCACTACATCTTAGTATCAGCTTTTTTAAAAATGTGATATTTAGCTGCTATTTCTAGAAGGTAAAGTTATGCTGTAGAAGCCTCTCATTGAGCCACTATACATATGTGTGTGTAGGCTCTCCACCAAAACTTTTCCTGTATTTTTTCTCTTGCCCAAAACACCAAGAATGCCTTTCTCTTCTGAGCATCATACTAATTACTTGAATATTTCATGCTCTCCTATTTTCTTGATTTTTCTGTTTTCAAATTCATTATATATATGTATGTGTGCGTATATATATATATATATATATATATATATATATATATATATATATATATATATATAATTTGTGGTGCGTAGGTTGGTGTAGTCAGTCTACCACACTTATGCAGATAAGAGGTGCGAGATCATCTACTATACATAGTGATACCTATTTTTTTCCATTATGGGGTCTTATATTCCCTGTTATAAACTATACTCTGTAGTCAAAATATGGTGAAAGCTTCTTATTCAATTTTCAAATTATCAATTTCCACTGTATTCTTAACACACATGGTTACATATATATATATATATATATATCAATATACAAATATGAGGTATCAAAACATATCAAGTATGTTTGATTTATGGGCTTCTCAATAAAAGAGCTCAATAGATTGTGTCCAGAGCTATAATAATTCAAAATTAAAGGATATATATATATATAGAGAGAGAGAGAGAGTGAGTGAGAGAGAAAGGACCTTATATCTAAGAGAAAAACACAATATATTGTGTATTCTCTTGGATATATGGTCCTTTCTCTCTCTATATATATATACATATATCTTTTAATTTTGAATTATATATATATATATATATAATATATATTGCTATGTAATCTATTTGCATGTTTGTCAATTGAAGTTCTACTTCACATCCTCTCGTTCATCTGTTATGCTTTACTGAATTTTGAAAATAATATTTTGCTGTAATATTTTGAAATGTATATATCTGCATCCACAATTTTGAAACTATCTCAGTTTCTAAAGATCACATGAAGGAGTGAAAGCAGAGATTCTGTGCTTAAATTTATAATCTTTTCAAATCAATATTTGCTCTACAGTTATCTTTTCATTCATTTCATTTCATTTTACGTCCACCTTTCCCTGCTTGCAAGGGTGGGACGGGAACTGATTCTGGCTTGATTTCTACAGCTGGATGCCCTTCCTAACACCAACCTCATTTACAATGAGTGCTGGGGGCTTTTTTGCCGTGGCACCTCCATGACCACTTTGCAGTGGAATGATAGGGATCCCAGTCCCTATCATCTCATTTCTACAGCTGAGTAAACTGGAGCAATGTGAAATAAAGTGTCTTGCTCAAGGAAACAACACATCACCCAGTCTGAGAATTGAACTCACAACCTTTCGATTGCAAGACCAATGCTCTAACCACTAAGCCATGTGCCTCCATATATATATTTGTAGTAAGCTTGCTTGGATGCGCCCATAGGTAGTATGCCGGTAGAGCACTCTATGCTCCTTCAGTGCAGAGTATAATAATATGGAAAACGAAGAATCAGTGATGCATCGAAACACAATTTATTAACGTATTACAGGAGCTCGGAATGTCTGTGTGTGAGCACACATGTATGCGGGTATGTGTCAGGTTACAGGCAAGCTAGGGACAGGCAAGGCAGATCAGAACTCCATACCTATGTAGCAGTAATTCTGGCAACAGAATTAAGGTGAGTGACAGCTCATGCCTGAATGGAAAAGGTCAGTGGGCAGTTTTGAATGGTCAAACATACAGATGACGTCTCAAACTCTTGACCAATTGATGGGCTGTGCAAACAGGATGATGGCAGATGAAGGAAATTCAAAGGGACGGAATGCAACAGACAGAGGATTTGCTTCAAAGTCGCTAGACGTATCTGAGGAACTTACAAATCCAGAGTCAGGTTCAATCCACAAATAGATCACACCTCGAGCTGTTCACCGGAGAAACAATTGTAATATGTTAATAAATTGTGTTTTGATGCTACACTGATTCTTCGTTTTCCATATTATACACACACACACACACACACACACACACACACACACACACACACACACACACACACACACACACACACACACACACGTATATATATATTTATACACTCTTCATTTAAATGATTATTTAATTAATTAGAAGTGTGGCACTTGTATTACAAAACATCAATTAATTGAAGTGTAAGCAGTATCAAGCACTCCATGTCAATTGTACCATTCCATATATAATAGGAATCCTTATAGTTTGGTATATAACACAGTCTTGATATATATTTGATATATGAAGAATTACAAAGACAGGAAGCTATTTTTCATGTTTTAATGACAATAAACTGCTGTTTAAAATAATTATAACAGTTTATTGAATTAATTAAAATGTGAAAAAATTGTATCCTGTCTTTGTAATCATTCATTATATATAACTTCTATTGAGTCTTCTAGATGTTGGTATTATATATATGTATGTGTGTATATATATATGATATATATTATATATATGTATGTGTGTATATATATGAATGTATATTATATATATGTATGTGTGTGTATGTGTATATATATTATATATATGTATGTGTGTGTGTGCATATATGTATAAATATTATATATATGTATGTATATATATGTATATATATTATATATATGTTATATATATATATGTGTCTATATATATATATATACCCACTCTGCATCTCCTCATGCATTGAGTACCCCCATGATTTTTTGTCTTCCCATTTTCAGCACTCAGACTCATTTACTCTCTCTCTCTCTCTGTATATATATATATTCATTAGTTAAGCAAAGCAAGACCTCAAAATTCATATATATATATATATATATATATATATATATATATATATATATATATATATATATATATATATATATATATATATATACGAGGTGGGTCAGAAAAGTTCCAGGACTGATGTCACAAAAGATTTATTTCATACCCAAACTTCACACTAAGAGTTTTCTCCTTCAAAGTAATCCCCCTGGAGTATGTAACTGTAATCTTAGCTCACTGCAGCGATCAAACTTCTCATATATATATACATATACATACAGATACAAAATGATTATTATTAGAATGGAAGTGTATCAGTAAAATATTCTGCTGCATTTATTTGAGTTCAAATCCTACAGAAGTCAACTTTTTCATTCTTCAAATGAAAGTGTGTGTGCCTGATGAAAAACAGCGCTAGTGAAGTACTGCTCTGAGATGGTCTCAGTTAATATAACTATATAACTTTCTCCTTCCATCCTCCTGTATTTGAAGTATTGTACCTATCCCCACCTACTTGTGAAATGTATGTTCTAATATCAGAAAATAGGTTCCTAATGATACTTATACATTAACATAGAATAACACAAAACAAATTTTTACTGTTATTATACTTATCATTATTATTTGTATTTTCTTATACTTTTATTTTCGCTATTCAAATTCTATTGGTAAAAATAATAATAATGAATAAAGCAATTATTGATTAGGGGGAATTATAATGATCAAAATTTTTGAAAGAAAATATATTGCTGCTGCTGCTTGCTTTGCTCTATTCATCCTTTCTGTGTCAATATTTTATAGGTTCTTCTCTCTCTCTCTCTCTGCATTGTGTGTGTATGTATATATGGACACACACACACATATATATATAGGTACACACACACACACACACATATATATAGGTACACACACACACACACATATATATATAGGTACACACACACACACACATATATATAGACACACACACACACATACACACATATATATATAGACACACACACACTTATATATATATATATATATATATATATATGTATATATGTTCAATAAATAATGAGAAAATTTCAGGGGAGGCATTAAATATAAAAATATAATTCAATTAGAATGCTACTTGATAGTGAAGAAGACTTACATATAATGTATAAAGTGACTAACTGGCAACTTCCTATCTGCCTAGATTGGAGTACAGCAGTGTACGTAGTGTAACCAGTGTGATCTGATTCACCGATCTCTCAACACGTGGTATGATGCAAGGAAAACATGGAGCAATGAAGTGCCATCAAATTTTGTATTAAACTTAAGCAAACCAAAGAAGAAGCCTATGAAATATTCATTAAAGGAAAATTTGGGAAATGAATTTATGAGCAAAGCAAGATTCTACAGATGGTTTTAACGGTTTTCTGAAGGAAATTAGCAGGTACTCAAAATGAAGAAAATATTGAGAAAGTGTGAAGGTTAGTGATGCAAGCCCATCAAGTTACTCTGAGGATCACATTTGAAGTTGTTGGTATAAATATAGGCTCAGTAGAAACAATTCTGATGAAAGATCTGGAGATCCACAAAGTTTGTGCCAAAGATCCTCTCTGATGACAAGAGGCAGTTTTGTATGGAATGTTGCACTGATGTTTTCAATATGATAGAGGCTGATTCTGGTTTGCTATTTAAAATAGTGACTTGCATGGAGAGTTGGGTATTCACCTATGAACCTGAATGCCCAGT
>OZ024743.1:250212635-250220135 GCA_964016885.1 Eledone cirrhosa | reverse complement strand
ATTAAATTCTATGCTTTTTTCTTCTTTTATTTAATGTAAAATAGCTCGACAGGTAAAGAAGAGGAGGGGTTTATACTGCCATAGGTCATTGTTTTGTTGTTTTTTCTGTTTTAAAATATTTATTTGTTGATAGTGTTGTTGGTGGAGGGATTGTAGGTGGTGTTGGGGTTGTTAAGCCTTCGGTCACACTTATCCGAATAAAGCAAAGGTGTTTCAAATATTATCATCCAATCTTTTCTTTTTATTTGTATATTTTATTTATTTTTCCAAATACAATATATCGAGGCTTATATACAGTGTGTGTTGTCATTCTTTTTTATGTGATGGCAGTGTGTGTATTTGAGGGAAATTTGGCTGCTATTTCTAACAGTAGATTTTGCTGGGTTGCTGTTGTTGTTAATAGTGCTGTTGATGATAATGATGATGTTGTCAGTGTTGCTGTTGTATTGATGATGATGATGGTAGTGGTGATGGGATGGTGGTGGAGTTGCCGTTGTTTTGTTGTTGACAGTGTTGCTCTTGTCAATTGTATTGTAATTGTTGTTGTTGACATTGTTGTTGGTGGTGGTGTTGGTGGTAGTGTTGGTAGTATTAATGTTATTGTTAGTGTTTAACCCCAGGTCAATCATTATCTAACAGATACTTCATTCATAATTTAACGGATGCTTTTCCGTGCTAGAAGGTTGGGCCATATCTATAATCAAAACTATTCCTGCCATGACCATTCAGTTTGTGAAGAATCTTTTCCTCCCCTATATGTAAGGAACCTAGGAGTACATTCTCCATTATTATTCTCTTGTTTTGTTGATAGTGTGTGATGTGAGTGAGGTTTGGTTGCTATTTCTAGCATATTGAGTGACTACATAGAAGCTCCTGGAGTTGATTGTTATAGTTGATTCTTATAACGAAGGAAATATATAAATTACAGAACATAAACACTCAAAGCATTAACAACTATACATACACACACATACAAATGTACACACAAATATACACATACATGTGTACACACAAGTACATACATACATACATACATACATACATACATACATACATACATACATATACAGGGTGTCCCACAAAAATGTATACACACTTTTATTAGAATGCCGTTGAAGTATGTATACATTTTGGCGGGGACACTCTATATATATATATATATATATATAGGGTGTCCCAAAAATGTATACACACATATATTTATATATATATACAGACATACATATATATATATATATATGTATATATATATATATATATGATGAGAAATATATGATGAGAACCCATACTAGCGTGGAAAAGTGATGTTAAACAGCAATGATGATGATATACACGTGTGTGTGTGTGTGTGTGTACATATACATACATAAATCTGTTTTGGGTTATATAAGTGTGTGTGTGTACATGTGCATATGTATAAATGTGTGTACATGTGTATATTTATGAATTTAAGTACATATATTTTTATGTATGTGTGTGTGTGTATGCATGCCATGATATATTCATGTATGTGGACATGTATGAATGAGTGTGTGCATGTGTCTGTCTGTCTGTATGTATGGTGTATGACCGTGTTGAATATTAAGGTGTTCTTTTATGCTTTGATATGTGCACGGGGGTTCATAGACATACTTTTACAAACACCATGCAAAACTATGTGATGCTCAATGCTACATACACATATGTGTGTATGTATGTGTATGTATGCAAGTGTGTGTATATGTGTATATGTATGTGTGTGCGTATATGTATGTATGTGTGTGTATGTATATGTATGTGTGTGTATATGTATGTAGATATATATATGTGTGTGTGTGTATGCATGTATGTGTATGTCAGTAATTAATGTCACCTGTGTGTAGTGAAGGCAGCAGAACAGTGTAGGGTTAACGTTTTCCCCCAGATGATGATATCCAAGTTATGAAGGGCCGAGCTCTCCTACCCTCATTCTCATTTGTACTCCAAGGCTATTTTGGAAATTTTGGCAGCACCAGTATGAAACATCGATGCAGCAATACCACCAACAGCAGCAGCAGTAACAGCAGCAGCACACAACAGCAACGACAGCATCATAAACAACAATAAATGTAGTAAAAGTAGCTTATTCAAGTATTTCTGACATATATTCTGATATTTCTGACATATATTCTGATATATTCAAGTATATATGACAATGTTGATGAGCAGAAGAGAAAAGCAAAAACTATTTTCACCTTTTTTCAATTTTTATATTTAACCCCTTTGATACCAAACTACATGAAACCACCCCTGGTTCTATGATATAAAACTGTTCAATTTACAGTGTTTATCTTTATCTAAAACCCTTCCATTGTAATTATATGTAAGAATCTTGTTTAAGTTATGTTCTAAACACCAGCTTAATAAGAAAGTTAGCTATATAACTAAATTCTTCCAAATTTTTTATCATTTTCGAAATTATTTGGAAATTCTAAGTAGTGTCTTTCAGCAGAAATATGGTAGTAAAAGGGTAACGGAGGAGATGTGTATGCGCGCATTTTCTTTTTTTGTATTTTTTTTTGTTTTGATTTTTTCCGTCGCTAATAATGCTCCCCATGCATGTTACACCCTCGCTTCGTGTGTCTTTCTGTCTTTCTTCTTCTATTCTTTGTGAAAGAGTTCTAATGTCCACACCTCCTCCACTCAGAGGGAATCTCCCCCTTCAATCCGTCAGTGGTGGAAGTGGAAGTTCCTTGACTGTGAAGGGAAAACTGGAGCTGGAAACACTAAAACAAGCAGGCAGGCAGGCAGGCAGGCAGATGGACATACACACATACATACAGACATACACACATACACACATACATACAGACATACACACATGCACACATACATACACACACATGGTGGCTGCCAACTTGTTTTCGAGTACGGCCACTACTTTATATCCATGTAGGAGAACCCCTACCGATGCGCATACACACATACATACACACATACACACATACTTTATATCTATGTAGAAGAACCCCTACTACACACATACACATACATACACACATACATACACACATACATACATACACACATACACACATACATACACACATACACACATACATACACACATACACACATACTTTATATCTATGTAGAAGAACCCCTACTACACACATACACATACATACACACATACATACACACATACATACACACATACATACACACATACACACATACACACATACATACACACATACACACATACATACACACATACATACACACATACATACACACATACATACACACATACACACATACACACATACATACACACATACACACATACATACACACATACATACACACATACACACATACATACAGACAGACTGATAGCTGGACAGATAGACAGGTTGGCTGACAGACAGACAGATTGACAAACAGGCTGACTGGCAGGCAATCAAGCCATCTCGCTGCTGCTCTTCGCTGCACACTTGTGCACAGTTGTGCACCTACATACACATGCAGAGGTGGAGAAAGAGAGAGAGAAGAAATAGCAGCGTTATAGGTAATATAGTGACAAAACTGTGTGTGTGTGTGTATATATATATATGTACATATATACATATATATATATATATATATATATATATATATATACATGTATCTCTATATATATAATGGAAAGAGAGAGAGAGATGGTGGGTATGTGAATGCTCCGCTGTGATTATGTGATTAGCTGAGGATATAGTATAGATTGTATTATTATTATTATTATTATTATTGCTCCCTTACTTGACTGCTGGATGGAGCTGGAGAACATGTGATGACTACTACTACTACTACTACTACTATTACCGCTGCGATTGCTACTACTACTACTGCTGCTGCTGCCACTACTATTAGTAATACTACTACTACTAGTTGTAGTACTACTGCTGCTACTGCTGCTACTGCTGCTACTGCATACTCCCCTTCTGCTGCTCTACTCCCACCTACCTCTTCCTCCCTCTTCAGTCATATATCTTAAACAATTTTTATTACAGCACCGCACACACATACACACATAGGTGCACACACACACAGATATACACAGAAGACCACAACCAACCAGTTGTACACTTTAAACATCCATCTCTCTCTCTCTCTCTCTCTCTCCCTCTCTCTTTAGCTCTATTTGTCTCTCTACATCTGTACCTCTTACTGTTGTACCCCCCCCCCCTTCTCTCCCTCTCTCTATCTACATCTCTCAGTATATATTTCTATATCTCTCTGTCTATCACTATCACACCTCCCACTCTCTCCCTCTCTCTCTCTCTCTATATATATATATATATATATATCTGTCTATCAGTATCTTTCTCCTCACCCCCCCTCCTCACTCATTTTCTGACTTTATCTCACTTTCACTATCCCTCTTGCTAACTCTATATATCCCTATATTGTACTCTCTCACTACCACTCTCTCTATCACTATCTCTCTCTGCTCCCATTCTCTCTCCTTACTCTCCCTCTGCTCCTCTCTCTAACTCTATATATCTCTATATCGCACTCTCTCTATCACTATCTCTCTCTGCTCCCCTTCTCTCTCCTTACTCTCCCTCTGCTCCTCTCTCTAACTCTGTATATCTCTATATAATGCCCCCTCACACTGCCCCTCTCTCCAACTATATATCTCTCTCTATATAGTACCCTCTCTCACTATCCCTCTCTCTTCCCTTCTACCTCTCTATCTCTGTGCTCTTCTCTTCACTCTACTTCACTACAACACAACATTTACAAGTGTTGTGCAGTAAATATGCTGGAGTTTTACAACAAAACTATTCTTCTTCTTCTTCTAATTCTTCCACCTTACCACGGACTATAACACTTCACAAACTTGGATCTTCTACAAGAAGGTATGCAGTTTTGTTTTGTTTTTTTTAATTTAAAAAGAAAAAAAAAATTTAATTTCTTCCCCACACACTCATACCTCCACCTCTACACTTTTCCATGTGGTGTTTCCAATGATTCCGATATTCCAATATAATCCGATCCAAAACTATGCTGAAATCAACTCAAAGACTCTATGGAAATTTAAATTGAAGTCTTTGGAGGAAATTTTTTTCTGCTTATTTTTCAAAAAAAAAAAAAAAAAATTGTTCATACTATTATTATTTTTTTTTTTCTGAGGGTAAAATCCTCAGAGTGTCAGGTCAAATACTTTGTGACATTTAGTTATGACACTTTAAATTCTGAGTTCAAATCCAACTGAAGTCAACTTTACCTTTCATACTTCTGTGAATCAATGAAATAGAGAGTACTAGTCATATACTGGGGGGGGGGGGGGGGGGGATCAATATCAATGACTTTTCTCTTACTCCCATTAAAAAAAAGAAAAAAAAAGAAAAATGATGGCTTGTGTCTAAATCAGAGACCAATATAATTTGGTAAAATCGGTAGAGCACCGAACAAAATATTTTTGTGACGTTTAGTTAGGATTCTTTCCACTGAAGTTAGTTTTGCCTTACAACCTTCCAGGAGGAGAGTTAATAATGAAGTACCAGTCATGTACTGGTGCGGATATAATTAATTAACTTTTCACCACCACCCCACCACCCTCCGCAAAAAAAAAGGATATTTGTTGGCTTCATGCTGAAACTGGAAATCATTTAGCTTTTTCTTTCATCCTTATGGGGTTGATAATATAAAGTACCAGTAATGCACTGGGTCGATTTAATCAACTTTCCTCCTCCCCCCCACTTCAAATTGCTGGCCTTGTGCCTATAGTAGAAATTATTATTATTATTATTATTATAACAGTAAATTGTTAGTATTGGGTAAAATATCTTGTGGTATTTGTTCCAACTCTTTACATTCTGAGTTCAAATCCTGCCGAGGTCAACTTTGCCTTTCATATTTTTGAAGTTTAGTACCAGTCAAATACTGGGGGATGATGTAATCGACTGTCCTCTTCCTACAAATAGCAGGCTTTTTGCCTAAATTAGAAATCATTATTATTACTATTATTATTATTGACTGCATTTGATAATTCTTACTTGTATAAGTTCTACAGTCCAATAAATAAATAAAAACCAAAGAACTACAAAAAGAAACAAGAAATACTTTAAAAAAATAAAATAACAAATAAATAAAAGTTGGAAAAAAGAATATTATTATTATTATTTACTACTTTATTTTTAATTTTTGTTCTTTTTTAGTCTATTTAATATACTCAGTGAATGTGTGTGTGTGTTTCTGATGAATCCTCTTCAGTAGCCCCCCCCCCCCCCAAAAAAAAAGAAAAGTTATTTTCAATCCATTCTTCCATATTTCAGCCCCATTATCACCAACCTCATCACTCTGACCTCCCCAGCCACCTCTAGACATCACCCATACACCAAACCATCAACCCCACCATCACACTACAGCCATGACCATCAGCCCCCATCCCCCCACCATCACTCATCTACCTATCAACCTCCCCCCCCCCACTATCAATCCCACCAACACACCCCACTGTCACATTACATCAACCCCTCCCATCGTCATGTCTTGACCATCAACCTTACCATCACACCCCTATCAGTCACCATCACCACGTCAACCCATCAACCCAACTATTTCACCACACCTTCAAACCACCAACCATCCCTGACACCTTAGCACCATCACACTCTAATCATCATACCTTCAGTCATCATCACCCCATCACCCCACCTTCACACCACCACCATCACCTCTAAACATTATTACCCCATCAACCCCCACCATTACACCTTGACCATCACACACCCATCACCCCCACATCACCCTCATATCAACCCCACATCAACCTCACCATCACACCACCATCAACTTCACCATCACACCCTGACCATCACATCACCATCACCCTCCTCATCGAACCCACACCAACCTCACCATCACACCACCATCAATCTCACCATCACACCACCATCAACTCCACCATCACACCCTGACCATCATACTACCATCAACCCCCACATCTAGCCCACACCAACCTCACCATCATGCCACCACCATCAACCTCCCCATCACACCACCATCAACCTCTCCATCACACCCGCTTCACCCCCTCATTATCCCCATCACCCCCCTATCAGTCATCATCACCCCCTTCAATCCCCACCATTACACCACACCATCATGCCACCAACCAACCCCGATACCTTTAACTAAGTAAGCTATATATTTTTTCTCTCTTGTTTAGTTTAATTATCAAAATTTAGTTTAATTCTTATCATGACAAATTATTTAGAAATAAAATAAATGTACAATTCCTCAACGTTAGCATATTTTTTAAAATGTTTAGTCTAATTATTATACAAGTACTACCTGTCTACATTTAAAACAAAACTATATATTTGGTAGGTTTAATGGAAGTGTCAATGTCCCTGGTCCTTCATAGCCCCCTCCTTCATCAAGAGATAACTATTGACAGTTTACTTCAAACAGCTATGTAGACATTAATAATAAATCATTAATTAAAATTTTCCTCCAGTACCATAACTATCTCACATTTATTTCTCTCCA
>OZ024743.1:250187635-250202635 GCA_964016885.1 Eledone cirrhosa | reverse complement strand
ACCCAAGAAATATAAATACTCAAATATATATATACAGTCTATATCTCTATGTGTGTTTGTGTGTGTGTTTTGGACCTCTGCCTGTTCCAATAGTCTTTCAGTGGTCTCATCAATGGAACAGCCTACTTATGAAATGAACATGCAAGTGGCTGAGCATTCCACAGGAACATATACCCTTAATCTAGTTCTCAGGGAATTTCAACATGACACAGTTTGAGAAACAAGGCTGGCCTTTTAAATTATAGTTAAAACTTATTTTTTCCACCTGACTGAACTAGAATAATATGAAATAAAATGTCTTGCTCAAGGACACAATGCATTGATGGGAACCGAACTCATGACCTTACTATCATGTGCTAAACACATTAATCTCTAAGGCATATTGCCTTCACCCACATGCATGCACACACACACTAAAATATATCTAGAAGAAATGCTACAATGACCAATTTTTAATCATAATTAAAAGCATCTCTCTCAAACGGTTTGGTCCCATCAAACATTCAATTTGTGGTCTCACTAAAATCTGTCTGGAGGGAAAGATTGTTACCATGAAAGAGAAACTGAGGACACTCCAATGGTTAATGGGGAGACCAGATATTAAAATAGTTTCAATGTCAATCAAGGGAAGAACTCACTAAAGGAACAAGGAACAGGAGGTCTCTCACTAAAAAATCTGATTGGAGTGAAGGATTGATAGCTTAAAAGAGAAACTGAAGATGCCCACTGATAAAGGGAGATAGCAGATCCTAAAACAGTCCTAATGTCGATCGTGGACAGAACTTAATGCAATAGAAATGACACAAATAGAGATAAATGGAGGAAATACATTCATGATATTTTGTACTCTATTGTTAGCAGAAATGATTATATATATATATATATAAAATCATCATCGTTTAACGTTCATTGTCCCTGCTAGCATGGATTGGACTGAGTCATTACTGAAGTGTGGTTACTGACTTATCAGGCATGGCATACATGGGCATCTCACTTCCATACATTCCCACATTCTACTGGGTGCATTTTATCATCGTACTAGCACTAGAGAGGCTATTATGTCTTTGGCACAATACACACACACACACACATATATATATAATGTGCGTGCTTTATATATATGATGTATAGAAATAGTCAAAAATTAACTGAATGAGTACTCAATACATAAGATCAAGAACAAGTGTTTTAGGTCTTTTGATATCAAAACCTCCTAAAATTACCCTTGATTCTAATATACAGAACTGCTTATTTTAAAATATCTATCCTTATATCGATACTTTGTGTCATAATTTTATTTTAGACATTTTTCTGAAGTAATGTTTTAAACATCATCAGCTTACTAACGAAAAACTGAGTTATTTTATTAAATTCCTTCAACTGTTTGGTTATTTTAAAAATTAATTGAAAATCATAGGCAGTGTATTTCTTTAGAAATATGTTAGTGAAAGTGATAAGGCCATTTTCCCTGCTGAAGAAAGGACTATTTTTTGTGGGGATCCATGGCAGGCTTTATACATATTACAGGATCTTCCTTGAAGCAATGTTTTTACAATTAGATTTGCTTCTTGATGCCAAACATTTTAGTCATTTCTTAAGATATGGCATAACTATTCTAAACTGATACTCAGAGTGATATGGTGTACCTATTCTAAATGAGATACAGTGATATGGTGTACCTATTCCAAACTAGACACTCTCAGAAATATAGTGTACCTGTTCTAAACTAGAAATAATGATATGGTGCTCCTATTTTAAACTAGATATGGTGTACCTAATCCAAACTAGATACACACAGGGATGTGGTGTACCTGTTCTAACCTAGATACACACAGTAATGTGGTGTGCCTATTCAAGAAACACACACTACTCAAGAGAGTATAGTTTAGCAAAACAGGGAGTGGTAATGGGGATTTAGAAGTTTTGGCTGTAATTCACCTCTTCGAATAAATATTTCAAAGATAAAAGGGAAGCAAAGAAGAACATGAAAGAAAAGGGGAAGAAAGAAAGAGAATGATTATAGTGAAGGAGAGAACAAATAAGGAAAGGAAAGACAAATTATTTGAAAAGAAGGAAAAATAAAGAAAAATTAAGAAATTTTATTGGAAAAGAGGAAAAGGCTGAGAAAGAAATAGAGAATTAGAGAGACGGTGAGTAATAGAGTGATAGGTTGAGAATGAGAAAGAAATAGAGAATTAGAGAGACAGGGTGAGTAATAGAGTGATAGGTTGAGAATGAGAAATATATAGAGAATTAGAGAGACAGGGTGAGTAATAGAGTGATAGGTTGAGAATGAGAAATATATAGAGAATTAGAGAGACAGGGTGAGTAATAGAGTGATAGGTTGAGAATGAGAAAGAAATAGAAAGAGTAACACAGAGAGTGTGATAAAAGAGAGAAAGAGATAGAGCGAGAAAGAGATAGAGATGATGGAGAAGAAAGTGATGGGGTGTGAGAAAGCGCTAGAAAGAATGAAAAAGAGTTAGAAAGAGATACTGAGAGAGAGAGTTAGAGAATATGAAAAAGAGATAGTTAGAGATAGAGAGACAATAAAATATGGATTAAGTAAATATGGATCCTATTTTTCTTTTTGCTAATTATTGTGAAATTTGATAATAATTTCTAAGAATTCAAATATATCTTGATATTTCTATTATTATGGTAGAAGAAATGATTGGAAAAATAGAACAAAATCGAAAAGATTGGTGTATATATATGTGTGTGTGTGAGCATTCCTGTATTTGTGTGTGTATGATGATGATACCAGTATACCCTTGAAAAGGTTTGCTGAACACAAGCCGAAACAATTTGGTGCTGCGTTTGGGTTTTTACCTTCCTCTATACCCACTCTGCACCTTCATATGCATAGAATACTACCACGATTTGTGGTTTCCTCAGTCTCAGCACCACACACACACACACACACACACACACACACACACACACGCACACACACACTCTCTATACATACATACATACATACATACATACATACATACATACATACATACATACGTATATGTATGTGCATGCACACATATTGATAATTATATTATTTATCTACCTATATATATATATGTGTGTGTGTAGAGCAGAGGTAAAACCCCAATAACAAGCCCAGCCATTTCAATTTGTTTCCACAAGTATTGTATTGACACTAAATTTGGGTCTTTCCTATCCTTGAATTGTAGACACTTCACACATACACACATATAGATGAATAGTTAGATATGTAGCATATGGTTCTACACACATGTCTGTGTATGTATATAGTATATTATATATATATATATATATATATGTGTATGTGTGTGTGTGTTTGTGTGTGTATATTTATGTGTGTGTGTTTATATATATATGCTCTCACACACTTATATATGGCTGGGTGTTTAAGGTGTATGCTGCACACCCACATGATTTGCGTATTTGCCATTTAGTCTTCAGTGTATGGAACCATGAAAAGGTTTCTGCTAACACAACCTTTTATGGACTCAGGACTTCTTGGAGGGATTAATTTAGATAGTGACAATAAAGAGGTTGGGTGTATGTGGGGGGATGGGTTATATTGGTTTGAAATAGCAAAGTTTTGTGCATTTTACAAAAATTCCTTGCATACTTCATTTTGTGTTGGATGCATCACACTTAACATGCTGCTGACTTTGTCATTCTACTTAACGTCAAAATAATAATTACAAAACAAAAGTATTTGTATTGATATATAATTAACTAAAACTGTTGAAGATAGCTATGCCCCAGTATGTTTCAGCATGTAGTCAGTCCAATGACTGAAACTAGTAAATGAGTAAAGCAAGACAGGAAACATTTTGAGGTAATTTTCCCTGTTAAAGGTAGAGCTCATCATGTGGAATCCCATGACAGGGAGCCATTTCAAAGCAACTGGATACTCTTTTTGTTGCCTTCTGATGGAGTCCTGTCAATCCCCAAACACTGACCACCTCGTGTGTGCATGTGTATATGTGTACTAACAAATGTCACCATCTCCCTAATAAATTGCTTTAGACCAGAAATTCTCAGCTACTTTCCAGTAAGGTTTTGATCACATTCTTCAGTTCCTCAGACTTGTATTAAAGCTGCCCCATGTATGAGGTCTCTAGCTGCATATTAGGCCTACATGTGTGATCTATGACCTACATGTGGAGTCTCTAACAGTGTATTCCTTCCTTCCATGTGGGGTTTCCAACTTTGTATCAGACCTGCTCTATATCTGAGGTCTCCAACTGTGTATTCTTCTACGAGTGAAGTCTCTAATTGTGTGTTTCTGCTCTACATGTGGAGTCTATATCTGTATATTAGACCATCCCTATATGTGGGGTCTCCAACTTTGTATCAAGCAAACACTATATGTGGGATCTCGAGTGGGCTATAAATGTTTGTTCCCTAGTTGTATTCTAATCCTATATGTTGGGGTCTCCAGCTGTATATTGTGGTAGTTCTAACTGGATCTATCTGGATTTGAAACTGAGAAGCTTACACCTGTAATTATAGGTGTCTGTTAATGTGGGTAACAGTATTAAGGTTGTGAGAGAATTGGAGGAAATAGTTATTTATGATTTCTTTGGAGTTATTCACAGAAATATTCTGGTCTTTAGTGATGATGGCATCATTCACAGATACACACACACTCACACATACACACACACGCGCGCATATCTACACATACAAACACACACACATATATATATACACACACACACATTGCAGGGCATATATAATGCACACACAAACACACAGACACAAAAGAAACATGTATGCATACACATATACACATCTGAGCATCTATATATATATACACACACACATACTTACATACATACAGAGAAACATATATGCGCAGACACAAGCACAAATATAGACATGCATAGAAAAACTACATACGAACACACAGACACATATGCAGACACACACACATGTCTATAGAGGGACATACATACACAAGAACACACAGACACACATGTACACAGAGGAAAATTCACACACATAGGAACATACATACATGCGCACACATAAACGTGTACATAGTCATGCACGGGAACACACATATACACACATGTACACAGTGAATCATACATACACAAACACACACATACACACTGGAACACACATACATATGTATACACAAATGCACACATACACAATAACATACAGATACAGATACACAAAAACATGTATACATACACACCCATACACTCACTCGTTCACATGCATACACATATATGCACACACACATGCACAAACATACATGCACGCATGCTCATGCATGCACAGATACACACGGGAACACAAAAACAGATACACACGCACACTCACAGAAGAACATAGACACATACGTACACACATACATACATACACACACATAGAGGAACGCATACACATGTACATACAGACACATACAGGAACACACATGTACATATACAGACATACAGGAACATATACAGACATACATACAGAGGAACATACACACACTCACATGCGCATATAAAGAGAAACATACACACACACACACACACATGCATAGACACACACAGAGGAACATAGGCACACAAACACATACATGTGTACATACAGACACACACTCATAAACGCAGACACACCCACACAGAGGAACATAAACACATATGCACACACACAAACTATAGATATATCACGCTATCCGTCTTCCTTCCAAATGTCCGTGCGGTTGACTTCTCCAAGCAGTCTCTAATTCAGAATTTTAGCGAAAATCACGGCATTTATTTTATTCAACATGAATCAACCCCATTTACAACTACATTTCTAATTAACAACATTGCCTATATATTTATTTCTAGTGGTTCCATTGCTCTATACATTCAGTCTTTTGCTGTTATTAACCCTTTTCATACCAAACTGCCTGAAACCTCTACCCTGCATAAAGCTGCTCATTTTAAATGATTTTACTTATATTAAATCCTTCAATCGTAATTTCATTTAAGAAATTTTTGTTGGGTAATGTTCTAAATATCAGCTTACTAATGAGTTAGTTACTTTATTAAATTTCTCTAAATATTTGATTATTTTCAAAATTACTAAAAACACATAGGCAGTGTTACATTATTAGATATACAGTAATGAAAGGGTTAAGTTGGTGAGGGCAGTGTAGTGGCAGTATCGTTAAAGAATCAGACAGAATACATCATGGTATTTTGTTATGGTTCTATTCATCCTGAGTTCAAATCCTGCCAAGTCAACATTGGAGGAATTTTTGTGAAATAAGTCTTTCATTATTGTTATCATTATTATTATTTGGGCTTTCTCCACGATGGCCCTCGGAAGTCTCCCCCCTATTGGGGAATTTTTTTTCATTGTTCTATTATTACATCCTCTGTTTTTTTTTTGTTTTTTACACGCAGAAATGCCCTTTTGTACCGTCCTATATTGTCCTGTACTGTCCTTAATGTCTACTTTGTGTAAACCCTTGTGGTTAATAAAGAAAGCATTATTATTATTGTTATCATTATTATTATTATTATTAGGGTGGTGGATTGGCAGTATCAGTGGAACATCGGACAATATGCTTTGTGGCATAGAGTTACGACCCTTTACGTTCTGCGTTCAAATCCCACTGAGGGTAGCTTGGTCTTTCATCCTTATGGGGATTGATAAAATGAAGCACCAGTAATGCAATGGGGGTCGATTTAATCGACTTTCCCTTCACTTTCAAATTGCTGGCCTTTTGCCTATCGTAGAAACAATTATTATTCTGTACACAATGGTGTGCAGTTTTTTGTTTTGTTCTTTACAATCTGAGTTCAAATCCCAATGAGGTGAACTTTCTTTCGTTCTTCTGGCTTTGAAAATACAAGATATCAATCAAGTATTCAGGTGGATTTAATCAATTTTTCTTTGTCTCTTCAAATTTCTGGCCTTGTGCCTCAATTAATAACCTTTATAATTAACTTTTTCACTACCATATTTCTAATAAAAGAAACTCCCTATAGTTTTCAGATAATTTTAAGAATAATCGAGAATTTTAAAGGATTTAGTCATATAAATAACTTTCTCATTATTCAGCAGGGTGTTTGAAGCCTAACAAAGGTTCCTACATAAAATTATGATGGAAAGTTTTAATTTCAATGAAGAACAAGTTTTTAATTACTGACAAGTAATTTTTGTATTAGAGAAGGCCTGTTGATATAAAAAGATTTATATCAATTCTGTGGAGTTTGGTTTATTTATCAATCATCACCATCATCCATTAATGTCCACTTTTCCATACTTGCATGGGTCTTTTCTAGTACAGCTTTCCTCCACTCACTGTGTCTTCTGTTACCTCCTTTAGGATTCAGTGTTTTGAGATCTATCCTAACCACTTCTATCCAAGTCTTCACTGGCCTGATGAAATGTCAGAAATTAGTTGTGCAGACAGTAGTTAACTATTTTTTTGTATATTTCTACCATTTCAGTTCAAATCCCCTTGGATTTAACTCCACCATTTGTTCCTCTGGAGGCAGAGATCCCTAACTCTTTCACTGCCAATGCAAACACATGCACACACAGAAACAGACACACAGACACATAGTTATAAAATTCACACACACGCATAAGTTTTCTTTACAACCGCCAGGCTTTTAAATGGTTTGGATGCTAAACAGTGATGATGCCTACTCAACAATACATAGACCCTCTCCTCCACCTTCAGCACTATTTTTTCAGACCTGCTCCTCTTCAAAGACCCTGTGGATCTCAGGTTTTTCTAACCAAAATGAGAGGGAGTCAATAATAAGTAAATATATACCGGCATTCCAGTTGTTTAATTAATAGAAATTTGGTTTCTATTGTGCGATGGTGATAGATTGACATCGATAGTATCAACCCCAACGTTTGACGCGTATTTTATTTTATGTCCCCCACACCTGCGAAAATAAATCAAAGTTGACATCAACAAGATTTGAACACAGAATGTAAAGAGCAGCAAAAAATACCATCAAACATTTTATCCGATTCTCAAATCGTTCTGCCAATTTGCCACCCTGGACTGGTTTTATATTTTATTGACTCCAGAAAAATGTAAATCGAAGTTGATCTTGGTGTGATTTGAACCTAGAACATAAAGTGCTATGACATGGACAAGAAAGTATTTTGTCCTTTGCTCTAATGATTGTACTAATCCACCACCTGGGTTGGTATTTTATTTTATTAACCCCAGAAAAATATAATTTTTTTTAAATCAAGGTTGGCCCTGGTGAGATTTGAACTAATGGCATACAGAACTGCAAGGCATTGTGTACAATGCTCTAAATAAACCTAGGGCTAAATAACAACTACAATATATTTTCCACACACTTCCTAATAACAGCAATCGTTACATCATTCTGTTTACAGAAGAAAAGATGGTTTTCTCAGCCACTTATCATATCACAAATCACTCTGCTTTTATATTCAACAACAATATTCTTGGATTCTTTAACAATAGCAGCTACAACAACAACAACTTCTACAGCATCGATATGAATAAAAACAACAACAATTACTACTACTATAGCAATAGGAACAAAAACAGCAACAACTGCTACTACAACATTTTTGACCACAATGGTAACAGCTACTACAATAACAACTACAACAACAATACGAATAACAACGAAATCAGCACCACCAACAAAAACAATAAAAACAATAGCAACAACAATATTGTCAGCAATGATGACGACAGTACCAACTACTACAACAATTACAACAAAGCTATGACAATATTTACTACTGCTATTACTACTACTACACCTACTCCTTTTATAATAATAAATACTACAACTATAAAAACTACTACTACTACTACTAATAATAATAATAATAATAACAATAATAATACATCTGTATCATTCTACAAGTCCTTGGAGGCAATCATATTTCTACATCATCAATATATATAATTTTAGCTTGATTGATAGTTTAGCTGCTGTTGTCTATCTCTGAAAGACATTCTCTCTCTCTTTCTTTCTCTCTCCATGGCACTGCCAAAAATGTGTGTATTTATATATATATTCTTTTATGGGTTTCAGTCAGCAGACTGTGGTCACCACCTTGATTTAGTCAATCATACCAATCCAGAACTTTTTATTTTTCAAGTCTATTTTATTCATCTTTTTGTTGAACTGCTAAGTTACAGGACATAAACACAGATACAGACATAAATAACATATATTTTTAAATTTATTATTACCATAGATTAAAAGATTATCAATCAATTTCTGCTTTCACTTTTATAAAACCTTTATCGAGTCCTCTCTGGATTTTGGTCTTTGTTGCAATGTGGTTGGCATTAGGAAGGGCATTAAGCTATACAAACTAAGCCAAATTACAGATCCTTATAAGCAAGATGTGGGTCACCTGACCTGACTTGTCTTATAATGTGATAACCCACCTAACCCATGCAAGTGAAAAAAATAGATGTTAAATGATGATAATATTGATCACACACACACACACATTTATATATCCTGTTAGTTTTCTCTAAAAAAAATGTTTCTGATTCCACTCTACCCATCCCTTCAATCTTTCTTATTTCTCATTCTTTCTTCTGATGAAGGACTAACATCCGAAACGTTAAGATCCTCTTTCTACTATTTTAAGCATTAAATTAATATATTCCTTCCATATACTGTATCGTTTGTGTTGTTATTTCTGTTTACCTTTTACATACACACATATATATATATATATATATATATATATATATATATATATATATATATATGTATCTATGCATATGTATATTTATCTTTGCATATATATGTATATATATAGGTACTGTGCATATATGTTTGTATATATAGGTATGTACCATTATATATATATATATATATATTAATTTCAATGAGCCAAACAATTAGATTTCATTCAAGATCGCTGGTTACCTCTCACTCTGTGATTTTACAAAAATTGTATGTTGTAAATAAGAATTTGCATAGGAGTGGACACAATACGTTTTATATATATATATATATATAGTTATATATGATTCTACATGTAATTTAAACCTCCAGTCTTGTTATATATTATGTCTTGCTAATTTGACTTAGGAATACTCACCCACTTCAAGTATTTTACAAGGTGAACTACACCTGTAATTAAAAGATCTAGCCTTGTCATATATTGTCATGCTGGTTCAACTTAAAATTGTATTAAAGGTACACATGTCTGTGGAATACTCAACCACAAACAAGGAAGATTGTATCTGTTATTCAAAGGCCCAGTCTTATTACAATTTGCATTACACTGATTCAGCTTGAGAGTTCTGCCAATGCTAAATGTGTCTGTGAAATACTCAACCACTTATATGTTAATTCATTAATAAGATGTCCTCTTGAGCATTGCTATAATCGATGGAGCATCCATCAACTCCATCAAATACCTCTATTGTAAAATAAACGTTATTTTCCATGTAGCACCCATCAAATGTTTAAGAGTGAAATCATGGAAAATCTTTTAATGAAATATGGAAGATGGATAACTAGATTGCTGTTTAAAATAATTAGTTAATATTTAATTAATTTTTTATCATAGTTTGTGGAATTTTACTTTTGACGTAATCTTTTTAAATGTCCAAATCTTTTGTGTTGTTTTGTTGTTCTTCTTTTCCTTCTTGAACTATATATATATATATATATATATATATATATATATATATATATATATATATATATATAGGAACAAGTATGACCCCGACGGCAGAGCTCAAGCCGTTTCGACGGCTATTTTTGGACTAAATTAGAATTTAGAATCTAATTTAGTCCAGAAATAGCCGTCGAAACGGCTTGAGCTCTGCCGTCGAAACGGCTTGAGCTCTGCCGTCGGGGTCATACTTTTTCCTATTTCCCACTCTACTACCCTAAGTATTGAGTACTCTGGTGTGTTATGGTCCATCTGGTTCCTTACCACAATTCCTTTGTTATATATATATATATATATATATATAGTTTAAACATACACACACATGTAATGTATATATACAAAAGCTTTCACACATGTACATATATACATGCGCACACACACCACGCAACCACACTGAGGCTCATATATATACAGTTACACTTGCAAGTTATTGGTCAACTGAAAGCAGTAGACATTTGGCCAAAATGTCACACAGTGAGACTGTATCTGTACCTGGTTATGAAGCAAATTCCATAACCATACACACGTCTTTGTATGCACATACATACACTTACATATTTGCACAAACACACACATATACACACACATGTACAAACACTACAAACACACGTACACACACACACACACACATATATATATACACATGCACATTTATACGCACACACCCATATGCATATAAACATACAGATAACACACAAATGATATATATATATAGTGTGTCTAACGTCTATATATATATGTGTGTGTATATATATATATATATATAGTATGTGTAATATATATATATATTATATAGTGTGTGTAATGTATATATATGGTGAATATAAATTTATGAATAATGCATACAATATGATATGGGAATTCTAAATTTAAACAAGACTAATTTTAATATTTCCTCATGTTTCGAAGTACGAAGCTACTCATGCATTTATGCATGCACACACACACACACACACACACACACACACACACACACACACACACACACACACACACACACATACACACACATGTACATACAAACATACACACACCAACACACACACACGAACATACACACACACACACGAACATGCTTATAAACACTTACTCACACATACACACAAACATTCACATACACACACATGCAGACATGCTCATACACATTCACACACACATACGTACACACACACATGCACACACAGACACACATTTCAAGGCGCACACACACACACTCTTACATACATATGGTTATAAAAACTCGCACACATACACACTGCAAATTGTTGTTGCAAATGGCCCTGTTGCAGAATTAAATGCATATTATGGTACAAGATATGCATGTGATGCACATTAAGGTAAATGCACAATGTGCATATAAGCAACAACAGAACAGAGTGAGAAATTTTCAGGCATATCTTATTGAAATAAATTTTCCCACACCTCTTCCCACTACAATTGTCTTCCCCTCCCAGAATTATATACCATGAGAATAACAATTGAAAGAGAGAAATGTTTATGCTGAGAGAATAATAGATACTCAATGGTGTGTGTATATTGTCTTTTAATAAACTAGTTGAAATTGTTATACAATGAGAATCACTATTAAGATAGAGAAAAATGGATACTCAATGGTGTGTGAAATTTCAAACTTAGCTAATGGAACCCCCAATACAACCTTTGTGGACACCCAGGTTTCTGTGTACTCTAGCTTGAAAAAGATGTACTAATAAATTAATGTCTCCAATTACTTATTAAAAATAACATCAGCTAAATTAGCAAAATGTAAGCGCAACTATCTTATTTCCTAGATATACCAATACAATAATTTCCCAACCTTTTCACTACCAATGACTTCTTTTGTTTAAACAGATTTCCCTGATGGACTCCCACCTCCCTGTTTTAACATATTTTCTGCTAAATCATTACAGAATATTAAGTGTTAATATTGCAAATAGTTACAACAATCTATCCACTCATAAAGATACTATAAACATTTGGATTAATAAAACCACTTTTAGTTTCTGCTAAATCATTACAGTATGTATAAAACTAATACTGAACATTTTCACAATCTATCTAATGGTAAAAATGCTGCAAATATTTGAATTAACAAACCTATTTTCAGATATTTTCTGCTAAATTATTAGAGGATGTTGAGAGCTAATACTGCAAATGTACATAGCCATCTATCCAATGGTAAAAATACTCCAAATATTTGAATTAACAAACGTACTTCAAGATATTTTCTAAATTATTACAGAATGTTAAAAGCTTATACTGCAAATGTTCACAACAATCTGTTCACTAATAAAGATAATATCAACATTTGAATTAGCAATCCCCATTTTTAGATATTTTCTGCTAAATAATTTCAGAGTGCTAAGAGTTAATTCCCATTTCATCATTTTCCTTTCAATACTATTTTCTCAGCAGTAGGCTTTAAATGGATGAAGTCTTTATAATGAGACGTTTTCTAGTGTTGGTATTTCAGTCATTGTCTTAATATAACTGAGGAATAACCTCTGACCTTTCCTTCATATGAATATTCAATAATAGTAGGTTGGCTTTTCTTCTTTTCTTTCTTTCAAATTCTTAATAATGCTCTGAATTAATCATACGTTGATGGTATTAATTTTTTAAGGGCAAATTTATTAATGGAAGCTGCCGAACATGGTTTCATGAATAATAATAATAGTAATAATAATAATAATAATGAGGACAATAATAATAATAACGATAATAATATTCTATCGTTCTTAAATGTTTTTTTTTTTTTTTTCTTTGACATATTTTTATCTGAGGGAAATATTGTCACCATGAAAAAAAAAAAAATAAATAAAATAATTCATTGTAAATTTGTTTTTGCACCCCCACCCCACCCAATAATAATGAAATAAACAAAAATATCTGCACAAAAAAAAGTATATATATTAAAAAATCTTATTAGGATTCCATGCCAATTCCTTGTTCCACTGCAACTCTGTGAATTATTATGCACCAATATTATTAATTTATACAGAACTGCAATATTATTGCATCAAATGTTTAGAAATTTATTTCTTATATTCTTTATTTGGTGTCTCCATGAGGAAAAGGTTGGGACAATTGCTTGGGGCGGTTCTTTATATCTAGTGTCTCTGTACATCAGTTTGTCACTGTGTGTGTGAATGTGTCTGTGTGTAGCTGGAATCTTACTGGAATATGTAATTGTATTGGTTAAGAATGGTTAAGTTTGATTAATATCTAGAGCTGCTGAAAAAGAATTCGCAGGCAATAAATTTTAGTTTGCAGGTGAAAGAAATGGATTATATTTACTGCATTCTTTTAAGAGATATTTTGGATACTTTTTCTCACTCTCTCCTTCTCTCACACACACACATATATATATATACACACACACTGACACAGACACACACACACACACATATATATATATATACACACACAAGCATATATATATATATATACATATATAAATAGGATGAAATGCTCTATATTTCCTTCCTCTCCAGCATTACCTATTATACATATACTCATGTCTATTTACAAGTCTCATAGACATTTTTGTGTTATTTAAGAGAAAATACGCATTTATATTCACTTGTACTGTTTAGTTTCTGTTTAGTTACTTTGTTATTGTGTTGTCTTATACATATCTGGAACCTAAAAACACTTTAAAGGCATTGAATGTTCTACCTAAAATACTGCATACAGTTACACCCAATTGTATGAAATTATATTTCCAGGGGTGGCTGAAGAGAATAGATGCTTGCATTCTTCTGTGGTTTATGTTCATTTTTCCATGTGCAAATTTGCTAATACATATTATGTTGGTAACTGCTATGGGCCAATATATATATATATATTATTTATAAAAAAGAGATGGTATCACAAATACATGATACCATCTGTGTTCATTTTTTTTATAATACTGACACCATATATGTAATACCGCATCATGGAGTGCTTATAATGATTACACCACAATCATTTGATTGCTTGATCAACTAACACGGATTACTTGTAATAGGTCTTGAAATATCATATATGTATAGACACACACATATTGGTTGATAAAACTACAACTCCATATAAGACCAGGCAAGGATCTATTGGGGTTTGGCTAATATCAAAATATAAACCAAAAAATTACAATAAGTGCCATGCTCCAAATGTTGAGAAATTTTAAATAAAGCATTCATGATTTACTACTACTCTCATGATCTTTTATGTATGTGACCAATACACCATTGATTTTGATTGGGGCTGTCAAGGCCTTGAAACATTGATACCCACATAGATTTAGGAAAGCTACGGTTCTAAACTAATAAAGAGCTATGAACAATCCTTAATAAAAATGACCAACCT
>OZ024743.1:250170135-250185135 GCA_964016885.1 Eledone cirrhosa | reverse complement strand
TTGATTGAACTGACCAAGGCATTCCACCCATTATCATACCAGCCATTATCATACCACCTCTTTCAGGAAGGGTGTACCCAGGAATATACTATCTAATGTGTTAGCTTTTAAAACAATATAGGCTTGATTTGAAGGGGAATTTGGCTGCTGCTTCTAGGTCAAGCATCCATATAGAAGCTAAATTTTTGTTATTCAAATACAATAGGGTAATAGTGTATGGAAGTAAGATAGGGGTTGAGGACTACTGTAGAATATTCAGGAATCCAAACAAGTCATGATGATGATGGACATTATTATCATTTTATGTCTACTTTACTATGAAGTCATGGATTGGATGGGTTATTTGGGACCAAATCAGTACTTAATTGGAGGTATTGTCTTCCTAGTGGGATGAAAGGAGTATGTCCTGGCATGGTTTCTACACCTAGATGCCCTTTCTAATGCCAACCATTTTACAGGGTGTACTAGGACAGGTGTTATGTCATTGAAATGACTGAAGAGCTCAGTTTCTACAACTGGATGCCTTTCTTAATGCCCACCACTTTACGAAGTGTACTGGGTGCATTTTTCAAGGCACCAGTATTAGACAGGTTATCATGTGTTCAACTTGATGAAGGATCCTCTCTACTCTATATTATCTGTTTGATCCTCAACCTCTTTACAGAGTATACTGAGTGTGTTTTATTATAGCACCAGCCCTAGAGAGGGTGTCAAATCCAAAACAAAATGTCCTCTCCACTTCATATTGATTTAGTTGATTCATAATTTGCTTTGATTTCTACAGCTGGATGCCCTTTTAAAGGCCAACCATTTTATATGGCACCAAAAATAAAGAGGGTGTGATGTCTTTGAAAAGACCAAAAGATGCTCTCTACATTCTGTTAGTTCAGTTTGTTCATATTTTGTCATGGTTTCTACAATTGGATGCCCTTCTTAATGCCAACAACTTTGATAATCATAAAACTATGGGTTGTATAAATGGATGAATGACATAACAGTTGGAATATATTATTATTTAGAAATGTAAGAGATGCTTTATGTAGATGAAGTATTATTGTAAATAGAGGAAGAATGTCTGAAGAAACACAGTATTGACAATGGAATGTTACGAGATGCAAGGTAAGGTGGGGCATATATAGGAAGAATAGTATAAGATGGTTATATAAATCACCAGACAACAGAAGCAAGAACAGATACATGCAAATGAAGACATTTGAATAAAAGTAGTTGTGAAATTTATGCAAAAATAAGTTGTTAGTCTTTCTTAACAGAAGCAGAATTTTGCACACACATATACACACATATGTATATTTGTATGTGTGTGTGTTTATACATATCCATCTATCCAAGACTGTGATGATAGTGGGAGTGGTGGTAGATCATGACAGTGATGATGATGATGAAATCAATGCTGTTTGACTAAAATTCGGCAGTTATTCAAGCAAGGCAATATTTTATAGCAATGTGACTGTAAAACTATGCATTGAAAAACTTTGTTATAAACTAGATTTAAAAAAAACATATATGTGTGTGTGTGTGTGTGTGTGTATGTGTGTATATATATATATACACATACATATCTAATAATAATAATAATATATATATTATTTGATATGTATGTGTATATGTGTGTGTGTGTGTATACACACACACACACACACACACACATATATATATATATATAAAATTCAGAAATAAATGGATAAACATAAAAACTAGCAGAACCATTACAGACGAACTTTTGTCTACTCAAAAATTCTCTTGAAAATGGTTGCACTTTTTTTTTTTTATATCAAAAATGTAATAAACGTGAAATCCAATTTTTGGTTCCTATATATATGTTGTCACCGATATCTGTAAACCTGTAGATTGATAGAGATTGGGACAAAAACAATAGAATAAAATAATATATTCAATTCAATAGTTTTTATATGTTGGTGTGGTTGGTGTTGTTTCTGGTTGTTGTCATTGTGATGGTTGTTGTTTTTGCTGTTGCTGCTGTTGTGTTTTTTGTTGTTATTGAGGTTGTTGTAGTTGGTGTGTTGGTGTTGTTTGTAGTTGTAGTGGTTGTTTTTGTGAGGGTGGTGTGGTTGTTGCTGTGATTGTTGTGGTTGTTGTTGTCGTAGTGATAATGGTTGTTGTGGTTGTAGGATCTCTGGCATTTCGGATGTTGAGTGTTCCAGTTGATTCACTCAATGAAACTCTCTCCCTAGGAAATTGATGTAAGTGACTGAACATTTCAGAGACACATGTATTCTTAACATAATTCTCAGGTAGATTCAACGTGATACAATGCGTGACATGACAAGTCTGACCTCTTGAATCATAAATACGACTCATTTTTGTCATAAGTACACTGGAGCAATGTGTAGTAAAGTTTCTTGTCCAAGAATGGAGCATGCTGCCCAATTTTGGAATCAAACTCACAAGTATATGATTGTCAGCCAAACTAGGCATTGAACTGTCTATATTTGTGTAATTGTTCTGTCTCAACACTCTAAGTTCAAATCCTGCAAAGGTCAACTTTGCCTTTCAGAGGACTGTCTACAAAGCATTGGATTGGTAGAATTGTTAAAGACTCAGACAAGATATTTTGTGGTGTTGATTTGAGCTATGTATATTCAGAGTTCAAATCCTGCCTCTTCATGTCAGCATAGTTTCCTTGATCCAATCTGATTAGTTATTTATTATTTTGTAAGCCATTTCTGTGTTAAACACAGAGGATTGAGTCTAATACATACCTGCTGTTCATATGTTTTGGATTTTTTCACTCTGAATTCACATTTTGCAATATATATATATATATATATATATATATATATATATATATATATATATATATATTTATTAAAATAACAGATTAAAGTTTAAGCAAAGAATCGCTGCTTTCACCCTTAACGGGATCTTCTGAAACTAACAAAGTCAATCTGTAAACGCAGAACTGGATATTTCAAAAAAAATTGCAACCGGAGGAAGACAGGAAGACGATACTTTGGTTCGTGGAAACGTTCGCTATGCAAATAAGTAAAGGAATAAACAAAACATATACTTAGCTCCTACATCAAGACGTAAAATATCCACGTATAGATCGTGCTATCCGTTAGGGTATAACGTGGGGCTGTAATACAGGAAAGTTTTGTGCAATTTATGTTTACAAGCCGAAATTGCCTCAGATTTTTTGTTTAAGATGTGGTCTGTGGCGTAGAGTATTTCCAGGGCCTCAGCGGCGCAGAGGTCACATGGTCTTTTATTTCCGTTATACGATCTAGCCCTAGCTAGGATCTCCCAGTGTAACTTATATTGGGTGTGGTTGTCTTTTAGACTCCAGATATAAGCTGAAAGTGACGTCATATTCCTTCTTAGAGGGTAACGAAAAGAATGGGTATGCATGTAAAGACGCTGCTTGAAACTATTGGCGGTTAACCCTATGTAGGCCCTACGGGACGTGGGTGTTAAAACCTTACATTTGTAGACAATGTTACTAGAGAGGCATTTCCCGGATAGGGGGCAATCAGCCCGATTCCTACAATTACAGTTAGTACTAACTACGGGGTTGCACATGTTCCTACGGCTAGGTAGTTTAGCTAAATTTGAAGCTGTGATGTTCTGTGCAAGGTTAGGAGTCGTAGAGTAAGAAATTTTAATAGTATTTCTATTAAAAATGTTACTATATTTATGTGTAGGGGGAAAATGCTTCGTAATAAGGGAAAGAAAGATCTTAGCTAATGGTGTGGCCACCTCCATATTATATGGTGGGTTAAACCAACAAATGCGACGGGATCTATTTCTTCTAGGTCTATTTTCGTACTCTGTATATGCTACCTTATCGACAAATCCACTTCGAGCAAGAGCTTCATTGTAATAAGTGGAATGGTCGTTGAAAATGCGCTCGTTGGTGGAAAGACGGGAAAGCCTCAACGAAACGTTTCTTACCAGGTTCTTGGTTATGCTGCCAGGATGGTTGGAATGATTACTTATGTAATTAAGCGTATCATTCAGCTTTCTATACGGGTAATACAACCCATTCAATAAATTGAGGGTAACGTCGAGGTAATTAACGACCGAGAGATTGGCCTTAACCTGTATAGAGAGGTTGAAGCCTTTAAAGAAGGCTGTGAGTTCTTTTCTGAACCTGTCGCAAGCACGAGGTCCGCACTTAGTCATGGTCAAAAGACCATCGTCACGGTACAAACCACCGCCCGCGTTGGGGAATTCGTCCTTGATAGAGGAAAGAAGGAAAAGGCCAATAAGATCAGTAACTTCTGCAGAGTCACTGGCGCCCATACTCACGTCGAATGGGGGTACTATTGGATTTTTTAATCCAAATAGAGTCGTCGAAATTAATCACCGACTTTCGGGCATTAAGGATGACATCAACTTCGAAATCCTTAACCACTGTGAGTGAAATATCCAGTTCTGCGTTTACAGATTGACTTTGTTAGTTTCAGAAGACCCCGTTAAGGGTGAAAGCAGCGATTCTTTGCTTAAACTTTAATTTGTTATTTTAATGAATATTTGCTCTACGGTTCTTATATATTTGATATATATTTTCCTTATCGAGCCCTCTTTGGATTTTAGTCTTCAATTTTATTATTATTACTATATATATATATATTGCAATATATATATATTGCAAATTGATTACTTACTCATAAGACATAATAAATGGACTGCAATAAACATTAAGGCCTTCCTGGGGAAGAATGCACTGCTCAAGACAAGTTAGTTATTAACAACATCAAAATAAACACAAGACAGAATAAGATATGCAGGAAAATATAGAGATGGAGGAAATGGAAGCTAAAGGGCCTTTCAGTTAAATATAGGTTTAGAAAAGCCCTACAGGATGCAGTAGATGAGAGGGGTGATGAGCTAGGGACATATAGTGTAGAAGACAACTGGACATTCCTATGTGACAGCCTTTTTGCAAACTACTGATGAGACTTGTGGCTGAAGTACAGCACCAGCCAGACAGAGGGTGACCAGTGGATAGAACCATTAAAACTAAAAGACAGACAAGAAAAGGCTGGAAGAATGGGGTTAGCAGAGACTAGGTAGCTAAGAGAGAAGCTAGATGACAGATATACACAGCTCAGAGAGAGGATGAAAGAAGAAAGTTTGCCAATGCTTGCGATGTGAGATACAGAGACATGAAGTGTTCTGCATTGCAAGGCAATGTGTTAGTGTAAATTGAGATATTGTTAGGAGAAAATGTGTTCGAAATGATGTTGGTACACTTAGCATCACTGATGTCTAAATGAAAGAGGCCTGGAAATGTTACTATGAGAGATTGATGAATGTAGAAAATAAGTGGGAGGAAGAGAGACTACTTCCAACTTACCCAACAGGAGGACCAGCTTTTGAAGTAGATAGTTATAGAGTCAAAGAAGCAATCAAAGAAATGAAGAATAGTGAAGCTAGTGGACTGACAGAGATAGTTGCTGAGATGTTAAAAGCATCAGGAGAAGTAGGGGTCAAACTAGGAACCCGCATAGTCAATCAGGTAATATAAGATAGTCATACCCAAAGACTGACACAGCAATACAATCATAAATTTCCAGAAGGGCAAAGGTAATGATTTAGAAGTATCGACGACAGAGGAATAAAACTAATGGATCAAGTTATGAAAGTAACATGTACACTTGTTACTTTCATAACTTTCATAACTAATTAGGGAAAGAGTCAAATTAGATGAGATGCAGTTTGGTTTCATACTTGGAAAAAGTACAACAGATGCCCTCTTCTTAGTGAGGCACCTTCAGAATTTTCTAGCCAAGAATAAACCACTATATTTAGATTTTGTTGGTCTAGAAAAGCCCTTTTACAGAATCCCTCGATCTATTATCAGGTGGTCCTTAAGGAAATTAGGTGTAGAAGAATGGCTTGTGAGAGTAGTGCAAGCCATGTATAGAAGAGCTATCAATAAAGCAAGAGTAGGAAGTGGGTTTAGTAAAGAATTTAAGGCACAGGTAGGAGTTCATTGAGGTTTGTTTCTTAGCCCAGTGTTGTTCATCATAGCTTTCCAGACAATAACAGAGGAGTTTTAAATCATGGCTGTCCAAGAGAAGTTTTCTCATCAGATGATTTGGTCCTTATCCATAAAAGAAATAGAAAATAAGTTCCATCTATGGAAATGGAATTTGGAATCAAAGGGAAGAGTGTTAGTGATATAAACCATTTCATCAGAGAAAGTGGTTGATAGCTTCTGTTATCTTTCATAGGTGACTTAACTGGCAGTGGAAAAGGGTGCTCTGAGAGCATATTAGCTATGATAAGGATAGAATGTAAGAAGTTTAGAGAGCTACTCCCACTGTTGACAACAAAAGGTTTCAACCTACGTACAAAAGTACGACTGTCTGGCGCCTGTGTGCGAAGTACAATGCTGCATGGTAGTGAAACATGGGCTGTGACTGCAGAAGAAAACTAGGTTTAAGAGGAATCTGAGGTGGTGTGCATAGGAGAAGACTGTGCTGGTACAGACATGTGATGCACATGGATAATGACCGATGGGTGAAGAAGTGCCAGGAAATGTCAGTAGAAGGAAGCCACAGTAGAGGTAGACCAAGAAAGGGCTTGGCAGATGTGATGAGAACTGACCTCAAATCATTGAGACTTACAGAGGAGATGATGAAGAAATGCAGCAAGTGAAGAGATGGTTTGCTGAGAAGGATCTGTCCAACTCATACAAGCATGGAAAAATGGACGTAAAAATGGTGTGTGTGTGTGTGTGTGTGTGTGTGTGTGTGTGTGTGTGTGTGTGTGATTATGAATACAAAATACTATTTTTTAATATTCCTATGAATTCAATAAACTGCCATAATACACATTTCTGGATGTGTCTGCTGGCTGATTATGTCAGACAGACAAACATTCATCAGAAAACTCGTTAAAAATAAATATAAGAATTACACAATGTAAAAGACATATAAGTGCATATATATGTACATGCATGCATATATATGTATATGTATGCATATATACATGTACACATACATGCATATATATATGTGTGTGTGTGTATATATATATATGTATGTATATATGTATGTATGTATTTATATATATAACTGATAATACATATGTATGTAGTTTATTTAGAAACTATTTTGTACTGCTTTCATCTCATATTGGTTTCAATTTAAAAACTATTTCTTTTACTCCACATCTCACAAAACCTCTTTGGTCAATATATTTGGAGGATGAGTTGTGGTGGTGCTGTTTGTTTTAGTTGTTGTTGTAACAAGGAAATAATATCTCTGCAATTGTATATACAGAGAAGAAAAAACATGAACTGAGCATAAAATATGTTATATTCACACACTTATCTATCTATTTATCTATCAATCTCTCTATCTCTCCATATATAATCACCATCATTTAACATATATATCATAATGTACTAACCCAGATTATAAATATGCATTTACACACATATAAACATAGGTTGTTAATATCTCTCTCTCTCTCTCTATATATATATATATATATATATATATATATATATATATAACCAAAAGTTTAATTGATTCTTTAATTATTCAACGAATTCAATTTTACAATAGATTAGAAGCACTCGAAAGGAAATTTATCTGGAATATCTATAATATTCAAAATGTTAATAAATGAGAATTTTCATAACCAAAATATATATTTTATTATACATATTTCAAGGGTAAGTTATTTCCTCAACACTCAACATTTATATAACACAAATAATATGATAACTTAAAGAAGAAGACGTAAAGCAACAAAGAAATATAGAAGGGAAGTTGGAAATAAAGATGTGAAGAGAAAAAAAAAGAGAAAGAGAAGAAAGAAGATGAAATAACCTGTTGTATTCAGACCGTAGACAGAAATAAAAAAATTATTCTTATTAGTTATCAATGAATGCCGCTTGCATTGGATTACGCTTTAATTAATTTAAAGGTTTATAATATATCTAGATTATTGGGCATAGATTAATTTCTACGACAATCGAATATTTGAGTTGTTACATATTTATATGCTTAAATTAATTTAATTCTTTTTTTTTTTCTTCACATTTTTATTTTCAACTTTCCTGCTATATTTCTTTGTTGCTTTACCTCTTCTTCTTCAAGTTAACATTATTTGTGGTATATAAATGTTGAGTGTTGAGGAATTAACTTACTACCACTACAGGTATTGAAGGTTCAAGACTTTAGGGGTATGTCGAACAGCCAATCTCTTATGTTTTATCTGATGATGGTGTACTTAAAAACCACAGTACCCTTGAAATATGTATAATAAAATATATATTTTGGTTTTAAAAATTCTCATTTATTAATAATTTGAATATTCCGTCCCCACGTAAAATTTGTAAATCAGTAGCTAGTTGAGAGATAGAGTCCTACCGGGTGCCAGTTGCTAATAGCTTTACTGTGTCAGTCGTCACAAACAGTCATGGCCGGCGTAGACTGATCTTAGGATTCTGTTGATTGATTGGTTATTGATTAGGCGATACCCGCTGATGAAGCCGCATAAGCCGATTGTGCATTGCTGCATAATATATGCAGACAGATGGTGCAGTGCACTTTACTGCTGCATTAGTGCGGCAGAAACTTGAGTTCGGGAAACTTATAGGCACCCGTTTTACGTGTGTTATGTTGAGGCAAATAACTATGTGTATACTCTGGGAATGTATCTTACATTGCCCATGGAGTGCACTGAGATACAACCGGTACTGACATTGATAAATATGGTGGGTCCGTCAACCCTTATTATATATATATATATATATATATCCATATACTGTACCGATTGTGTTTTTATTTCTGTTTACCTTTTACATACATACATATATATATATATATATACATATATATAATGTATGGGCAAAGACGGCAGGAAAACTAATGAAACGCATACACTCCCATCTCATCAGGCGGTCACTAGAGATATGTTGTTTCAATACTTTATATATATATGTATGCAGACATACATATATACATATATATGTATGTAAAAGGTAAACAGAAATAACAACACAATCGGTACAGTATATGGAAGGGATATATTAGGTTAACACTTGATATAGCAGGAAGAGGGTCTTAACGTTTCGGACGCTAGTCCTTCATCAGAAGAAAGAATGAGAAATGAGATATATTGACGGGACGGCGGGATGGAATTGGAAATAATGTCTTTAGATAAAAACTAGCAGATTTACTCGGCGTTGCCTGGGGTTTGAAATTATGCTATGAATATACAAAGTTGTCCACAGACACACACACATCCTCGCTTTTATACATATAGAAGATAATATTGCTATCGATTTGTTATTGCTCAACGTGAGTCGATTTGAAAAATGTTTGTGATGTGACCATCTTAGCGACAGGTACAAGGTGCACAAAAAATTTGATCAAATTCGGTTGGGAATTGAAAAGCCTTAGCTGTCCAAAGTTGTCCACACACATACACACACACACACACACACACACACACACACACACACACACACACACACACACATCCTCGCTTTTATATATATAGAAGATAACAGATCCATTCATGTTGACATCTCTTGCAAAACTGTTGGTGCTGGCGTTTTGTGTATGATTTATTTTTTAGAAAAGTGGATGATGGAGCGCGTCTACCTGAAATGGAAGAAAAAAACGTTTTGTAAAAAGAGCTATACTCGTGGACATGCGTAAGCATGTGTTTGTGTGTGTGTGTTTTTATACGTCCGTACGAAGCTAAGAAGAATTGTATGTGTATATATAAGTAAAAGAGAGTGTGTGTATGTAAGTACGAAGCTATGAGCAAAAGTATGTTAATATAAGGGTGTGTTTTTGTGTATATATATATATTATGGGTTAAATAGCCTCATCAATCCACAATTGACTAAGCATGGTGAGAATGGTTACACCCCTGACATAAAAATCAAACTGAAAGTCCTGAAGAGCAACTAGGGAAAGGTTCCTCCATCAAGAGGGAGAAAGCCCCGGATTGGATTGGATATATATATATATACACACACATATTCACACACACGGATACATATTTAGAGATTCTGAATAGCATATACAAAAATTGAATGTTATGAGTTTCCAGAAAGTACATTTCAAAAGACAATTCCATTTATTATCCATATAATAAACAGAGGTAAAAATATATCAAATTTTCAAAGTGATGTAAATATTAATAGAACACATTTAAACATACATTTAAACACACATACACACACATGCACATACAGACACAAACACACACAGAGACTGCACACACATACACACACACACGCACACGCACACACACACTCACACATACAAAAATATATAATCATCAACTTTTTCATAGTTACATGGGTTGGATGGGACTTTGTGAGGCAGTTTTTTTACAGTTAGATGCCCTCCCTGACACCAATCCTTTTAGCCATTTATGACATGCAGGCATATGATGTTCCCATTCTAAATCATTACATATATATATATATATATATATATATATATATATATATATATATGTATGTATGTATATGGAAACATGAATGTACCTGTTATTTTTGTCTAAAAAATATTTTTCTGATTCTACCCTGCCTTTCTAATTTCTCATTCTTTTTTCCGATAAAGGACTAGCGTCTGAAACGTTAAGACCCTCTTTCTGCTATTTCAATCGTTAAACTAATATATCCCGTCCATACACTGTACGATATGTGTTGTTATTTCTGTTTACCTTTTACATACATATATATATATTTTTTTTTTTCTATTTTGGTTCTAGACTTTGCTTGCCACATTCTAGGCATACTTCCTTTGTTTGCATATCTCTGTTGGGTTGTGGCTTCTTGAAATAATAGGGGAAGCAAGGTGAGTTCATTGACACAGTGATAGCATGCTTGTCTGGCTGGCGAGAGGTATGTGTTCGACTCCCATGTGTGCTGGTACTCATCTTTTTCCACTCAGCAGGTTTGTGTGCCCCATTATTGGACTCTATTATAGTCAAAAATATTATGGCGAAGCTTATCTTTCTAATTTGGTTATATACACACACACACACACACACACACACTACATACGTACACACACATTTACATTTGTATATTTATCCACATTCACATACACACACACGCAGACACTGTTATTTAATTATTTAATGGTTTTTGGTCCGTTGCTAGATTCCAGTCTCGAGGGAGGAGAATTAACTAAATAATAATTTTCTGTTTTGTTTGCTCCAGTATGGCAATGTCTTTTATATGAATATATAATGAATTTACTTATTTTATTTGGTTTTGTTATATATATATATATATATATATATATATATATATATATCATCATCATCATCATCATCAGGTTTAGCGTCCGTGTTCCACGCTTGCATGGGTTTGGACGGGGGTTTTCCCACTTGAGGCAAGAGTGGTTGTCTTGCTCGCATAGGACTGTCTGGCGGGTTTTCTACAGTTGGATGCCCTTCCTAACACCAACCACATTTACAGTGTGGGCTGGGAGGTTTTTACCGTGTTGCCTACACGGCCACATTACAGCGTGGACTGTCTGGCGGGTTTTCTACAGCTGGATGCCCTTCCTAACACCAACCACATTTACAGTGTGGGGCTGGGAGGTTTTTACCGTGTTGCCTACACGGCCACATTTACAGCGTGGACTGTGTGTTTTTTGTCGTGACACCTACACGATCTCATTTGTTTCGGCCTGGATGTTGTGGGACCAACATATATATATATATATATATATATATATATATATATATATATATATATATAGAGAGAGAGAGAGAGAGAGAGAGAGAGAGAGAGAGAGAGAGTTTTCATTTATTTTTTGTTTGCAAATATATTTATTTGTTTTTCTCTTCTTTTTTTTTGTTCTCTTCTTATTCCCATCTCTTCTTTCTACTTTTATTTCTGTTGATATTACTGCTATCCTCATTATAATCATCATCATGATCATCATCTCTAACTATATCATCACAGTGATAATCAATATCATTGTGATCATAAAGATGATTATCATCATTATCATCACCACTACCATCATCAACATTATCACCATCATCATTATCACCACTATTATCATTATCACCACCACTATCATCATCATCATCACCACCACTATCACTGTCATCTTCATCACCTTTACCATCTGACTCACCACCATCATCATCATCATCATCACCATCCATTTTACATCTATTTTTCCAAGGGTTAGGCAAGTTCTCTCCAGCACAACATTTCTTCACTTGTTCTTCTCCTTTGTAAGGTTCAGCATCTTCATATCAACTTTCCCCTCCTCTGCCCATGGCTTTCTTGTTCTTCCTCTTCCATGGCATGCATTCTCTAGGAACTCCTAGCACTTCTTCATCTCATTACCATCATCTGTATGTATTATATGTCTCTACCAGTGCAACCTTCTCTCTAGCTCACTAAATTTGTTTCCTTTTATACACAGTTTTTCTCTCTCAACTCATCTGTGTTTTTGTCAACATTTCTCTTTAAGCCTTCCTTGGTCTTCCTCTTCCCCAGCTTTCTTCCATTTGGAAATCTTAGTACTTCTTCACCCAACAATTATCATCCATACACAGATCATGTCTTTATCAACATAAACTCCTGATACTTCTTCATTCAACAATCATCATCTATACACATAGCATATATGTACCAGCTTCAACTCCAGACATTTCTTCACTCAACAATAATAATCCATACATATAGCATATATGTACCAGCCTAAACTCTTCATTCAACAATCATCATCCATATCATCATCATCATCATCATCATCATTTTACGTCCGCTTTTCCCGGCTTGCAAGGGTGGGACGGGTCTTATTCAGCACAGCATCTCTCCACTCGTCACGGTCCTTCGTCATCTCCACCATGAGCTTCAATGATCTGAGGTCTGTTCTCACCACCTCCGCCCATGTTTTTCGTGGTCTACCTCTACCACGTCTTCCTTCAACTGGCATTTCCTGGCACTTCTTCACCCATCGGTCATCCTCCATGCGCATCACATGTCCATACCTCCTCAGTCTCCTCTCCCGTACACTACATCTATGCCTCTCAGACACAGTTTCTCTCTCAACACATTTATGCTGGGTCGTTCACGCACATTTGCACTGCACATCCAACGGAGCATGCTTGCCTCATTTCTCTCCAGCCGTCGCATATCCTCTGCAGTTGCTGCCCATGTCTCACTACCATGCAGCATTGTGCTCCTCACACAGGCATCATACAACCGGCCTTTCATATGCAGGGAGAAACCCTTCTTCGTCAACAGAGGAAGCAGCTCCCTAAATTTCTTCCAACTTGTCCTTATTCTAGATACTATGGCCTCGGAACACCTTCCTCCCATGCTAATCTGATCTCCTAGGTACCGGAAGCTATCCACCACTTCTATAGCGCCCTCCTGCATTTGAAAAATGTATCTATCAATGCGACTTCTACTGTCTAATTTCCCTGTACATCTACTGCATACATATTTCTCCCTACCTGTTAGTTTGCCTGCTATCCCGCTACATCTCTTGTGTACCCAGGATCTGCATTGTGTGCATTTTATAGAATTTATGCCAGTTCCTTTTCTGCATATCGAACATGGCAATTTCCCTGACGGAATCAGGGTTTTGTCCTCTTTTCTACTCATCAACACTTTTGTCTTAGCTAGGTTCACTCTCAGTCCTCTTGCTTCCAACTGCTATATATATATATAGCATGTATGTGCCAGCTTAAACTCTTGGCACCTCTGCACCTGAAAATCCTCATACATTCACATAACATAGCTATACCAGCTTAAACTCCTGATACTTCTTAACCCAGCAATCATCCTCCATACACACATGTTTATACTAGCATAATCTTTGCTCTTGCACACACCATATGAAACATGTTCAATTCGTTTCTCTCCAGCCTTCATGTTCCCTCAGTATTCACTGCTCATGTCTCTCTAGCATGTAACACGTCACTGTATTTCACACAGACTAGCATCGGTGCCTGGGTCAAAGAATAACATGATGGGTGATTAAGTTTATGTTATTAAATTAGTGAAGTATAAGCAACTTAAACTCCAACTCCACCTTAACTCTTGCTTATATATGTCAACAGTTAACGTCCTTATACATGCATAACCACAAACACTCACACATATGTGTGTTAACCTCACTACACACATACACATATGCATGTGTGTGTGTCAACAAAAAGGTTAACATGTATATGTGTACTGCGTGTGTGTGTGCTGACACAGCCAAAAGGAGAGAAGAAACACATACAAAACAAAACAGAATGCAACGTATTAAAGGATTGCTATGAAATTTATTTTTTTCTTTCTCTCTCCTATACTTTATCACTTCCAATACCATAATCTCCGTTATTGGAATAACTTCAGGCAATAAATATTTCTTTAACATGTTTCTTTCTTTTTCTTTGTTTGGTTGATTTTTGCTTTATTTATTCTCTATAATTTTATTTATATATTTTTATATATATTTTTCTTTTTCAATGAAACCAATTTTTACTTTTTCTTTCACTTTCTCATTACTTTTTACATTTTATCTATTTCCATCTTTCTCTCTCTCTCTTTGCCCCCTCCCCTCTCATTCCCTCTTTGTCTGTCTCTGTCTCTCTATCTCTCTGTCTGCCTTTCTCTCTTTCTCTGTCCGTTTCTCTCTTTCTCTGCCTGAATCTCTTCTCTACCTCTCTTTTTCTCTCTTTAACTCTCTCTCTCTCTCTCTCTCTCTCTCTCTCTCTCTCTCTCTCTCTCTCTCTCTCTCTCTATCTATCTATCTATCTATCTATCTATCTATCTATCTATCTATCTATCTATCTATCTATCTATCTATCTAGCTATCTATCTAGCTATCTCTCTCTCCCCCTCTCTCTCCATAGAACCCCCTTATTTAGTCAATAGTTTATGGGTCAACATCTGGAAATCTGTTTTATACCAATATTCCACAAGATTGAATATATATATATATTTGAATTTGTAAGTTAGAAGCATCAACGTTTTTTGACTAAAAAATAGTCTAAGTTGGGCAT
>OZ024743.1:250157635-250165135 GCA_964016885.1 Eledone cirrhosa | reverse complement strand
GCACCTGAGCACTGTACACAATAATTTTCATTATTATCATAATACAAGGTGGATTGAGCTATGCCACGTATTCTGTCATGTTGGTCATCCTCACATGGGCACCACATAGCATGGTAGATACTACCAAGTCATAGTTGATTGTGAATGATGGCCAGTTGTTTTTTAGAAGTGTTACTTTGTATAGATAGTTCGAAAACTATTCTTGTTTTTGTTTTAAAGAAGAACATTTTTTTCTAAAACTGAGATAAAACTGCTTAATTTAGCACCTTTTAAACACTATCTATCTCAGTCCCTTTTGTTATTTTTTTAATTTATCAAAGGATCATTAAAATTTCAAACACCTTTTCAAAACCTCTGAGAATACCTGAAAAACCAGTTTGGTGTAGAAGAATACTGAAAGGCTTTGAGGTTAAAATAGATTCTCTCACACCAGCTTCTGAAAAATAAATAAATGAAAAAACTAAAAAATAGATAAATCAAAATTTAATAATAAATTAACTAAATTATAATTTTAGTTTTCACTTTCACCATATTTTGTACATGTTTTACACCTGCATCCAAGATGAAGAACTGAGTTCTAATTCTGCAAAAGTAGCTTAATTTAAAAAAATTTTTTTTTTTTTATTAATTCTTTAATTTCTGAACGATGATAACATCAAATTTTGTTTATTTTTCAAATTTAAAAGAAATTTTCTTTTTGGGGTGGGGTATTTTTAGATCATAAAAAAATCAATCACTTTCACAAACAATAGCATTTAAAATTTATTTTTAATTTATCTATTTTTCTGCTCTTTATTCTTTAATGTGAGAATGTTCATTCCTTGCAGAGTTAACACCTGTTGCTTTAAAATAGAACCATAACCATTATTAGGAAATGATAATTCTTTCTGTCTTGCTAGTGTATTAAAACTGCTTACAGAAGAATATTAGAAGAAGAATGTTGATAACAATAATAACAACAACAATAATAATAATTCTATATTCTTTTTCATCTTAAGCTGTTTGTATTTGTTTATCTCTTCCTACAGTATTAAATTGGAGTGAAACCTCAAAGCACTTTAAGATTATGATAATGAAAACATTAAACTGTTTAAGGAGCTCAATGTTTATTGCTTAAACACTTCAATTATTATAATTCCAAAAGACTGTGGAAGTTCTATTTTTAAAGAAATAAGACTTAGCTCAGTAGCAAGTATGGTTGTGTAGTTAAGGGGGTTTGCTTTACAAACACATAGATTTGAGTTCAGTCTCACTGTATGGCACTGTTATAGTCCCAGGCTGACCAATGTCTTATTAGTGAAATTTGGTAGACAAAAACTTCAAAGGCCTTACCCACCCCATGCTAAACTACTTAATTACCTCCCCCCCCCCCCCCCCCATGATAGGCCACTTACTTATCTGCTCATCTCACCCAGCCTGATAAATCTTTTTTTTAGTTTTCCAAACCTTCCAAACTTCTCTTTCTTCTGACTGTACTCTTTTTTTATGAAGGACTAATAACCAATACATTGAGATAATCTTTTAGCTTTTCTCACAATAGGAATCTAATAACTCTTTGTTTCATTTTATCTCTTCATGCCCTTGCTAGCAGGGAAAATGGACATAAATGATGATGATTTTCTTTAACAAAGAATTGGTATTTTCATTTGAAAAACTGCCAGCTGTTTGGTGATTTGACAATTATTGATCTGCCTGTACCATTTAGTAATTTCTTTTGTTGAAGAGCCATTTTATTATGCATGTATAATTCTATTGATATTTAATGTTAATGCTTATTAGAAATATAAAGTAGAAGTTTTAATGCTAAAACTATTCTTTAAGTATCGAGTTTTAAAATAAAAAAAGAAAGTTTCTTAATCCTGTGAAACAACATTATGTATAAGAAAGTAGAGTATTTGCATCAGCTAAGTCTTCTACAAGACAATAATTCAGTCACTATAAGCAACATTCCTTTTGTTACAAACTGTCTGAATTTGCCTCTGATTCCACAATGCAAAACTGTATATTTTAAAGTCTTTATATAGAAAACCCTTTCATCATAATTTTATGTAAGAACATCGAAGTTAGTTTCTAAACAGCAGATTAATAATGCGAAAGTTAGTTATTTTACTAAATTACACTAAATGTTTAATTCTTTTAAAAATTATATAAAAACTATTGGCCGTGTCTTTTTTTAAATATTTTTTAGAAATATGGTAATGAAAGTCTGCTAGTTAACTTGTTGGTAATGAGTTTAATCTCTGGGTTCCTGCTGCATCCATTAGCATTGCCACAGTCTGATAAACATCAGACCTTCATTCCCTCACAGCTTTGTTCAGAAACACACACATGCATACACACAGTCACACACTCACACATTCATGTTAATTCAAAATATACCATGATTATTTCTATTTTTAAAACTTTTATATCTAAGACATATTCTGACCCACACTTCCCAAAAATAGCTGACTAAACACAGACACGCTTTCCTCCTGTAAAAAAAATATAATTTTTTTTTCTTCTTCCTCTGAGGCATGGCTGAGTGAAGAAGTTTATTTCACAATTATCACCATCATCATCATCACCATCATCATCATTATCATCATCCCCACCATCATCATTACTATCCCCATCATCACCATCACCATACTCTCATGTTAAACAATCAAATATGTTAAACAATCGAATGACTTCAGAAGTAATTAATATGTAAGTTTCCCTGGCATTGATAATGGAATGTATACAATCTATTCCCTGTGAATTGAATGAAGAGTTTGGCTTTCAATTCTGAAAACATCACCAAATACAGCAGATACCTGAAGATGGTTGGAGGACACAACAGCTGAAACATTGTGACATTTGTTTGAATATATAGTTATACCTAATATGAGATACACCTGAAGACCATTGAAGGATACAACAGCTGAAACATTGACAATAACACCCAAGATGATGACATTAGTTTGAATATATTAGTGTATGTTACTGTTATACTGAAATGGCAGACAACTGGAGAATACCACAGTTGAAACATTGTGAGACAACCAAGATGACAACACTAATCTGAATAAATGCGTTTATATTAATGTTATATTAACCCTTTAGTATTTAAATCGACTGTATCAGGCCAGAATTTTCTCACTTATTTTTATTCAAACTGGCCATAATCAGCCTTTCATACTTATGTTAAGGTATTGTTCTCAAAATAAATATCAAAATCTCATAGATTCGATATTGTGTGAGATAATTATGTGAGGTAAGGCCTTTACCGTGAAAATACAATAGTATATATAATGTAAATGCTAAAGTGTTAAATATGACCAGTACCTGAGAGGACTGGAGGGTTCAACAAGTTTAACACTGTGACTATAACAACTGAGATGAGGATATCAGTCTGAATCTATCACTGTATAATAATTCTTTCTAACATTGACACAAGACCAGCAATTTGAGGGGAGAGAAAGTTGATTATATCAATACCAATACTTAACTGGTCTTTTATTTTATCGACATGGGAAGGATGAAAGATAAAGTTGAACTCAAATGACAGTTCCTCATTTCAGACAATGTGAAATATTATCTCACTTTCCTTTAATTTCAAATTTTCTATCATCTGGGTCTCTCTTTCTTGCTCTCTCTCTCTCTCTCTCTATATATATATATATATATATATATAGAGAGAGAGAGAGAGAGAGAGAGAGAGAGAGAGAGAGAGAGAGAGAGAGAGAAATACAAGTTCATAGGCTGATCAAGACACTCCCATGGAATGACCTATTAAGGTTTATTTTTCAACATATTCCCTGGAAAGAAATAATGCCGTTATTAATAAGAACAGTTGAAATTAAAGTATGCAAGACTTCACAGCTTTAGCATCAATCCTTTGTAGTCAGCCTCTGAACTTTTCAGCCGGCCCTTGTGTGTGTATATATATGAGAGAGAGAGAGAGAGAGAGAGAGAGAAGGAGGGTGGGGGGAATTAGTACAACAACTTAAAGTATTCTTATGTGTCGAAAAGAATCTAGGACTTCAGAAACAGCAATTTTCTCAAGTTTGGCCATGAAAATGTTCAAGAGAAAGATTTAATGATAGGTTATGATCTTTTGACCTTTAGGCTATGAATTTATATCATTTAATTATCAGCTTATCATTTATAGCTACTGAACAGATCAACCAATGAAAATTGAAGGATTTATTTCCAAAGTTCATCTCACATAAAATCTGATATCTTAAAAATAATTTCTGGTCAGAAAAAGAAGCTTAAAGAAGCCAACAAACCTTTCAATTGGGAAGTCTGTGATTCAGTTTCCCTACCATTTACATATATGCTAATTCCGTTAAAGGCAGAAAAGAATGAACTTCATTAAATCCCATTTCCCCTTACTATTTCAATCCAATTCCAGGCCCTGGATCTATTTACAGAATCCTCCCCATCATCATTATCATCATCATTTAACTTCCACTTCCCATGCTAGGAACAAATTGCAAATATTATAGGGGACCCTGATTACTCCAGGTTTTATTCCATTCCTATCACATTACTAATGTTCTTATGACCGACTAAATCCCTTCAATACAGTGCCCCAGTATGGCCACTATCTAATGACTAAAACAAGTAAAAGAATGTATATATATTCACACACACACACACTTACACTCACATATACACATACTCAAGTGTGTGATGTGTTAGTTTGGTTTTAATTAAGACAATTGAGATAATTAAATGTTAATAGTTTAGACATTGCTATCAATAAAGGCAGTAGCAATGTCACTGCTGACAACAACAACAGCAACAATTCAAAACTGATTATATATATAAGGTTGATGACTATAATAAACCAATAACAACATTTCCAACCACATCAATGACACTAAATGTATTAGTTACTCCAAGCTGACACTAACGTTTGTCTTATATTTCTTTTTATTGATTTCTTTTGCCACCCCCTCACCTTATACAGCCATCTATTTCTCGCCAACAATCATGTAGTTACCATTATTGTCACTTCGATTACCCCCCCCCCCCTACACTCACCTTGGCTATTCCCTCACCCCAAGCATTCATACAACATTCTGCCCCTCAACAGCAAACACGTAGCTACCATCACTCTCATTACTCCTACTCTAACTTCTTCCTCTCCCTTAATACAAACTCTCAGTGTCTCCCTTCATACTCTTGCTACCTTTTCTCATTTTCCCTGCTGCTTTTCCTGTTATTGCTCTCTCTTCTATTTCACTCTCTTGGCTACATTGCCTCGAGATAATGTTGAGTAAGGAATAGTCTTTAGTGTTGCAAGAGCCAATACAACCTCACTAGTGCTGCCACCCTCATAAAATTCACCCAATGCTCTCTGCAAAATGTTAGCAATAAGACACAATGTAGGGTTAGAGTCAAGAAGACATCTTTAAACTTGCAGGTTTTAAATCTAGGACAATTTTCATACTAACCTCAGAGCATGAATCTTTGACCATAACATGACTTCTCTCCTGGGATACAATAGCCAGAGAACAGAGAGGAAGATAAAGGAGGGGTGAGAGAAAGAGGTTATATGTGTGTGGCACATCGCCTATTTAAAGGTAGTACAGCCTCTCCAGAGCTCTTGAGCCCCTTTGACTACATGACATCCCCCACCTCAAGAATGGAAGGATCAGTAAAAAGAGAGTGGAGAAGAAAGAGGTTATATGTATAGCACATCACCTATTTAAAGGTATTACCTCCTATTTAGATCCCTTGAGCCCTTTGACAACAATATAACATTTCCCTAGGGACAGGAGGACCAGTAAACACAGAGAGAGTGGATATGTATGGCACATCACCTAATTAAGAGTATTACCTCCTTTCCAGGGCTCTTGAGCCAATGTGATATGATATCACAGCATTTGATACCGTATTTATCAGCATATAACATGCATTGGCATATAACAAGCACCCTAATTTTGAAAAAGACTGTTAAATGAAATAAATTAAAATAAAATAAAGTTCCTGAACCCATCAATAATATAAATATCTCAATATACATATTTTCAGCATTAAAAAGGCAAATACAAAGAAAGAAATATTACAACTTCTTCAATGAATTATTACAGCTTTTAGTTTTACAGAAAAAACAAAATAATTTTTCCCTTTTACAAAAACTACATGACATAATGTACAAGTAGATTTTAGGCTCCAAATTTTAGAAAAAAGTACAAGCTATACGTCGATAAAATGGTATATTCTACAAATGATGACCAGATATGTAATTAAAAGACAACAGTAGTATAAGCTCTCTGCAGATACAGAATAATTTCTTCCTGATGTATGATGGGTATTAGTCAGTTTCAATGAGCATTCAGCTGTTTAATCAATTGTTCTTTCAGCTCATGAATTAATATGTAATTCCAAACCAAATCAGGATCACATAATGTGATAAGGCTGAAACTTTGAATGATCAATCTTGTATTATTATGTAAGTTATTGAGTGTTTCAAAGATGTGTGGTTCAGTCCACCCAAAAAGTTTCTTCCTGGTAAGTTTGCTTAAGTAACTATGGTAAAGAGACTTGCCCAAGATACTACACTTCCTAAATACACAGCTATGTCTGCAATTACTCCTAATATATGCTATTGACTGCATAAATGTCTGAATCAATAGTAATATAACAACAATAGCAACATCAACAACTTCATCATCATCATCATCGTTTAACGTCCATATTCCACGCTTGCATGGGTTTGGACGGGAGTTTTCCCACTTGAGGCAAGAGTGGTTGTCTTGCTCGCATAGGACTGTCTGGCGGATTTTTCTACGTCTGGATGCCCTTCCTAACACCAACCACATTTACAGTGTTGAACTGGGAGGTTTTTACCATGTTACCCTATAATAAAATAGTAATACATTATAATAACAAAATATATCACAAAAATACAAACATCATAACAACAACCTCAACTATAAAAAATGCTGTCACAATAATGACATCATCATCATCAGCAGCAGTAATAACAACAACAAAATAGTAATCTATACATAATATAAAAGAGAGATGTCTGTTTGTTGGCTGGCTGGTTGGTTGGTTCTTTCCTTCACACATCACACAAAAACAAAAACTGACAATCAAAAAGTAAGTACATCAATGGAATAAGGGTATATCCAGGAAGGTTTATTGATACTCATTTTATAACATAAAAAAAAAAGAAAATCATCCCAGGTATGCTAAACGACCCGACTGCTATTTCTAGCAGGTTGGGAGACAACCATAAAGGATTCTTTCTGTTATATTGTAAGCGATGATCGTGTTTCGCGGCCACTGTCTCTGGAATTGAATGCTGGTTTACATATTTACACACGCCCGCATTTATATATAATTATCTTTGGAGAGGAAATTTGTTTTTCCTATGATTTTTTTAATGAATATAACCTTAAAAACCGCAGGGTATAATCATGTTTTTTATGTTTTTTGCTGTTTTTTTTAGTAAACAAATAGTTTATTATATGAAATGAATGGATTCAAATAGGCACTCAATACATGTGTAAGTGA
>OZ024743.1:250127635-250150135 GCA_964016885.1 Eledone cirrhosa | reverse complement strand
TGATATAGAACTTGCAGCAGTTTCAATGAGTATTCCATTTATTTGATTTACTGAACTTCCAATTCATTGAATAATCAATATGTAAATGGCTGTGTATTCCACAGACATATGTACCCTTAATGTAGTTTCCAGACAGAATCAAAATGACACATTCTGGGGAGAAGGAGGATCATTGAATTTCAGATACAGTCCATCTTGTATTATTGTGGTGGTGGATTGGCAGTATCGGTAGAGGGTCAGACGCCATGCTTTGCAGCATAGAGTTACGGCCCTTTACATTCTGAGTTCAAATACAGCCGAGGTTAACTTTGCCTTTTATCCTTACGGGGTCGATAAAATAAAGCACCAGTATGCACTGGGGTAATTGCTGGCATTGTGCCAAAAGTAGAAACAATTATTGTTTAAGTGGCTGAGTATTCCACAGACATGTATCCTTAACCCTTTAGTATTAACATTACTCTACATATACTATTGTATTTTCATGGTAAAGGCTTTACCTCACATAATTATTTCACATAATATCGAATCTACAAGATTTTGATATTATTTATTTTGAGAACAATAACTTAACATCAGTATAAACTGCCATTTACAGCCGGTTTGAACAGAAAGAGGTGAAAGAATTCTGGCCAGATACAGCTGGTTTAAATGGTAAAGTGTTAATGTCATTTCTAGGCAGAATTAGTATTACACATTGTGTGACAAGGGTGAACATTTGATTTACAGGTACAATCCTTATTATATTATAGTGTAAGTGGCCTAGTATTCCACAAACATGTAAACCCTTAATGTAACTCACAAGCCGTGACATAATGTGACATGGTGGGAACTTTGAATTACAAGCACTGTCTATCTTGAATTTATGTGCAAGTAGTTAAATATTTCACAGACACCTATGTCTTAATATAATTTCCCAGCAGAATCAACAGGACAGGGTGTGATGAGGTGGGATATTTGAGTCACAGATACAGTCTATTTTGAATGTATTTGTAAGTGGTTGAGTATACCACTAACACCTGTATTGGGCTTAACTCTCACAAAAATGACGAAGGTTTTGCCACCATCACCTTCCTTTGGAATGTGTACATCATTACTACTACCAGTTTAGTTGTAATAACTATTAACTTTACTGCAGTTGTTAACAATATTAATTGTGACTTTGTCATTCTTCCTCCTCCTCCTGTTATTGTAACATACACAATCCTATCCTGCCTTTTCATCATCATCATCATCAATACTATTGTTATAGCCTCTTGTACTGCCTACACACACATACATATATATGTACACACACACACACACACACACACACATATATATATATATATATATATATATATTTGTTCTTGTGAAGGTGCCAATTCATATTATTCCCAATGGAAATAATGATATTTATGTATTTCTGCTTCCCCCTTTCTCATCTCTCTCTCTCTTTCTTTTTCAATCCTTCACTCTTTTCCTATCCCCTCACTCGTTTGTGCTCCTCCTGATAATATGCATTAACGAGGTTTTATAACTGACCACACCTTATATACTTCGTTAGAGATGAGCATCGTTACAAAGATTTCAAATAAATACACACATTTATTAGATTGGTACTTTAACCATATTGCTGGTGGTAGTAAAGTTGGTGGTGGTTGAGGTGATAGTGTTGTTTGTAATGGTGATGGTTCTGGTGGATGTGATGGTTGTGGTGGCAGTGGTTGTGTTGTTAGTAAAGCTGGTGGTGGTGGTGGTGGTCATGGTGGTAGTGGGGATGATGGGTTTGTATTAAAAGTAGGTTGTGGGTTGACAATAAGGCAAGTGGGGTGGGGATGATAAACATTTTCATTCTGCCACTTTTATGGAACCAATCTAGCAAAGATTCCATAGTCATATTTGATGGCTTCTGTTACCTAGGTGACCTAATTAGCAGTTTTAGAGGTTCATCTGAAAGTGTAGTAGTTTGAATATGAACAAGGTGGGAACAGTTTAGGGAGCTACTACATCTGTTGACAACAAAAGGATTATCTCTCAAAGGGAAGATGTCTGTGTGAGAAATGCCCTGTTGCATGATTGTGAGACAGGAGCAGTGAATGCAGAGGATATTCAAAGGCTGGAGAAAAATGAATTGATCATGCTTCATTGTATATGTAATGTTAATATGCATGAACAATGAAGTATGGATGAACTAAGAGAAAACACTACTGTATAAGAGTAGGTATGAAATAAAACACTACTGTATAAGAGTAGGTATGAAATAAAAAATAAGTAATGGGCTTGTGACTCCCAGTGGAGTAGTAGGAGTGTTGTCTTGGGCATTAAACCTGATGGAGACCATAACACACCAAGTCTGAATGAAAGAGAAAGAATCAACCCCAGTATTAAACTGCTATTTCATTTATTGACTTCAAAAGAATGAAAGGTTAAGGTGACCCTGGTGGCATCTGAACTCAGCGCAGTGAGCCGGAGCAAATAATATGGTATTTTTTATCTGAACTCCTAACTACTCTGCCAGTTTACCACCATACACAAGAGAGAAGACTGCACAGGGTGGACATGTGATGTGTATGGATGATGATCATTGGGTGAAGAAGTACTAAGAGTTCCAAGTGGAAGAATGATGTACAGGGTGCCCCAATTAATGCACCAGAAACCTAGTTTAGAGACCATCAGACATTGAGGAGCTTGGTGGTCATAGGGTTAATAAAATACATGAAGCTTTATTGTAAAATTATAATCAGTTAGATATATAAAAATTATAAGATTTAAACATTTAAATTATTAAATACACCTTGATTTAATTGTTTTTCTTTTATTTAAAACTTTTTTAATCTATTATTGCATCTCTCATTTCATTAGTAAATTGTTCATAAAAATAATCGTTAGACAATGAAATAATTAATTAATTAAGAATTTCTTCAATAAATTAATTCAATGCTAATACAAATGGAATGAAGCACTCATAAGAGAATCAGATTTATTTCTCTCATCACTGGTTTAACAAGATTGCCTCTATGAGGTCACTCAACTAGCTAGAAATAGCAGTCAAATGTCCTCCTAATTACATCCTGCCATCTTGGATAAATTGTAATCCTTTATATTTATGATAAAGTGGTCATAACTACTTAACTCTTCACATCATATAATGATTTAGCAGAAAATATCTAAAGAAAAATAAGGTTTAAAAATTCAGATGTTTATAGTATCTTTACTAGTTGACAGATCTTTGTATAAATGACTTCAATTTTTTAATTGGTACAGGACAATATGTTGCACCAATTTTAGTGTCCAAAAGAGAATCTCTTTCTGTTCATTGGCTGTGTACATGTGTGGATACACAACTCCTGGTGGGGACGTAGTGATGCACAGCATGTCTTGGACAACCAATTTCTTCCAGAGAAGGAGAGAGTGAAGGAGAAGTGAGAGTGAAAAAGAGATATAGAGGAAGAATCAACCCCAGTACTGGACTGGACTGGTACTTTTTTTTATCAACCCCAAAAGGATAAAAGACAAAGTTGACTTCTGTAGGATTTGAACTCGGCTGGTGGAAATAGCCAACAGAATATGGCAAAGCATTCTATACTACATTCTGTCTATTTTGCCAATTTGCTACATCTCTGCTTACTCTGTCTAATATCTAAAAGCACTCTTACCAATTGTGTGATTCTTTTGAAGTCTAAACTACTTAGACTACTTACACTCGGGCCAATAAACATACCAAGAGAACAATGGTGATGATTTATAAGATAAACTTTAATGACCTGATCTGACCTAACTTGACCATTGAAGCACTTTATTCTGCTCTGTTGTTATAGCACTAGTCTTAGTAAAAAGTAAATGGAAACAACAAAGTAAGCAACAAAGTACAATTAAAAAATATATTAGTTTAACGCTTGATATAGTAGGAAAAGAGCCATACATGTATGTATGATTGTATATACATAGTAAAACCTACTACAGTCAGTAGGCATCTCTAACAAAATACACCCCCGTCCCACCACCCCCACCACATCCACACCGCCCCCCTTCTATGTAAAGTTATGTTGGTGCCACACCATCCAGGCCGAAACAAATGAGATCGTGTAGGTGTCACGACAAAAAAACACACAGTCCACGCTGTAATGTGGCCGTGTAGGTAACACGGTAAAAACCTCCCAGACCCACACTGTAAATGTGGTTGGTGTTAGGAAGGGCATCCAACCATAGAAAACCTGCCAGACAGTCCTATGCGAGCAAGACAATCACTCTTGCCTCAAGTGGGAAAACCCCCGTCCAAACCCATGCAAGCGTGGAACACGGACGTTAAACGTTGATGATGATGATGATGATATATATATATATATATATATATATATATATAAATGTGTCCGGGATGATGCCGGTGTACTTAGTGTCACGAATAATCAGAAAAAGGAGGCCTGGAAATGTCATTATGAGAGACTGATGAATGTGGAGAACGAATGGGAGAGAGAGAAATTACCTCCAGTAGATCCGACAGAGGGACCAGCTATTGAGATTGACGAATATAGGGTCCAAGAGGCGATTAGGGAAATGAAAAATGGTAAGGCTGCTGGACCATTGGGAATAGTTACTGAGATGCTGAAGGCATCAGGTGACGTAGGCACTAAACTGGTTGCACGCATCATCAATCAGGCTATATATGGTGGTGTCATACCCAAAGACTGGTGCAGCAGTATTCTCATAAATTGCTACAAAGGTAAAGGGGATGCTCTGGAGAGGAGCAATTATAGGGGTATAAAACTGATGGATCAGGTTATGAAAGTGGCAGAAAGGATATTAGCACAACTAATTGGAGAAAGGGACAAACTAGATGAGATGCAGTTTGGTTTTGTGCCTGGGAAGAGTACAACAGATGCCCTCTTCTTGGTGAGACAATTGCAAGAGAGGTTCTTAGAGAAAAATAAGCCACTATACTTAGCTTTTGTTGACCTAGAGAAGGCCTTTGATAGGGTACCCCGATTTGTCATCTGGTGGTCCCTAAGGAAGCTAGGTGTTGAGGAATGGCTTGTGAGGACAGTGCAAACTTTGTACAGAGGTACTCTCAGTAAAGTCAGGGTAGGAATGGAGTTTAGTGAGGAATTCCAGATACAAGTAGGAGTACATCAAGGTTCGGTCCTCAGCTCGCTCTTGTTCATTATAGTCCTCCAAGCCATAACAGAGGAGTTTAAGACTGGCTGTCCATGGGAACTTCTCTATGCTGATGATCTGGTTCTTATAGCAGAATCAGTAGAGGAGCTAGAGAATAAAAACAGCAGTTGGAAGCAAGAGGACTGAGAGTGAACCTAGCTAAGACAAAAGAGTTGTTGAGTAGAAAAGAGGACAAAACTTTGATTCCGTCAGGGAAATGACCATGTTCGATATGCAGAAAAGGAACTGGCATAAATTCTATAAAATGCACACAATGCAGATCCTGGGTACACAAGAGATGTAGCGGGATAGCAGGCAAACTAACAGGTAGGGAGAAATATGTATGCAGTAGATGTACAGGGAAATTAGACAGTAGAAGTTGCATTGATAGACACATTTTTCAAATGCAGGAGGGCGCTATAGAAGTGGTGGATAGCTTCCGGTACCTAGGAGATCAGATTAGCATGGGAGGAGGGTGTTCCGAGGCCATAGTATCTAGAATAAGGACAAGTTGGAAGAAGTTTAGGGAGCTGCTTCCTCTGTTGACGAAGAAGGGTTTCTCCCTGCGTACGAAAGGCCGGTTGTATGATGCCTGTGTGAGGAGCGCGATGCTGCATGGTAGTGAGACATGGGCAGCAACTGCAGAGGATATGCGCAGGCTAGAGAGAAATGAGGCAAGCATGCTCCGTTGGATGTGCAGTGTAAATGTGCGTGAACGACCCAGCATAAATGTGTTGAGAGAGAAACTGTGTCTGAGAGGGATAGAATGTAGTGTACAGGAGAGGAGACTGAGGTGGTATGGACATGTGATGCACATGGAGGATGACCGATGGGTGAAGAAGTGCCAGGAAATGCCAGTTGAAGGAAGACGTGGTAGAGGTAGACCACGAAAAACATGGGCGGAGGTGGTGAGAACAGACCTCAGATCATTAAAGCTCACAGTGGAGATGACGAAGGACCGTGATGAGTGGAGAGATGCTGTGCTGAATAAGACCTGTCCCACCCTTGCAAGCAGGGAAAAGCGGACGTAAAATGATGATGATGATGATGATGATATATACATATATATATATACATATATGATGGCTGCAACTCGATTTCAAGTAATGCCATCACATGATGCTTAAGCATGAGCATCAGGGATGTGGCTTTTTAGTTCTGCTTTTTAATTCTGCTTTTTATTGCGATGCCATGCATCGCAATAAATGTCACATATCAATTGATGTCTGTGCTTGAAGCTTTTTTAAGTGAGAAAAGGCTTTGCACAGAGCCAAATCCCACTCTCTGAACATTGAATCCATTTACCCAAAATGAAGAACTGGTCTACATCATTGGATGCAAATCAAGTCGCAGGTTTTATATCAGAGTGACCTTCTCCTAAAGAGATGTCTTAATGAAGACTAGGAGTCTCTCACTCCACAGAAAAAAAAAATTTATTGGATGGTCGTTGACTCTGCTGAATTCCTCCACCCTCTGATGGCTTGTTCATCCCGCAGGGTGTCCGAATTCAGCTTCCTCACCAAGTAACCTTAGTGGAGTTGCCAGTTTAGTCGCCGACAACGTGACCATGCACATGTTGTACTGGGTTACATGTTACCAGTAGCACTATATATATATATATAGATATACTGGGTGCGGACGATATTTGTTCGCAAGATTACTGTCTAGGAAATAGTAACATAGTAGTTTTATTTTTTAAGATATATTTATCAAACTTGGGTCAGTTTGTCTTCATGACTTGTTCTTTCGATCTCACTCGATAAACCTGCCATTGGCTTTGATGACGGCCTCAAGGCGGCCTTGGAACCGGCTACAGGCCTTCGTCACTGTCCCCCGACTTAGGCCCCTAAAGGCACTTGTGATCCTGGCCTTCAGATTGTCTTTCGTATTGTAGCTAGATCTGTTGGTGTCTCGTTCCACTGCGCCCCACACAAAGAAGTCGAGGGGGTTGCAGTCAGGCGAGCTGGGAGGCTAGATGTCAGGTGAAGTGTGGTCAACGAAGTTCTCTGACAGCCAGGCTTGGGTCTTTCGGCTAGTATGGCAGGGAGCTGAGTCTTACTGCCACACGTACGGCCTACCTGCAGCTACCTGGTCGATCCAGGGCTTTACTACCTCACTCAGAACGCGGATGCAGCCATCGGTGTTCAGCTTGAGGCCCTCAGGGAAGAAGTGAGGTGGAATGACGTCACCTTCACTGCTGATGACACCTAAGACCAATTTTGTCGCTGGAAACTTTGCATGACTCTGGGCACGTCTTTGGATGAGACAGCAGGTCACCTGTTGTTCTGGGACTTGATATTCTGGTCTTGGCAGAAGTTTTATCGTCGGAGAAAAACCACAGCATGTCTGGCTCCAGTGAGTGTTTCAACTTGTTGATCAGCTTCTTTGCGTGCTTCAGTCGCTTTTCTTGCATCGCCTTTGACAGAAATTGTCCTTTCCTCATCTTGTATGAAACGTAGCGAATGTCTTCATGTACCACCAGCCTAATGAGCTTTTCATCCACGCCTTTCTCCCTTGCAATGGCACGCATCGACTTGCTTGGTTCATTGTTGATGATATCCTGAACTTCAGCGACGAACTCGGGCGTTATGAAGGCTTCAGATCGTCGATCATGTGTTTTCCTCTCTGATGTTGCTTTGTAGTCGAATCCTGAATCTTCCAATCCCTTTCTGACCTTTTCCACCATTCTCCAGCTGACGCTGAGAAAGTCAGAAATTTCCTTATTTGTCCTCCCGGCGCGGATTCCATGGAGAACTCCGTGTCTCTTCCACAAATTTGGAGGTTCAAAATTATTCATAATCAATTATTCTGAAAATAAATAATGGAAATATAGTCACTGTTTTTATGAAGACAAGAGTGACAATGGAAGTAAAAAAAATTTGCATAAAATTAGCAGTTGAAAATTGCGAACAGATATCGTCCACACCCTGTATACACACACACACACACATATATATATATACACACACATATATATATATATACACACACACATATATATATATATATATATATATATATATATATATATATATATATATATATATATATATATATATACATATATATACACACACGTGTGTGTGTGTATGTTCATTAAGAAAATGTGGTATTTTTTCATATTCTAATTAATATTAATTAAAACATGACAAAATAGTACTCTGTCTTTGTGATTATTTATATATTAATACTTTGTCATGTACCAGACTATAAGGACCCATATCATAGATGGAATGGTACAATTGACATGAAGTGCTTGATCCTGTTTACTCTTGAATTAATTGATTATTGTGACACAGATGCCACACTTCCAATTAATTATAATAATTAATCATTTAAATAAAGACCTCCCCTCCTACTCACTCACTGTCAAAGTATCAGCTTCCCGAAAGAGAGATATTAGTATAGTGACGATGTATTTGTTTTGTAAGATTTTTTATATGAAATCATGTGTTGAAACAGATATTGTTATATTTGGGGAGGGTCATGTTATCCTAATATTGCCAGAAAAATAGAGTAAAAACAGTGTTTTACTATACATTTCTGGGAATATTAGGACAACATGACAACAGCTGTAATGTTGGGATTTATGGTAAAATATTTGGAAGAAATAGATACAAAGAACACAATAAGATTATAATTGGTTAGTTGTTATATGATTACTACAGCAATATCAAAGATGATGATCATAATAGTAGTAACAATGATGATTGCCAATTTCATGATGGTCACCACCTGGTAGGTGAGGACAAAACTACTACAACAATAACATCTACAATAATAATTCTGAATATGAAATCTTTCAGAAATAGAATCCCTAATCAAATGCAAACAAAAATAAAAATAAAATAATCTATATTATAATAAGAGCGCTGTCTGTCTGTCTGTCCATCCATCAGGCTCACTTTATATAGACAGGGGGAGTGTTAAACGAGAGAGATGCATATAGATGTCTAACCCATGCTAGCGTGGAAGATGGACGTTAAACGAAGAAGATAGAGAAAATGGAATGCTGTGATTTCAAGGTGACAGAAATAGGTAGATAGACAGAAAGTTATGACGACGCCCTCATCTATATAGAGAGAGGAGTGCCAAATGAAAGAGATGTATATAAATAGAGAAAAGGAACATCATTTGTTTAGCTAGAGTGTGTGTGTGTGACAGAAAGAATGAGAAGACATCACCTTCATCTAGTAATAGTAATATTAAAAATTTAAATAATTTCTCCAGTACAGTCTGTCTTCACTTGATTCTTTTCTTTGTCATCTTCTTTGCAAGGCTCAGTTTCATGAGAGCAATCTTCACTACCTCTGCTGCCAATATCTATATACATATATATGTGCTTGTATATATATACATATATACACGTGTCTCTCTACATGTATGTTTGTATATTTATATCATCATTATTTTTTCATCTATTTTTCCATGCTTGTATGGGATAAACAAGTCCTCTTCAATAAAACATCTTTCCTTGTTTCTTTCCTCTGTCAGGTTTATTATATCAATTAAGACATTGAACCGATCATCTGTGAAATATATGTCACGTTCGATATGGGATAATAATATTTTAAAGTGAAGCTTTGTTATCTCATACATAATATATATATATATATATATATATATATATATATATATATAATATAAGATCAAAAGATGGTTAAAAGAGTTCCAAGTATTTTATTATGCGCATTTCAAAAACAAATATCATCATGGGATGACATTTGCGTTCTCATCAGATAAAATAGGGAAACATGATATGAAGCTTAAAAAACACTTGTGAGCAGTGAAGTTTTAAATCAACATATGAAAAATAAAGTAAGATGGATATATGAGATTGGGAAAAAAGGAGGAGGGGCAGTAGGAAAAGGTGAGGAAGAAAGAAAATAAAGGATGATGGGGGAGGAGTATAAGAAGGAAGGACGAGAGAGGAGGAGAAATGAGTGATAGAGAGAGAGAAATAGCCTTTACAACTGAGAAAACATTGTCTCACAGAGAGAAATTAAAAAACCGTTGGAAGATAATAGATAATTTTAAAAGATTTAGAAATTAAAAGTTAATGAGGTTTATGGATGTTGATGTTTATGATTAAAAAAAAAAGAATTTAGAATAGTATTTATTTAAGGTTTATATATTGAAGGGTTTAATAATATGTGCGAAAAAAAGAATTTATTAATATGTATTATTAAAATAAAAATATTAATGATATTAAGGATATAATGTGAAAGAAGGAGAAGAATAAATGAATTATGAACTTAGAGGAATTAGTTAGGGTTTAAGTTTGTTTTTAATGTATTGTAATATGTAAAAGTAAATAATAGGTTTAAAACGAGCACGGAAGGAGAGAAGAAAAAAGAGATTTTAAGGAAGAAAAAATTTCTAACGTCAAATTTCGGTTCCACTTCCACTTCCTTTAAAGCAAGATTTTATAATCACAAATCGTCTTTTAAATACCAACTTAAAAGAACTAACACGGCACTCTTGGAACTCATATGGTCCTTAAAACACAAAAATATTAACTATAACATCACTTGGAGGAACGTTTGCAACGCCTTTCCTTACCGGAATTCTTCCCTATCCAGAACATGAAATCTCTGCCTAGCCGAGAAATTTACCATTATATCTAATTTTAATTCTAAAATAAATAGACGTACGGATTTATTCTCGCTCTGATTGCATAAACCCCATAGAACTTTCCATAAAGTATACAGCTAATATCTCAATACATAATTAGTTTAAATCTTCTTTTTCTCAAAGGCTTTTATATCTATTATAAATATACCCATCTTTCTACCTTATTTCAGTATATTATATTATACAATTTACTCATTCTATGTCGTTAGAGGTCCCCTATCTTTCTTCTTTTATCCTTTTTCCTTTCTTACCTTTTTTCTTTTTTAATTTCTAATCTTTAATCTGTAACTTTTCCTTCTCAATTCATATTATTACTCACTACAGCATTTTCCATTTTTCCATTTTTCCTCATATTATTGGCCATAGAAACTATATTTTTAAATATTACCATTAGAAACTTTTTGTAAACATATATACCTTTTGACGTTAGATATTTTTTCTTCCTTAAAATCTCTTTTTTCTTCTCTCCTTCCGTGCTCGTTTTAAACCTATTATTTACTTTTACATATTACAATACATAAAAACAAACTTAAACCCTAACTAATTCCTCTAAGTTCATAATTCATTTATTCTTCTCCTTCTTTCACATTATATCCTTAATATCATTAATATTTTTATTTTAATAATACATATTAATAAATTCTTTTTTTCGCACATATTATTAAACCCTTCAATATATAAACCTTAAATAAATACTATTCTTAATTCCTTTTTCTTTAATCATAAACATCAACATCCATAAATCCTCATTAACTTTTAAGTTCTAAATCTTTTTAAATTATCTATTATCTTCCAACGGTTTTTTAATTTCTCTCTGTGAGACAATGTTTTCTCAGTTGTAAAGGCTATTTCTCTCTCTCTCTATCACTCATTTCTCCTCCTCTCTCGTCCTTCCTTCTTATACTCCTCCCCCATCATCCTTTATTTTCTTTCTTCCTCTTCCTTACCTTTTCCTACCGCCCCCCTCCTTTTTTCCCAATCTCATATATCCATCTTACTTTATTTTTCATATGTTGATTTAAAACTTCACTGCTCACAAGTGTTTTTTAAGCTTCATATCATGTTTCCCTATTTTATCTGATGAGAACGCAAATGTCATCCCATGATGATATTTGTTTGTGAAATGCGCATAATAAAATACTTGGAACTCTTTTAACCATCTTTTGATCTTATATTATTTATACTCCAGTCCTATAAACTGTGGAGTGCTACTTATCCGATATTTGCATTGCTTTATTGTGCTACAATAAAACTCACCTCCTACATTATATATATATATATATATACTTTGCTGATTACAAACACACAACACACAGATATTGTGAGAAGAACACTTTCTTTGGCATCACCGTTTTCAAGTAGTAGCATTGAGTGTTCATATTGATGTCACCTACAGTAATCAACAAATATTACTAAACACACACATATATGTATATACATACCCACACATATATATATGTGACTATTCGTGTGAGTGTATATTTACATATGTGTGTATCTATATATATATATATATATATATATATATATATATATACACCCATATATATCTCATGCTATTTGACTATATCTCTCTCCTTCACCCTTTCAAATATTGGTTTTGTTACAAATGAAATCAATATTTAAACAGGTAGATAAATGAATAAACCATATCTAAATTCCACTTCAAAGTACAAACTGACAGGTAAGTGTTTCATAGTTCTTACCTAAAGTATACTGTACTTGAAGGTAATTAACTACAAAGACTTGTGCATTTATACCTCCTTAATATAACACACTTTGATACACCTTTTCTCCTCTCCAGCTCCTGCCATCCTTCTCCCCCTATCTTCTATCTCTTCTATACTTTATCCACTTCCTCCTCTCTTCTCTTCCCCTCTCTCTTTCTCTTTATAACCCCTTCCTCCTCCTCCCCATCGTCTTCTCTTCCTCCTCCTCCTACAGTCTCATCCTATCCTCATCCTTGTCTCTTCTCATTTTCCCCTTTTCATCTTCCTCATTCTCTTCCTCTTTTCCTCTCCCTTTCGCTTCTCTTCCTCTCCTCCTCCTCATCTTCTCTTCCCTACCATCTCTCCTCCCCTCCTCCTCCCCCTCATCTTCTCTTCCCCTCCACCTATCCTCCCATCCTCCTCCCCCTCATCTTCTCTTCCCCTCCACCTATCCTCCCTTCCCCTCTCTGCCGCCCCCATTCTCCATGTCTTGCCCTCACTTAAATCTATTTATCACTAAACAGCCAGAAGAGTTTTAGACACTTCCAGTGACTCTCTGCAGTTTGACATCGTTTCCAGAATTTTCTGTCGTCTTCCTCCTCCTGCAGTTCAAGTATGATCACTGCTGTCATTATTTCAGTAAGGGCGGTGGATTGGCAGTATGGGTAGAGGGTCGGACTCCATGCTTTGCCACATAGAGTTACGGCCCTTTATGATCTGAGTTCAAATCCTGCCGAAGTTAACTTTGCCTTTCATCCTTACGGGGTCGATAAAATAAAGTACCAGTCTCACACTGGGGTCAATTTCATCGACCCCCACTCCCCCAAATTGCTGGCCTTGTGCTTAAATAAGAAACCATTATTTCAGTTAAGGCGGTGGATTGGCAGTATCAGTAGAGGGTCGGATGCCATGCTTTGACGCATAGAGTTACGGCGCTTGCCATTCTGAGTTCAAATCCTGCCGAGGTTAACTTTGCCTTTCATCCTTACGGGGTCGATAAAATAAAGTACCAGTAATGTACTGGGTATTTGCTGGCCTTGTACCAATAGTAGAAACAATTATTTCAGTTAGCCTCAACAGTTCAACATCAACTTCATTTACATTAATTCAACTTAACCTTCTAATTTTTCCCTGTTACAGCTCTCCTTCATATTTCTCTCAATCCTTTCTCCTATACTTTAACACACACATACACATGCACACACATATACACTTACACACATGCACACATATATGCACATACACGCACACATACACACATTCATGTGCACACACATGCACACACACACACAAACATACACGCACACATACACACACACACACACATACACACATGCACCCACAAATACACATACACACAAACATACACATACACGCATGCACCCACATATACACACACAAATGCACCCACACATGCACAAACACACACACACGTGGTGGCTCTCCGTTGACTCAGACAATGAGTGTTTCAGTTGTTTAATCTACACAACAGCCTGTTTGTAAAATGAATGTGGAAGTGTCTGAGGATTACATAGAGATTCAGCATGACAAAGTGTGTAACAAGGTTGGCTTTTTAATATAAAGGTACAAGCCAGTTTTGTCAGCTGAGTGGGCTAGAGCAATGTGAAATAAGGTCTCTTGCTCAAGACTACTCTGAACTGCTGGGCATTGAACTCATGAGCCAAACACTAAGCCACATGCTTTCATGTCCCTCTCTTTCATTTTCTCCCTCTTTCTCCCTTTTTCTGTCATTCTCACTTTCTCCCCCTCTCTCCCTCCCTCTCTTTCTTTCTCTCACTCCATCTCACTTTCTTTATCTCCCTCACTCTCTCACACACCTCCTCTCACCAACCACCTTTCTCTACTCCCCCAAACTCTTACAGATTATCAGCAAACTTTCTCTATCTTGGAAAGAAACATGTTTCAACAAAGCCACAAAGAATATCTATTAATCTACCAACTAGTCACTGTTAGGGGACATAGTATGGCCAAATAGTTAAGAAGTTCCCTTCACAATCATTAAGTCCTGGGTTCAATTCCACAGCATGGCATCTTGGTCAAATATCATTTACTATAGTCTTAGGTTGACCCAAGCCTTGGGAGTCGAGCTGGGTGGACGGAAATGTTTTGGATGCCTATCTGATGGACTGTAATTCAAGGATATACATGACAATTATATTTGAAAATTGCTAGAACTCTGTTGGTTCTGGTGATGTGTTCCAGTTGTAATTGGGTAATGCTAAATCTCCACAAGAATTACTATTTTTGTAATATTATTATCATTTTTTTTTCTTGGGAGCTTTTCCCTGTTTGTTTGTGTGTGTGAGTCTGTGGTATTTTCACTTTTGTCTAGTTTGTGTATGTATGTGTATGTGGATGTGTGTCTCTGGCTGTGTTTGTGTGTGTGAGTCTGTGGTATTTTCACTTTTATCTAGTTTGTGTATGTATGTGTATGTGGATGTGTTGATCTGGCTGTGTTTGAGTGTGTGAATCTGTGTTTTCACCATTGTGTGTATTTGTATGTGTGGTTGTGTGTCTCTGCCTGTGTTTTCACCTTTGTGTGTATGGGTGTGTGTGGTTGTACGTTTGTGTGTATATGTGTGTGCAGTTGTTTATCTCTGCCTGTGTTTTTACCTTTGTGTGTATGTATGTGTGTGTCTGTTTTCACCTTTCGGTAGTTATGTATTTATGTATGTATATGTGTGTGTTTGTTTGTGTGTGTCTTCACTTTTCTCTCTGTGTGTGCATGTGTTCTAGTAACTCTGAAATATATTAAGACAGATAATAATTTTTTTTTTTTCCTTTTTTATTCATCATTTCAACATTTAATATACTGACTTTAACATAATTTGAACCTTCAAATTTTGACTCATATTTTCTTGGAGAATCAACAATTCAATCACTATTTTCTCATGCTGTTATGTTATATTTTTCTGTCCTGAAATGAATAACACATGTTTGGAAAAATTGCGAAAAAAACAAGTAGCTTCATGCTAGCATCCAATAGAAGGCTAACACTCCAAGAATTGTAATTTGGAAATGTAATTTAACACTAACAGTGGAAACTATTGTGGAAGCAAACATATGCATTTAATCTAAATATATCTTCCCTTGGTGCTCACATCAAACACACACACTGATTCATCATCGCCATCGTAACCACTTTTCTATGCTGACATGGTTTAAACGGTATGTTTTGAGACAATTTATTACACCCTGATGCCTTTCCTGATACAAACCCTTTTACTCACCTCTTATAACATGCAGGGATATGATGTACCTATTCTAAAAACCAGGATACACACAATTATATCTGAAAATAGTAGGATTTCTATTGGTTCTGATGCTAAATGTTCAGTTGTTTAATCAATTGTACAACATGCTAATGAGTATTCCACAGATTCCTCTACCCTTAATATAGTTCTCAGGGAGATTCAGCATGACAATGTGTAATGAGCTACAACTCATTTTTAGCAGCTGGGGGAACTTGGAGCAATGTGAAATCTGATCAATGGAACAACATACTCATGGAAGCGTGCATGTGGCTAAACATTCCACAGATATTGTAGCCTAAACATAGTCCTCAGGATGATTCAACAATTCATTTTTGCCAGCTAAGTTGACTGGAGCAATGTGAATTAAAGTGGTTTGCCTAGAGATACAATGTGCCACTGAGAATTGAACTCCTGAACATAATATCCTGAGCCGAACATTCTAACCATTAAGAGATGCAACTTCACATCTGAAACTACATTTAAATATATTTTATGCATATTAGAAGTAAATGTTACAGAGTAGGAATTTAAAGTTTGTTTTACTTCCTGGTGATGTTCACATTAAACAAACAGCTTCCTTATATCTGAAAATGCATTTTAACCCTTCTGATAACAAGCCAGCTCATGTTGCCCCTGGTTCTATAATACAAAATTATGAAATAAATATATTTTCTTCGACACTGACTTAACTGAAGTCAACATTTTCACTGACTCTGGTTCTATGATATGAAACTGTTTATCTTAAAAGGTTTATATTTCTCTAAAAATATTCTATCCTAATTTTATGTAAGAATCTTTGTTTCAAACACCAGTTTAATGAGAAAGTTATATTACTAGAATGCTCCAAATTCTTCATTATTTTGAAGAATATTCTCAAATTGTCTTTTACTAGAAATATGGTAATAAATTGATTGATATATTATGTTTTATATAATTTTACAGTAAATATTGTAGAATAGTAATTTAGAGAGCCTGTTTCACTTCCTGTCTGTTGCAATTCCTGTAATTATATTATTATATAATTATAATATTCCTAATTTCCTTGAGCAAGTCCTGAACATCATGTAATCATTGATTTTTCTATATATATATGTATCATCATCATCATCATCATCAACGTTTAACGTCCGTGTTCCACGCTTGCATGGGTTTGGACGGGGGTAGTCCCACTTGAGGCAAGAGTGATTGTCTTGCTCGCATAGGACTGTCTGGCAGGTTTTCTACAGTTGGATGCCCTTCCTAACACCAACCACATTTACAGTGTGGGTCTGGGAGGTTTTTACCGTGTTGCCTACACGGCCACATTACAGCGTGGACTGTGTGTTTTTTTGTCGTGACACCTACACGATCTCATTTGTTTCGGCCTGGATGGCGCGGCACCAACATAACTTTACATAGAACGGGGTGGTGTGGATGGGGTGGGGGTGGCGGCGGGAGGGGTGTATTTTGTTAGAGATGCCTACTGGCAAGGCGGGTCTTCTCTGTTACTGAGTACCGCCAAAGGTCACGGTCCAGTGACATTGTCTTGGAAAGGTGTAAGTGTGTGAGGTCGGAGTTTATCAGCTCATCCCATGTTTTTCTAGGTCTGCCTATTCCGTGGCTACCGTCTATCTTTATTGCCCTGCACTTTGTAATACAGCTATCGACTTTCATGCGCATCACGTGTCCATACCAACGCAGCCTTCTCTCGAGTAAACAACATCTGATCCCTCTTATCTCTAATTTTTTCCTTAGTTCGATATATATATATATTACATATACAGGCACATGGTTTAGTGGTTAGAGCATTGGCCTTGCAATCGAAAGGTTGTGAGTTCAATTCTCAGACCGGGTGATGTGTTGTTTCCTTGAGCAAGACACTTTATTTCACATTGCTCCAGTTTACTCAGCTGTAGAAATGAGATGATAGGGACTGGGGTCCATATCATTCCACTGCAAAGTGGTCGTGGAGGTGCCATGGCAAAAAAAGCACCCAGCACTCACTGTAAATGAGGTTGGTGTTAGGAAGGGCATCCAGCTGCAGAAATCAAGCCAGAATCAGTTCCCGTCCCACTCTTGCAAGCAGGGAAAAAGCGGACGTAAAATGAAATGATGATGATGATGATGATATACTTTTTTTAGGATATATTTTCAGCCTGAGGATGATTTCATTATATAATATAATGCGAATGTTTTATGGGAAATTTTTTCTGTTCATGTTAAAGGAAAGGAAGAAAAAGAGGAAAGCTGATCATCAGACCAAGGAAACCATGTTTTCATTGGTCTTTCTATTGTTGATAAAATCTGCCAGTCACTTCTCCTGGTAAACGGATCAATGGATCAATGTGAATTTAAATATTTTTCTCAAGCACACAATATGCCAGCTGGTCCAGGAATTGAAACAGGGACCTTAAGATCATAAGTCTAACATGTTAACCACTTAGCCATATGTCTTTACATTTGTTTGTTTGTGTGTACGTTTACAGTGTTGTCTAACTAGCCCATTAAGTAATTATCTTCTCTCATTTCCTTCTGTTTTTGGTTTTCTCCGATATTAAAACAATCCTGTCTCTATTTTATCTTTGTGTTTTGATTTTGTTATTAGAATTCCCTCACCAGTTTCCGTATTTCCAAGTCTCAGACGAAGGAATATATATTATAGAATTGTAGAATTTCAGGTCAATTACTTGCAGAGATATTTTAGTATTCCAATTGTGCATCTTTTAACAGAGAAAACATTTTGGCCACTCCTTGTAGCTTCACTTTATTTTTATTTCTCTCTCTCTCTCTCTCTCTCTCTCTCTCTCTCTCTCTCTCTCTCTCTGTCAGTAGTTACTTGTGAGATCAAAAGCCTTTATCTTCTTCTTCCCATCCTTCTTCATCTTTTTCTTCTTTTTTCTCTCTACTTCCTCCTCCTCCTCATCACTGAGATTAAAACAAAAGACAAAAGAATGTTTATTGGTTAATTTTCTGCAGAGAAAATTTTAACATTAATCGGTTCTGTGATGGCGTCAAAGAAATTTTTATTTATTTTACAATTTTGTTTGAGTAGTTTTTGTATTAAACTCTTTCATTACCATGCTTCTAATGATAAACACTGTCCCCTATGATTTTCAAATAATTTTGAAAATAATCAAGAATTTGGAGGGATTTAATAATATAAATAACTTTCTTATTATTTATTTGATATTTCAAACATAACAAATCTTCTTACATAAAATTATAATGAAAAGATTTTAGATAATAATAAACACTTTAACTCCTCCATTACCATATTTCTAATGTAAAACTCTATCTATGAGCTTCAAATCATTTAGAAAATCATTAATGTTTTGGAATGATTTAAGCTGTTGTTTGGAACGTAATTTAAAGGTTCTTATATATAATAATGATAGAAATGTTTTACATAAATATAGGCACTTTAAAACAAACAGCTTTGAACCAGGGAAAATTTAGAGTGGATTGATATCAAATGGGTTAAACTAGAAGACAAAAGAAATTTTATTGGTAAAATTCCTGCTGAGAAAATTTTAACTTCAGTCAATTCAGTGATGGCGTCAAAGAAATTATATTTATTTTGTAATTTTGTTCAAGAACTTCTTGTCTCTATTTTGTACAAACAGCTTTGTTTGTTATGGTACATGGATATTTTATGAAAGGTAGTAAATATATTGAATATAAGTAATTCAAAGCACTCTAAAGCAATTAGTATAATTGTGTTAAACTATGTCAGTCTTAAGATGTGTTTATTAATTAATTCCACGGCTTATATATTTATTTATTTATCTTTGCAAACTGTCGACTAATCTGTTAAATGTCTGTATACACACATGTACATACATATACATAAGAAAAGTAATGGAAAAACAACACCAGAGAACAATACAATACAATGATTATATATTAGTTTAATGATTAATATAGTTGGAAAAGAGTCTTAATGTTTTGGACTCTAGTCATTTAAGAGGAGATAGAATGAGAGATAGAAGAGAGCATGTTTGGAAGAGAGAAGAAGAAACAGAAAGATAGATGAGAGTAACAAAACAGAAAATTGGGAGACATAGGGACAACTCATACACTCACATATATACACACATATATTGTCCCACACACGTGGATGCAACACCTAACCATACACAAGCACATTTGCACAAAAACACATGCACACAAACATGAACACACCACCTATGAAACACATTAATTCCACACATATACAAAACACATAGTGGATTTTAGCCATTAAAAAACATGCAAAAACTATTATATTCTCTATCCATTTATTTTTTGCGCTGCTACTTCTGTGACAAGATCGTGTACTAACAGAAATAATTTACTTTGATATATGGCAGGCGAACAGTGATAGTTGGTAGAAAGAACATCTGTAAAGTAAACTTCTTCCAATCCTAAGAATGATCCATAGATGTGGCTGATAGCTTCTTCTACCTAGGTGATCTAATTAGCAGTGGAGGCTGTTGCACTGAGATAGCATAGTAGCTAGAGAATAACCAAGTCAGAAAAATATGGAAGCTACTATTTCTGTTGACATCAACATTTTTCATGCAATGAACCAATGAACAAGAGGTCGATTTTATGCTGCCTGTGTGTAATTTGCTATGTTACATGCTAGTGTGACATGGGCAGTGAATACTGAGAATATCTGAAGGCTAGAGATAAATGAAGTGGGCATGCTTTGATGAATGGCAAAGCATCAATGAGCTGAGAAAAAAGCTGAGTACAAGAAGAATCAGATGTAGAGTTCAAAAGAGAAGACTGCACTAGTATGATCATGTGATTTATAAAGAAGGTGACTTTGGCTGATAAAGTACCAAAAAATATAGGCCCAGTATATGTGTGTATGTATGTATATATAGATAGATGAAGACACTTATCTGAATAGACCAGTGTATAATAATTATTTTTAACATTGGCACAAGGGCAGTAAGTACACTCTTTGCCAGACAAAGGGTTGGTAACTCTTTTCAGCTGAGACATAGACATGATAACCTCTTTGGAATTGGTGATCTACATGATAACCTGTATTCTGTAAAATGTGTGGTGGTAGGAAGGGTATCCAGCTATAGAAAACCTGCCAAATAAAGGATTGGGAGGATTCTTCAGCTATACCAAGCATAATAGAATTTTCCCAGAGTTGGTACCACGATAAAATGTGGAATCGTATGTTGTGCCCCCAGCCCACCTGGAGATTAGAGGCACCACATGAGTATTAACAGATCTGTGATAACATGTCCAACCCTTGCTAACAGGAAAACTGACATTAAATGATGAGGATGGTGATGATAAATCTTTTCATTTCAGTTAAAATCTTGTTTCTTTATTTACTTTAAATTGCTTAGTTTGAGTGATTTTTAAGTTTATCCTGTTTATTTTTATTTGTGTTCCTCTGCTCAGAAACACTGAATTGGTTTGTTAAAAATAGAATATGTAAGTAAATAAATAAATAAATCTGTAAATAAACTAGTTTTTTTCACTTTAGTCACATGTTCCATTAGGAAAGCAGTATTTCATTATTTCAACATGGAAACTTTTGAAAATAGTACAAACACAGCCCTCTCTTTCTTTCTCTCTCTCTCTCTCTCTCTATATATATATATATATATATATATATATATATATATATAAACATATACATACGCACACATATATATATATATATATATATATATATATATATAGTTTTTGTTGTCTTTAGCTTAATATTTTCAGATAATTTCAATTGAAAACAGATGTAGAACAAACGTTTTTGTATTTTACATGATTTGAATCACACACTGGTGAAGTCTTTGGGGGCTATTTAGTTTTCAACTTGTTGGTTAGAATATGACACCATTCTTCCTTGTTCCTCTTCCTGACAAGAAATATCTTGGCAATATTCTCCAAAGTAAACATTTGATGCAGTAATTTTGTTTTATTTTCTGAAGAAATACTTTGAAAAAAAAATAATGTCCTCAAAATTCTATTTAAACAAATACAAATTTATAAAACTACTTGTTTCTCAATATAGTAACAACCAAACTCAAATATATTATTTTGGTGTTACAATCTGGGAAATGATTTTAAAAAAAACATGCTTTTCTCTGTGCACAAACAATTGCGACCACATTTTAAACCTTGTAATAATAAATGATCTGAAACCACCCTGGTTCTATAATACTCAGCTACTTATTTTAAAGTGTTTATATTTAACTAAAAACTTTCCATCATAATTTTGTGCAAGAACTTATAAGTTATTTTCAGAAAAATGGAATAATGACAAATTTTAGATTATTTTCAAAAATATCATTAAAGTATGGTAATGAAAGGGTTAAAGTGTTAATTTATATATAAAAATCTTACATCATAATGTTATACAAGAACCTTTATGTTCCAAATATCAGCTTAAGAAAGAGTAAGTTATTATACTAATTCCTCCCAAATTTTAGATTATTTTCAAAAGGATTTGAAAATCAATGACAGTGTCTGTTATTAGAAATATATATATCTAAACCTTCCATCATAATTTCATCTAAGAACCTTTGTTTTGTTCCAAACACCAGCTTAATGACAAGTAAATTAGTTATATTACTAAATATCTCCAAATTCTTGATTATTTTCAAAATTATTTGAAATTCACAAGCTGTGTGTTTCAATAAAATTATGGCAATGAAAGAGTTAAACAAATATAAATTCATAAAACTGAATGTTTTCTCAATATAGTAACAACCAAATTTAAATATGTTATTTTGGTTTTACAATCCGGCAAGTGATTTTCCTGT
>OZ024743.1:250107635-250122635 GCA_964016885.1 Eledone cirrhosa | reverse complement strand
AATTGTTGGAATGTTACCACGGAGGTCTTTAATTAGTCCTTAATATTTCAGGATAAAATCTCTTCATCAAAAGAAGAGTTGGGGAAACAAAATTAGAGCAGGATATCTTGTGTTGTTCTTATAGTTCAAGCCAACTACACCTTATATAATTGGAGCAGGGTACCATGTATTGTGCTTACAGTTCAAGCAACTACAACATCCTCATATATATATGGCGATGTGTTTTTTGTGTAGTTAATGAGCGATGAGTAGATTACTCTAGTGTGGGGCCCCCTTAGATGTTGGACCCAATTAGTTCAGTTAGTTTAAGTCTGGATTTATTTGAATGTGTATCTCAGAATAAACAATTCTGAAACATCCACCCTTTTCTCTGGCACTGTTCTTTATTGTGTATCCATTATAAACCATTTTGAATTTAAGAGCAGCGCTGGCCTCCCTCCATTCCTCATTTTATTACACAAAGAATCCGACACGTCTCTTTTGGTTGAACAAATGAATGATGGAAGCATTTCATCAAAATATTGATCAATATCATCAGCATGAGATGTCTGGCCTCTTAACTCATCAAATATCAAATTAATCTCTTGTCATTATTGCTTCTTTAATAATCACCTTACATAAGGGATTTCACAGAAAATCTCAATACAAATTAGATTATGGTAAACATCACCAAACTAAACAAAACAAAAACATTTTGTCACAAAATCAACGTAAATGGTATTTGTCTTTTACTACATCATTATCATCAACAATGCTTTGGATATTGGAAATGAATGAGTTAACTAAGTATAGAGAATATTATTTCAGTTTGAAATACTCAATGGAATTAATTACACAATGAAATATATTGTTTTGTTCTTTTAACTCAAATATTGTTATGTAGATTTAAAGACATTTATTTGCTCTCATAATTCCTGCTCTGATTCGTCATAGTACCTGATTAGCTAGCTGCCGACATAACTATGGTATACACTTAAGTATAAATGGTGTTTTATTTGCACTATAGGCATACAAGCATCTCCAGCTGATGTTTCAAACTAAAGAAAGGCATATAAACTGTAAACTTATTCTTGTCTCAGTGAGTAAATATCACAGATGATGGATAAAAATCCAGAAAGATGTGTCTGATATTCACTTATGGCTACTGAGATATCTGTGACATGATTACAGCTTAAAATATTCTTAGTAAGACTCTTGTGGTTCAGAAATGCACCAACTTCAGTATTCAGTAATCAGGAAAAGGGAGGTAATTATAAAAACCAAACTCGCTATCTTCAATTTGGTATTTGTGCCAACCCTTATTTATGGTCATGAATCTTGGGTAATGACCAAAAGAATACAATCGCAAATTCAAGCGGCTGAAATGGGGTTCCTCCAAAAGGTCTTTGGAGTAATGTTGCTCAATAGAGTGTGTAGCTCGGAGATCAGAGAATCACTCCAGGTAGAGCCGCTACTTCTCCAAATTGAGAGATCACAGCTCCAATACTATGGGCATGTGGTTATAATGTCTCAGGAATGGATTCCTGGACAGATTTTATGGCTAAACCAACCAGCAGGAGACCAAGGGGTAGACCCTGAACAAGATGGTTGGATAACATCCATGAGTTTGGTTGGTCACACTTGGGGATCCAACTGGATCAATGGGAGATGGTTACTTCTGACAGCACCCTCTGGAAGGAGTGTTTGAGGACTCTTCCCCCACAGAAATAAATGGAGGAAAAAGAAGACTTGTGCATGTTTATGCAAGAGAGAAAGAGAGACTCAATTCATTGAGCTTTAAATATATTCAGCTGATTTAATGCTCTATGAACAGGGCTTAAAGTGAGGACAATTTAATGTTTCCACAAATGTTCCCTATTAACTCTTTTCAATATAAATGTATATATATTTGTATACATAAATTCATAAATATATATATATATATACACACAAACACACATACACACACACATACACACACACATATATGTATTTATATACATATATATATATAATATCCTAATCTTCTTTTTAACTGCCACCACTTCTGAATGTCAACTTCGTGCCTATTAGAGTTATTGATTTTGACAGAAATAACTTTACAAATGGGTACTGATTGATTTTCCTGGTCCAATCCTGCCTCTTTAACACACCATTCCTTACTTTTATTAAAACTAATAAATAGATTTGGCTATCTTATTTCAAACGAGAAATTAGATATTGCCATACATATATCTATATATATATAAATACACATTTGTGTGTGTATGTACACAATATGCACACAAATATATATATATATGAATATATATGCTTGATCATGTGCTTGCCTATGTATGTATCTGTGTATGTGTGGGCGTATGTGTGCTTTTGTTTCCACACACACACACATATATCAGTATTCTCCAGAACTGAGCTTCACTTAGTTAACTTATCTTACTCTCTTCCTCTCTCACTCACTCAGATTCTCTCTATCTCTTCTCCTCTTTTTCTCTCTCTGTCTGTCAGGTTATCTCCACTTTACACTCAACTCTCTTCATCTTACTCCTCCTCTCTCTGTATTTGTCAGATTCGTCTCTCTCACTCTCCTTCTATCTCTCTCTCCATATTTGTAATTCATTAATGTATATATTTAGTAGTCACAGAGTCTGAAAATATATGTAAGAATATCTCATTTGGATCACACTCCTCCTCTTCCCCCGACACATACATATTTTACTCCAGTGCCCCACCCTCACTCCACTCCCACTAAGACCCCATTCCAATCTAGCTTCACTCCATTCCAGTGCAGCCATATTTCAACATTTCACTCCAGTCCCACTCTACTCCAGCCTTACTCCACTCCATGCTACTCGATGCCTGTTCCAGCGCCACTCTTCTCCTACACCACTCCACTCTCATTCTACACCCCACCAGCCACGCTCCACTTCAACCACATTAAAACTCCACTCCAGCCCCACTCCATCTCACTCCCAGTCCAGCCACATTTCACTCCAGTCCCGCCACATTTTACTCCAGCCCCACTCCATTCCACTCCCAGTCCAGCCACATTTCACTCCAGTCCCACCACATTTCACTCCAGCCCCACTCCATTCCACTCCCAGTCTCGCCACATTTCACTCCAGTCCCACTCCGACTCCACTCCGGTCCCACTCTACACCAGCCTTACTCCACCCCATGCTACTCGAGTCCTGTTCTAGCTCCATTCCTCTCCCACACTACTCCCACATCATACTATTCCACTCTGTTCACATTTCACAGCTATTCTACACCGTTCCATTCTTATGCTACTCCACCTCCATTTTACACCCCTCTTGCCACACTCCACTTCAACCACATTCCAGCTCCACTCCACCCCCTCTTCTATGCCAATCTTTCTCCACTCCATTCCACTCCCCTCTACTTGGTAATTAAATATGCAGAACTAAATTTGAACTTCTGCTCCTAAATTGCTATTCTGGAATTAAGTAAAAGACAAGAAGACAATTGATATCTTTGCAAGTTCTACCAGTACAATATTGGAAATAGCAACAGTTGAATGAATGCACTGCCTTTGTTTGAAAAAAAATTCCTAAAAAAGTCAAAACAGTCATTGACTAAAATCAGAAAAATACATAATCAAATTTTATTTCATGTCAAAAATTTATTTTGTTTCTTTTTTTTTTTTTTTTTGTTGTATTTTTTAATGGATCAGATAGGTGTACAAATTTTAGCATTTTTATTGATTCTTAGGTGAAATATATTTATAACTAGATTCATTCTTGAGTCTTGCTGAAGGCATTACAAAACAATGTCTCAAATGCTGGTGTCATGATGAAACGTATCCAATACACACTGTAAAGTAGTTGTGCTGATGTCATGATGAAATACACTCTTGCCCTCCGTATACTAACTCTAGAAAAATAAAATTTAAACTTGAGTTAAACAAGAAAATAGATCTCTAACAATCAGGACCAGAAAATCTTTTTTTTCTCTATTTTTTTTTTTTTGTTAGTTAGAAGGGTAGGGCCGATAGCCTTCTATATTTTCATGGTCTTTCAGACTTCTATATTTTCATGGTCTTTCAGACTAGTAGGAAGAAAGGAGGATGGTACTCACAAACCAGGAACCTGCCCAGAAGGCCATGTGGTGGTGTATCACCTAACACATTTTCACCCAATGTTCATTGTTCATACACATAGCATGTCTATAGCAGTGCAGTCTTCTCTCCTGCACACTACATTTGATCGCTGCTATGCCCTCCAAACATAACCTACTCCATTCTATTTATAATAAATTGAAAGAGAAAGATTTATTGTGATATTTACATTATCTTCTTTAAAATATATCTCCAGCACATTCAATAACGTTGTTAATGGTTGATATGGAAAAGTTGTTTCATTAAAGAACACAACCAAAACAAAAAAACTACTTTAAATGGTATTGATAAATGTATTTTTCTGATAAATTACATTTGTTGTAGTTAAATGGAAAGGAACTTCTCATCACCATTCTTTTTCTTTTTTAACCAATTTTCATCTAACTGCCATGCCCTCTCCAAACACCCCTTGCTTTCACTCAACAATACGTTGATATAGTGTCTGTCGTTTTAGGTTTTATAACATCGAAATAAATTATAACCACTTCTTGTCAGTGTTTACCTTTCCAAATTGCATCTGGAATATTCTTCTCCCTCTTGTTCTTTTACTGTTATCTGCTAAGCTCTTATTTTACAGACATTTACTTATTCCATTTGTTATTTATATATACATACATATGTGTATGTATGTAGGTCAGCAAGCATGCATGTACATATGTGTGTGTGTAAGTGTATATATATATATATATGCACATGCATACACACGCGTGTCTGTATATATGTGTGTGTGTGTATATATATATATATATAAGTATATATATATTATAGAAAGAGATATGTAAATATATATTTGTGTTTATTTATATATATATATATATATATATATATATATATATATATATATATATATATATATATATATATACACACACACACACATACACCACACACACAGTATGCATAGCACTCACAAAACACATGTACAAAAGAATGTCGCATTTTCAACTGACAGGTCAGAAAAGATGTATATTTGTCATATCACACCTCTGATCCTACTATTACACTCCTGGTCCTATTGTCGCACTTTAACACAATTTGTGACACACTGATAGAGCATATTAAACAACTCACTTCAACATATTGTCCACCAGGCGCCTCAAATCAAACATACTACTTAGTAGAAAGGGTATTAATCACATTAGGACAACACATCAAGTAAAGGTATTTGTAATGTTTTGTATTTGGTTCCTGGAACAGATGGTACATTGTGTTCTACAATGAGAAATACTTCATTTCTCATTGCACCTGTACACTCAACTGAACATGAGTACCAGTAGCTGGGAGTTAGCCCTCTTAATGACTGGCATCCTGTACAGAGGTCAAGTTTTGTACTTCAGTTGCCTAACACCAATGAAACAGAGTTAAGCACTGGCTTGATGAGCCTCCAGAATTGAGACCGACTTTAACATTTTTCTTTTAAATGACAAATGACCTCATGGCTACATTCTCTCAAGAATGTTACAGTTTGAAGAAAAATACTCTTTAATTTTCTTGTCTAATGTGATATTCATGAAACAAACAATTCTCCACTAAATGAAGGGCAATCATATTTTATATTTCTACTTCACAAACAATAAAAAACTCATCCATAATGTGAAGGTTATACTGATGATCTTCTCAGACCATAACTCAGAACTAATGATTTTGGGGTCCAAAATACAATAGAACTAACAATTTCTGGGTCACAATCATAGTAGAACTAACAATCTCTGGGTCACAATCATAGAAGAACTAACAATCTCTGGGCCAAAGAAAACAGTAGATGTGCAAAGTGTATTTGTTTCTTTCATTGGGAAAACTTTGTAAAATATTTTGAGACTAGAAATCCAGTAATGTGTGTATTTCATTTATTTAATCAATTAAAACGTACATAAAGAGCTATTAAGCCATGACAGATTAGGAGAGCTCTCTAATACCTTTACAATTAAGAGACAAAAGCAAGAGAGAGTGAGGGCCAGAGACAAGAAAGAAGAGGACAACAGATGGATAAAGAAGCAGAAATAAGAAAAATAGTGACAAACAAAGACATCTATAAATAATAGTAGTAGGTACTATGACCTCATCACTGACACATTTCCATCGCAACTTTGTCCATACCAAGAAATAATTGATTAATGTGTTGTGTGTGTGCGTGCATGCATACATGTGTGTGTGTGTGTGTGTGTACCTATATGTGTGTGTGTGTGTGTGTGTGCGTGCGTGTTTGAATGGCTGCGATGATTCTTCCACGCTGTGGTTGCTATAATTTTAATAATATAATCTCATTAGTTAGAAGTTAGTTCTGTGTCATGCAATAGTGGAATTAGAATGAACAAAACGTCTGGTTTCTGATTCTGATATATTTCCTTTGAAGATTATTGATAAGTTTTCATGTTTCTAATCTAATCTATTATAACAATAACAACTTAGAAATTAATATTTATTTTCATATCGTTTTTATATCTGTTTTACATCTATTCTACAAAGTTATTCTTTAGCTAGATTTTATTATTATATATTGTATTGCTGTTATCTGATATAGTGAATTAAGTCTGTTTTTAACGAAATTAAGAATATTTAAATTTAAAAACAATATTAATTTATTACATTAGCATAAGGTTTCAACTACATATGATGGAGAAGCAAGAAACAATATTTTGTGGAGTTCATATTGCTGTCAAGAGCATCAACGATACAATAGATTTTAAACAACTGGAACTCTCATGGATTAGCATGTTGTGTATTTATCTTAACTGTACAAGATTAGCAGAATGCTTTGAGGAGAATCTAACAGAATACCTTGCTGTATTTGTTCCACCCTTTTACGTTTTTTTTCTTTTTTGTGGTGTTGGTGGTGTCTAGTCACTATCAACCATTTGGAGCTCAACAATCTCTATAAGTCTCATTTTTCACATTGACTGGTAGTATTTGTTCACATTGACTGGTGATATTTGGTTATAGAACCACTATCTCTTCATATTTGGTCCTAATACCAGCATTTGTTCACATTAACCGATTGTATCTGGTCATAATACTACTATACGTTCACATTGACTGTATTTGGTGCTCGTACCAGTATCTGTTCATAATTAGTTGTGAAATAACATGTTCTGTGCTATTATTGTTATCTAACCCTAAAATAATAATGTTAAAAACAATATCTTAAAATTTCCTCTTTTTAGTTGCTGCATTATTACTGAACAAAATTGGTTGGGGTAAAGTTACTTTAAAAAAGTTGCCACAGAATAAATGGGTTAGGAAACACTGGTGTAATGTGATATTCTATGTTATATGTACTGCTATATGTGCATAATGCTTGTTAATTATGTAGTAGAATGTATAATAATGTACATTACCTTAATTTATATCAGAGAAATTTTACTAAAACCCCTTGTTTTGTTGAATCATTACCAATGTAGCAAGTTTGTCTTAAATTCTTTCTTTAATTCTTTCTTTAATTTCAACTGTTTTCTTTTTTTTTATCGTTGTCATTTCTTTTTTCATTGTTGTCATTCTTTGTTCTCTCTCTTTCCTTTCTTCATTGCTATCCTTTATTTTTCATCATTATCATCACTTTTAATCCTTATCATTTTTTCATTGATATCTTTTTTCATCAATATCATTCATTTTATTACCACTATCCTTCCTTTTTTCATTATCATTTCTTTTTTTCATTGCTACCATTATTTTTCATCACTACCATTCTATTTTTCATCACTACCATTCTATTTTTCATCACTGCCGTTCTATATCTTATCTTTATCATTCTTTTTGTTTTATCATTATCATACATTTCATTTTTTTTATTTCCATTTTTTTAATCCTTTGTGACCATCATCAAGATTGTAGGTCCAATATTTCTTGTTTCAGAAAGGGACGGGACCAATGATGCTATGGCTTAACATGCTTTCACAACTACCCAACCATTTGTAACCCACTGCGTGCGCCGTCTTTTTACTGCGTAAGTACCTTCCATAGTGACTGTCCACCATATATATCTCATTTGGATTGCAACCCAATATTTTGTATAACGACTCTGAAATCATTTATTTAGTTCTTACATGTCTCATGTTACTGTTCCATTCAATGATTTGAAATAATAATATGTTGTCAGACCAGGATTTTCTTTGTCTGAATCTTCTTTCTTGATCTTCCTTCAACTGTGTTCTGACCCCTGTTGTCCCTCTAGCCTGGAAAGATGATTGCATTGTGATCTATCCAGTTCTTGATGTTGTCAGACCAGCTCTGACAGTCAGTAATCACTACTGTTCTTTTTCCTCTTTCATATATGCAGCAGACAGAAGAGTCGTAGTGTTGAGATCTGTTCAGTCAATAACCCTTTTATTACTATATTTCTAAACTCTGCTGAATGATTTTCAAATAATTTTTAAATAATTAACAATTTAGAAAGATTTAATAAAATAATTAACTTATTTATTACCAAGCTGGTGTTAGGACCATAACTTAATATAAAGGATCTTACATAAAATTGCAAAAGAAATATTTTAGATAAATATACACACATTAACCCTTTTGTTTGCATATTTCTACTGAAATATGCTATCTATAGTTTTGAAAATAATCAAGAATTTGGAGGGATTTTGTAATATAACTTTTCCATTTTTATGCTGATGCTTGGAAAATAATTTACCAAAGGTTCTTATGTAAAATTATGACAGGTTTTTAGATAAATATAAATATTTTAAAATAAACAGTTTAGTATTGTAGAACCAGGAGAGCTTCATGTGGTTTGGTATGAAAAGAGTTGAAGTATTATTGAAAGGGTTTATCTTGTAATAATATAGGGTAAATATTTATTTGTCTTTTATAATATGTTTGTGATTATTCTAGATGTTCAGGTAATCTCATTTGATCTTTATTGAGGAATTTACACAAGTACAACTGGTGTTGATACTAACTGTTTGGTTGCTGGTGAAACAAACTAATTGGGTTAAGTAAGAATTATCTGATTCAATCATTGTTTTCCATCGTTTCCAATTACCAATCAGAAGATTCTTCCTCAGGGGGATCTTCGTTGCTGCAGGGGCTTCATTTCTGTTTAAAAAAAACATAACTCGTTTATGATTAGAGAAAAGCTGATTATAGTGGAGTGTGAAGTTGATGGCAGTTTTTATCTAAATCAATTACCTAATTAACTATGTTGGTAGTAGGTATTTTCACAAGATTTAGGAATCAGTTGCATTCCCAAAAATATAACTTATTTATATACATATTTGTGTTGTTGTTGTTGTTGTTGTTAGGATGTTAAATTAGCATAATCAGTATAGTGTCAGACAAAATGCTTTGCTGTATTTATTCTGCTTCTTTTTATTCTGAGTTCAAATCATGCTGAGGATTATTTTGCATTTAATCATTCTGGGGTTGATTAAATAAAGAACCAGTCAAGTACTGAAGTTGTTTAAAATGACTTTCTATTCCTCCAAAATTGTTAGCCTTGTGCCAAATTTACAAACCATTATTACGCATGCACGTACACACACACACTCAGAGTCAATGCTTATATAAATATATATATGTGTGTGTGTGTGTGTGTGTGTGTGTGTGTGTGTGTGTGTGTGTGTGTGTGTGTGTGTGTGTGTGTGTGTGAGTGTGTGTGTAAAGTCAGTAAGGTACCAATAAAGGAGAACAATGATTATATATATTAATTTATCACTTGATATGTTAAAAAAAGAGTCTTGACGTTTCGGACATCAATCTTTCCTCGGAAGATAGAAGAAATAAGAGAAATGAGAGTAAGAAATGGAAGAAACAGAATTATTTTTTTTACAAGAGGAAACCACACATGTATTTAACACAGACACATATGCGCGCGCGAGCACACACACACACACACACACACACACACACACACACACACACACACACACACACACATATGTATACATATGTCTACATGTCTAACTCATGCAAGCATGGAAAATAAACATTAAACAGTGATGATGATGGTGGTATATATGGTATATGTATATATATATGTGTGTGGAGGTACATGTACACATGCAGACAAATCCGGGTGTCTAGGTACACACACATAGACACACATGTTTGCTTTATCTTTTAGTTATTCAGCCAAAACCATATTCCTCAGAGTATGTTTTAATCCTTATCAGTGATGTTCAGTGTTCAGAACAAGTATTGATTCTCAATATTTATTACTAATCACCAATAAATACTTCTACTGCTATAAACACTAAGATATGTCAGTTATCTTCAGTTCCCTCTTATCTTGTAATAGTTTTGTGTTTTTGATGTTTTTAGACTGTTTTGCTCTTGGAGCCACCTTATAGCTATTCATGTTAACCCTTTTGATGACAAACCACCTGAAACCACCTCTGCTTCTATGATACAAAACAGTTTAATTTAAAGTGTTTATATTTGTCTAAAATTCTTCCATCATAATTTTATACAAGAATATTAATCATGAGAAAGTTAATTATATTACTAAATCAGTCCAGATCCTCGATTATTTTCAAAATGATTTGTAGCAGTGTCTTTCATTAGAAATATGGAAATGAAAGGGTTAAAGTGTTTGTATTTATCTAAAAGCCTTCCATCTTAATTTCATGTCAGAACCTTATTATATTTCAAACACCGATTTAATAATAAGAAAGATAATTATGTTACTAAATCTTTCTAAATTCCCAATTATTTGAAAATTGTAAGTTGTTTTTCATTAGAAATATAATAACGAAAGGGTTGAAGTCTTAAAATAACATAATTTTTGGTTATCAGCATGTTATGTTACCTGTCTGAATGAAACCTATGGCATAAAGAACATATATTTGGCATAGAGAACTTTTACATATTTGGTATAATAATACCCAATGCAATTCAGATTGTTTTAATCCCATACCAATTTTTATATAACTCAAGTATAACAGATACCTGTTTCACTTGTGACAAGTCATCATTATCTCACCTTTTGTTATGGGGTACAGATAGCTTTTCGATTGAATCAATGACTGACAACTGCCCTAGTGTTGATGCCACAATAAAATTCATCCAGTTCACTTTGTAAAGAGGTTTATGTTAAAAATGGCTTCCAGTCATAGAAACCATACCAAAAGCGTTGAATGGGTTCTTCAGTCATGGCATGACAAACAATGTAATGCTGGTGCCATGAAAAATTCATACAGTGTACCTTGCTAAGTGTTTGGTGATAAGAAGGACATCCAGATATAGAAATACTGCCAAACAAGGTTTGGGAGAACTCTCCATTTATGTCAAGGGCACAACAACCTCTCCACTATTGTTGCCATGATAAAATGCACCCACTACACTCTGTAGGGTGTGGAATTTGAGAGGTCAGTAGCTCTGATTAAGTACTGACTTGGTCAAAGATAACCCGTTCAATTATTGGTAGTAATAAAATGAACATTAAATGATGCATACATATATTTACTTAGAATCTTTTACTGTGTATGCATACATTTATATACGTTTTATATATATGAGTGTATATATATATATATGAGTGTATATATATATATATATATATATATATATATATATATATATATATATATATATATAAATACACATATGTAAAAGATTGTAAGTAAATATATGTATGATTGTATGTAAATATATGTATGTAAGTGAATATATATATATAGTGATGCACACACGTATATGTATAATCTATATATATTATTGTGGTATAATGCATATGTAGTCATTGAAATACACAAACACACACATGTCCACTTGTACTTTATTATTACAAGAATATTGTATATTATTATTAAGTATTAAACTCCTTTCATCTTACATCAATGACCTGGTCATTGTAATCTTACTTGAGTGTATGTAGTTGTTGTTATTGTGATTGTTCTTCTTATTGTGGTGGTCGTTGTTGTGGTGGCAATGGTTGTAGTGTTATTGTTGTTGTCATCACTGTTGTTGCGTTGTTGCGGGGGATTTTGGGGTTGTTTTGGTGATTACTTTTGTTGTTGTTGTAGAGCTTATGATCGTTGTTGTTATATTTGGCCTTGTTGTTGTAGAGCTTATGATCGTTGTTGTTAAATTTGGCCTTGTTGTTGTAGAGCTTATGATCGTTGTTGTTAAATTTGGCCATGTTGTTGTTGAGGTTGAGGGTTTTTTTGTGGTGATTTTCGTTGTTGTGGAAGTTTGGCTTTTTTGTGGTGGTGTTTGTTGTGGTTATATCTATTGTGGCAGTTTTATTGTAGTAATAGTTGTTGTTTGGGTATGTGATTGTAGTTGTTGTTGTTTGGCCTTGTTGTTGTTGTTTAGTATCAGGTCAAACTTGATAGAGCAGACCCAACATCAAAGGAACCATATCTGTTAAAGTCAATTGTTAGCTTATTTGCTTTCTTTATTTCTGTTCATTCTTTTTTCACTTGTTCTTCTCTCTCTCTCTCTCATTCCCTCTCACTTTTTCTCCCCCCCCCTCTCTATTTCAACCTCTCTATCACACCCTCCCTATCTCATAGCCCCTCTCTCTCTCATTATGTCTTTATTTTTTATTTTCCTTCTGTTCCTCTTCATTTTTTCTCTCATCTTTTCTCTTCCTTGTTGATGTCTTGTTATGTAAAAACGTTTGCCAAGAGTCAAGTGCCAACAAATACTCAAGTAAAAAGACTTTTATGCAAATATGATAATTTTTTATATATTAAATAATATATGTGTGTGTGTGTGTGTGTGCGTATTAATATATATACATACATACACACACTCACAAACACATCAAAAACTACTCCATTTGATTCTTAGACTCTATAACATTCATAGAATTGTGTACCATCTACCACTACTACTGCTACTACTACTACTTTTGCTACTGCCAGACAGGTTTGAAACCTCTAGGGGTACAGAGTGGCCAACTTTGAGGCATAAATCAACTGTCAACTACTGCCAAATATATAAAAATATACAGTAATATAAATAAATTATGAGGTCGTGGCCACTACAGTTAGAACAATGTTTGATAGTATGTCTGTTTGACAGTGTCTGACTGTATGTCTATCAGACTATATGTCTATCAGACTGTATTTCTGTATGACAGTGTCTGACAGTATGTCTATCTGCCAGTTTGTCTGTTTGACAAGATGTCAGTCTGAAAGTATGTTTGTTTGACAATATGTTTGACAGTATGTCTGTTTAATAGTATGTCTGTTTGATATGACATATCTGGTGATCTGGTGATCTGGTGATCTGGTGTGTTGTGTTATGTGTGAGAGTGGATCAGCAATTCGGGTTCCCTTGTTAATATTTGTAAAACAAAAAAATATACTATGATAGCTGCATGGTTAAAGAGTTTGCTTTGTAACCATGTGGTTTCAGTTTCAGTCCCACTGTGGTGACACCATGGATAAGTGTTTTCTACTACTATAGCCTTGAGTTGACCAATGACTTGTGGGTGAAATTTAGTAGATGGAGGTTGTGAAGAAGCATTTTATATATATTCCCACTGCAAAGTGGTCATGGAGGTGCCACGGCAAAAAAGCACCCAGTCCACACTGTAAAGTGGATGTGTAGGCGCCATGGGAAAAAGCACCCAGCACTCACTGTAAATGAGGTTAGTGTTAGGAAGGGCATCCAGCTGTAGAAATCAAGCCAGAATCAGTTCCCATATGAGCAAGACAAGGTCAGCCGACCGGACACTGCCCACAACAGGACAACCCATCTAACCCATGCTAGCGTAGAAGAACGGAAGTAAAACAGTGATGATGATGATGATATATATATATATATGTATACAGGAGAGGAAATAGGAATAACCATTTTATGTAGGGCAATTTTATGTAACATAATTTTTCAGCTCTCATGGGCATTGAAACACATATAAGAGCCCCTATTATGCAATAAATTTTTTTTGGATTTTCAATGGATTTTACCTAGCTTTTCTTTATACCCTATTCTGTGTGTGTGTGTGAACAGTAAACAGATAAACAACAAATGATGCAGAACAATGAAGATACATATTAGTTTAATGCTTAATATAGCAGGAAAAGAGTCTCAACATTTCAGACATTAGTACTTCATCAGAAGATAGAATGAGGAATAAAAGAAGAAATAGAAAGATAGATGGGAGTGAGGAAAGAAAGAAATGGGAAAAAATGTCTTATTTTAGTTAGTCATTTTGGGGATGGCTGGCACCTTCTCTAAAATTTTAATTTGTACATAGTTCTTCTAAATATGCTACACTAATAGGTTCTAAATATGGAACCCTTATTTGATATTCCAAAATTTGCAGGACTCCAATCTAACTTTAATAAGCCTTTAAAAGAAACAAAAATTGTTTTAAAGAGAAAATCAATTTGGATAATAAAATATTATCTTCATCATTTTAAAGTTTACTCTCCTATGCTTGCATGTTTTGGACAAGTCTTTTCTAGCACAGCTTTCCTCCACCTGTTGCATTTCTATATTGTCTCCTCTGTGAAGTTCTGCGTTTTGAGATCAGCTCTGACAACTTTTGCCTCAGTCTTTCTCCTTTTTCTTCTTCTGGAGCTCCTGTCACTTCTTCACCCAAAAACCATCACTCATTCACATCACATTTCTATTCAAGTACAACCTTACATCTGACTCCTCCTACCCTCTATATTACTTCTTCTTCGTCGTCGTCATCTTCTTCTTATTATTATTATTATTATTATTATTATTCTTCTTCTTCTTCTTCTTCTTCTTTTTCTTTTTCTTTTTCTTTTTTTTCTTCTTCTTCTTCTTCTTCTTCTTCTTCTTCATCTTTTTCTTTTCTTTTTCTTTTTCTTTTTCTTTTTCTTTTTCTTTTTCTTCTTCTTCTTCTTCTTACCATCATGCTTGTGGCCACCTACCACTGGGTCTTCTGTTGTTTGGCTTTGCCAGTAAAATCTGTCAAGCGATTATTTCCTTAGACAGTCTAACCTCATGTCCATAATATT
>OZ024743.1:250090135-250102635 GCA_964016885.1 Eledone cirrhosa | reverse complement strand
TGAAGGTATGACTGATGGATTTGAACTCAATGTTCAGATTCAGATCAGGTACCACAAATTATCCTGTCTGACTCTTTAACAAGTCCAACATCCCTTGACTTGGGTTTTATTTATTGACCCCAAAAGGATGAAAGGCATGGCTGGATTTGAACAGAATGTCGAGAGTCAGAACAAATACCCAATCATTTAAACATTTTATGATCATATTTCTAATGACATACACTCTCTTGGAATTAATTAATAAAAAAATTAGGATGAAGTGATTAAAATTATTTATTATAAGATGGTATTTGCCGCATAATTTTACAAATGGTTCTTATATAACATTATATTGGAAGATTTTTATTTAAATAGGAACCCATTACAATGGGTGATTTTGTTTCATCAGAACTAGAGTTTGTGGTGGTAGAGTAGGCTGATATCAAAAGGGATAAACAACATATCACCATCTTGTCTGCTATGCTGGCATGAATTGGATGAATTGTCATGGGGTGTATTTTATCATAGCACCAGCATTAGGGAGGTTATCATATTGCCTTTACTGAATTGTCAACCATTTTACAGAGTCTACTAGGTGCATTTTATTGTGACTTATCCCTATGACTACAGAGAAAATAGAGGAGCATGAGGATGTAATATTTGAACCTTATAACCATATTTCTAATGATATTCACTGTTCTATAAAACCGGAGGCTGTGTTATGTAGGTGGATATTGAAAGGTTTAATCTGAGGCTTTAACAAATTCTCCAATTAACAAATAAACCAATTCACCAATTTGCCAATCACCAATTCACCAATTAACAAATTAACCAATTAAATAAAAAATAAGATTAACATTTTTTTTATTTTATTATTTTTTCCCCCCTTTTATAAACATTTTTCTTTCAGATAAAAAATTCATCTTATTTACTTTGTTTTGTTCTTTTATTTTCTTTGTTTTTGTATTTTTCTTTCTTCTTTCCTTCATTGTTACTGTTATTTATTCAGATTAAATTTATTGTCATTTCTTCAGATAAAATTCTTTATTGTATTTCCTTCATCATGATACCTATTCTTATTATTTTCTTGGTTTCTCTTTGTAGTTTTCTTCCATTTTTCTTCCTTCCATCCTTCCACATTCATTTTCTCTCCTTCCTTCATTTGTATTGTCATTTATTCAGAAAAATCCCTCAATTAGACAGCACATCTCCCTTAACTTCCGTCTCTAAAGTAATCCTGTAATGTGTAATAAAAAGGGCCCCTTTGTGGTTTGGAAGTCTAGCATTATATATATATATATATATATATATATATATATATATATATATATATATATATATATATACGTGTGTGTGTGCATATATATATATATACATATATACACACAAGCGCACACACATACACACATTTGTGTCTGTATATATATATATGTGTGTATATATATATATATATATATATATATAACCTGGAAGCAGGGACTAGAGAGAAAGGGCCTCAAAGTCAACATGACAAAGACTAAGGTCCTTATAAGTAGACGAGAAAACAGAACCCAGATCCCCTCAGGGAAATGGCCTTGCTCAGTATGTAGGAAAGGTGTAGGTAGGAACTCCATTCTCTGCCCCAAATGAAAACAATGGGTACACAAGAGATGTAGCGGGATCTCAGGAAGCTTAATTAAGAATGTAGGATTCACATGCAGCAGCTGTGCTGAAACAGCAAGCAAACAGCCACAGGAAACAAGTACCACCAATCTCTGGGAGGGCCCTGTAGAAACAGTAGACAGCTTCTGCTACCTAGGTGACCGAATTAGCAACGGAGGTGGGTGCTCAGAAAGTACAATAACTAGGGTAAGAACGGGATGGAAGAAGTTTAGGGAACTACTACCACTGCTAGCTGCAAAAGGCTTCTCCCTCAGAATGAAAGGCAGACTGTATGATGCGTGTATCCGAACAGCGATGTTGCGTGGTAGTGAGACCTGGGCGCTGAAGGTGGAAGACTTACGTAGATTAGAGAGAAACGAAGCCTGCATGCTCCGATGGATGTGTAACAGTAATATACGTGAACGACAAAGCATAAAGGAATTGAGAGAGAGACTGAGCATAAGAGGAATCAAATGCTGCGTGCAGGAGAGGCGGTTACGCTGGTATGGACATGTGATGCGTATGAAGGATGACAGCTGCATAAAAAGGTGCAGAGCACTAGAAGTTGATGGAAACCGCGGAGTGGGGAGACCCAAGATGACTTCGGATGAGGTGATAAAAGCCGACCTTACCCAACTACACCTCTCAAAGTCAATGACACACGACCGTGACTTCTGGCGTCACGCAGTAATACAGGGTACCCGACCTCCCATGGGTACATGCTGAAGCATATAAACAATATGCCCCCCCCCCCCCCGCAAGGTGGTCGTGGAGGTGCCACGGCAAAAAAGCACCCAGCCCACACTGTAAAGTGGACGTGTAGGCGCCACGAAAAAGCACCCAGCACTCACTGTAAATGAGGTTGGTGTTAGGAAGGGCATCCAGCTGTAGAAATCAAGCCAGATCAGTTCCTGTATGAGCAAGACATGGTCAGCCGACCAGACACTGCCCACAACAGGACAACCCGTCTAACCCATGCTAGCGTGGAAGAACGGACGTAAAACGGTGATGATGATGATATATATATATATATCGGAGTTTTGTATGTATGTATATATATATATATATATATATATATATATATATATATATATATATATATATATATATATATACATACATACAAAACTCCGAGTTGGTACCATCAATGTAGGCTCAATGAAAGGAAGAGCAGGAGAAATCGTAGAAATGCTAGAGCGAAAGGAAGTTGATGTATGCTGTGTGCAAGAGACTAGATGGAGAGGAGGGTCTGCTAGAGTCCTTGTAGGAAAAAGCCAGTGCTACAAATTTTTCTGGGTGGGAAATGACGATGGGATGGGTGGTGTAGGTATACTATTAGCTGACAAGTGGGTAGATAAAGTAATCTCAGTGTACAGGGTAAATGCAAGAATCATTAAACTCAGACTAGTCCTGAATAAGACAATTACCACAATAATATCAGCTTACGCACCCCAATCGGGGCTGCCAGACGAACTTAAGGATAGGTTTTACGAGTCCCTAATACACACTACTGCTCTAACAGACGACAAGGACTTCCTAATCATTGCAGGAGATTTTAACGGACACGTAGGTAAACACTGCGACGGCTTCAATAGAGTACATGGAGGCCATGGAGTTGGCACAAGGAATGAGGAAGGATTCAGACTTCTAGAATTCTGCGACGCCAATGACATGTCGATATGTAACACAAACTTTAAAAAACCCGACAACCACCTGATCACCTATAGATCAGGGGAGCACTCTAGTCAGTTAGATTTTATCCTCATCAGAGGACGTGACAGATGGACGGTCGTAAACACAAAAGCCTTCCCTAGTGAGGAATGTACATCCCAACATAGCTTAGTTGTCAGCGACCTCACGGTCAGAACTAGACGAGCCCTGAAACAGAGGCCAACCTGGAGAAGAAAGATCTGGAAGCTGAAAGTCCCCTCAACCAGTAACAGATTTAAAGATATTTTACTCAACGCCTACGACAGTAAAGAAGAACAGATAGAGACATTTAACGTAGAAGAGAACTGGGAGTTCCTAAAAAATAACTTACTAGAGGCGACGGATGAGGTTTGTGGCTGGAGTAAGACCTCAAGCAGGAGGAGAGTGACTTGGTGGTGGAACAATAAGGTAGATGAAGCAGTCAAGGCCAAGAGACAGGCATGGAAAGAATGGAAGAACGGGGGGAGCAGGGTACATTACATAGAGACCAAGAGGGAAGCTAGGCGACAAGTATACTTAGCTAGGAGGGAAGCAGAGGATAGAAAATTCAAGCATGTTTTACAACGTGAGGACCAGAAACAGGAGGTATTCAAGATTGCGAGGCAGTGTGTCAGAGATAGTTGTGATGTCATTGGAGAGAAGTGTATCCGGAATGATAAAGGTGAGCTTGCCCTCACAAGTGCTGAGAAGAAAGATGCATGGAAGAGTCATTATGATAGATTACTAAATGAGGAGAATGCATGGGAAGAAGAGACCCTACCCCACGTAGACCCTATAGAGGGACCAGCAGTACAAGTCAGCGGCAGCGTAGTAAGTAAGGCAATCAGAGATATGAAGATAGGGAAGGCAACCGGTCCATCGGGTATAGCTGCCGAGATGCTGAAGGCATCTGGGTCTGTAGGTCACACTATAACCACACGTATCGTTAACCAGGTAATACTAGAGGGGGCCATACCAAAAGATTGGTGCAGTAGCATCATTGTCAACTGCTACAAAGGTAAAGGCGATGCACTAGATAGAGGAAACTATAGAGGTATAAAGTTGATGGACCAGGTCATGAAAGTAACAGAAAGAGTTATAGCACAGCTGATTAGGGACCGGGTGAATATAGACGAGATGCAATTTGGGTTTGTTCCAGGGAAAGGCACCACTGATGCGCTCTTCCTTGTGAGGCAATTACAGGAAAAGTACCTAGCTAAAAGTAAGCCACTCTACTTGGCATTTGTCGACCTTGAGAAAGCCTTTGATAGAGTTCCACGTGCAGTAATCTGGTGGGCTCTTAGAAAACTAGGAGTAGATGAATGGCTTGTGAAAGCGGTACAAGCCATGTATAGGGGAGCAGTCAGCAAAGTTAGGATTGGCAATGAGTATAGCGAGGAATTTAGCGTACAGGTTGGGGTCCACCAGGGCTCTGTTCTTAGCCCTCTCCTGTTCATCATAGTCCTGCAGGCAATAACGGAGGAGTTTAAGACCGGATGCCCATGGGAACTCCTGTATGCTGATGACCTCGCACTCATAGCTGAATCTATGGTAGAACTAGAGAATAAATTCCAAACCTGGAAGCAGGGACTAGAGAGAAAGGGCCTCAAAGTCAACATGACAAAGACTAAGGTCCTTATAAGTAGACGAGAAAACAGAACCCAGATCCCCTCAGGGAAATGGCCTTGCTCAGTATGTAGGAAAGGTGTAGGTAGGAACTCCATTCTTTGCCCCAAATGCAAACAATGGGTACACAAGAGATGTAGCGGGATCTCAGGAAGCTTAATTAAGAATGTAGGATTCACATGCAGCAGCTGTGCTGAAACAGCAAGCAAACAGCCACAGGAAACAAGTACCACCAATCTCTGGGAGGGCCCTGTAGAAACAGTAGACAGCTTCTGCTACCTAGGTGACCGAATTAGCAACGGAGGTGGGTGCTCAGAAAGTACAATAACTAGGGTAAGAACGGGATGGAAGAAGTTTAGGGAACTACTACCACTGCTAGCTGCAAAAGGCTTCTCCCTCAGAATGAAAGGCAGACTGTATGATGCGTGTATCCGAACAGCGATGTTGCATGGTAGTGAGACCTGGGCGCTGAAGGTGGAAGACTTACGTAGATTAGAGAGAAACGAAGCCTGCATGCTCCGATGGATGTGTAACAGTAATATACGTGAACGACAAAGCATAAATGAATTGAGAGAGAGACTGAGCATAAGAGGAATCAAATGCTGCGTGCAGGAGAGGCGGTTACGCTGGTATGGACATGTGATGCGTATGAAGGATGACAGCTGCATAAAAAGGTGCAGAGCACTAGAAGTTGATGGAAACCGCGGAGTGGGGAGACCCAAGATGACTTGGGATGAGGTGATAAAAGCCGACCTTACCCAACTACACCTCTCAAAGTCAATGACACACGACCGTGACTTCTGGCGTCACGCAGTAATACAGGGTACCCGACCTCCCATGGGTACATGCTGAAGCATATAAACAATATGCCCCCCCCCCCCACCGCAAGGTGGTCGTGGAGGTGCCACGGCAAAAAAGCACCCAGCCCACACTGTAAAGTGGACGTGTAGGCGCCACGAAAAAGCACCCAGCACTCACTGTAAATGAGGTTGGTGTTAGGAAGGGCATCCAGCTGTAGAAATCAAGCCAGATCAGTTCCTGTATGAGCAAGGCATGGTCAGCCGACCAGACACTGCCCACAACAGGACAACCCGTCTAACCCATGCTAGCGTGGAAGAACGGACGTAAAACGGTGATGATGATGATGATGATGATGACATACATACATACATACATACATACATATATATATATATATATATATATATATATATATATATATATATATATATATATATATGTACATAACCTAACCTCTTTAATTTACAATAACATTACTCAGAAAGGGAAGAGGCACCAACACTGTTTCTATTGATCTGGTGAACTGCAGTTGTGTGTGTGTATATGCATGTGTATGACTGTGTGCGCGTGCACACATATATGTGTGTATATATATATATGTATGTGTATGTATGTGTCTATATATGTATATCTCTCTATATATATAATATATATATATATAGAGAGAGAGACACACATATATATATACACACACACACTTATATAAATATGCGTATACACACACGTGCAGATCTATTCCTAGATCTATTCCCATTCTATTTCACTATAATTCTCACTATCTCTTTCTCTTTCTCTCTGAATATATATATATATGATGATGATGATATAAACTATCTCTATCTCTCTGTGATTCTCACACCTACACGGACAAAGCAAGCAAAACAAAGCCATGCTAAGCAAACAGAGACTTACACATATACAAACACATAGACCTACACTCCCATATAAGGTTATCTTCACATTATTATTATTATTATTATTATTATTATTATTATTATTATTATTATTATTATTATTATATTCTAATTTAATTAGTTTGAATATAGCACTATAACATTAAAAAAGTTAAGACTGGGATTTAAAATAAATTTTGATGAAATGTCATGAAATTCTATGATTCCAACAGGAAGATGTGTACAAAAAAAACCTATCTCACTCTCCCACACACACACTCTCTCTTGCTCTCTCTCCCACAACTCTCTCTCTCTCTCTCTTGCTCTCTCTCTCACTTTCTATATAAACACACATACATATATATATATATATATATATATATATATATATACGTGTGTGTGTGCATATATATATATATACATATATACACACAAGCGCACACACATACACACATACATACACACACACATACACACACACACACACATATATATATATATACATTTATATGTGTGTGTATGAATTCACATATCTGTGAAATAAGATCTTATGTAGGTGAAAGGAAAGATGTTAAGTGCATATGACACCAAGTAGATTAAATGAAACCTGGATCATGGCATAAGGTGATTAAATTACAGAAAAACCATCTTTGAGATTTTTATGAAAGATTTTTACTAAATTTTGAAAGATTATGATCAAATAGGTGCAGACATGGCTGTGTGGGTAAGGTGTTCGCTTTATGATCATGTGGTTTTAGGTTCAGTAAGCTGTATTGTGGTAGCTTAGAATGGTGCTTTCTTCTACAGCTTTGGGTTGTCTTGCAGGTGAAATTTGGTAGATGGAAACTGCAGAAGCTCATTGTGTGTGTATATATATATATTATCACCGTCAAGCAAGGGTTGACTGGGTCTATTTAGACCAAGTTACTACTGAAGCGGGACTACTGACCTCCCAAAAGGCAAAGAGGTCTATATCCCACTTACGTCAAGTCATATCGAGTGCAAAAAAAAGGCCTCATAACCTTTTGTTTGGCAAGCTTTCTACTGCTGGATGTCCTTCCTAACACCAACCACTTTACAGAGTGTACTATGTGCTTTTATTGTGTAGGTCACCAGCACTTGACACAACCAAAGGGTCCTCCCAAACCTTTGTTTAGAAAGCTTTCTATGACTGAAAACTCTTCCTATCACCAACCACTTTACAATTCGTACTTGGTGTGTTTATTGTGTAGTTCACCAACACTAGAGAGGTTGTTGTGTCTTTCACCCAACTAACGGGTCGCAACTCTTTTAGGCATGGTTTCTACAGCTGGGTGTCCATTTTGTTGCCAACCACTATTATGGAGTGTACCTGGGGCATTTTTGTGACACCATCACTAGAGAGGTTGTTGGACATAGATCCAACTGTAGAGCCCTTGTGTGCATATATATACACACGCACACACACACATCACTCTCTCTCTGTCTCTCATTAATATATGTGCATGTGTTACATAATTTAGTGTCCCAACAAAATAAGATTGATAAAATATGTACTCTAAAAAAATATGTACTTGTCTCAATATGATCAACTGAATTCCTTCAAGGCAGTGTCTTACTAGTATCACTTTAGAAGACAGTCGACACACAGCAAACATTGTAAAGACCTGTCAACTCTGCCTGTCTGAGGGGAAGATCTCCCACCCACTTTGGGGTGGTTGAGAAATATCTTCTCTTGTGAAAGCTATCATTATATAAAATCTCCCTATTTTTGCCTCATTTCTCCCCATTTTGGGGCACTTTTTTTCATTGTACTCCCCATTTGAGGTTTTAGAGGTTGGCAGGTCTGCATTGTAGGATACTTCATAACCTTCATACACATCATGAGATTCTGTTAGAGTTTGTATTTTATTACTTTATGCCCTACCTGGTGCCAACTATTTTAGTTCTCTCTTACATGTAGGGACATGGTGTATCTACTTTAAAGCTGAATAATTTCTGTGTCTACTGTATAACCTGTGGAGATATATCTATATTCACCTTCCTGCTTATGTGAACATGAATCACTTATTAGTTGACATCAATATTTAGAAGAAAAACTCACATCAGCACTTGACTATTTGTTCAAGTTCCCATGGGATGAATAGGCTTCTAAAACCAATTAACACACGCGCACACACAGACACACACACACATACACACACACACACATACATAAACACAAAAGCACACATACATACACACAAACACATACATAAACACAAAAGCACACAAACACATTCACAAGCAGACACATGTAGACATGTGCACGGTCTGTGTGTTAGTTTACCTAGCGAGAGTATAAACTGTAGCCCAATGTATATTTTTGCTGGACTAATTAAGTGCAGCAATTACATCAGCACACCTATTAATATCCCAATGATTATCTTTGTATTACCTGTTGCCACAAATATTAACTGTTCTTTCTCTCTCTCTCTCTCTCTCTCTATATATATATATATATATATATATATATATATATATATATATAAGTGTATGTGTGCATAGCATATCTCTGTGCTTGTGTGTATTAACTGACATGTATAACTGTGCACCCGCTAACTCAATGCTTGAAACAATACACCTGTTGCCTCTAATGTTATGTGCCACGTATGTATATATATATATATATACATATATATATATTTCTGTATACATGAATGTGTGTATATATATATATGTATATATCATCAGCAGCACACATAGACAGGAATATATCGATAATAACATCATACAACATTGAAGAAGTATTGTTACAGTGGATCTGAATACATTTAAATATAAACTCACCAAAACACCAAAACACTAACAATAAAACATGAAAAGTTAGAAAATAAAAACATAGAACCAATACAAACATTATGTTTCTCCTCAAACGTGCCTAAAAATCTGCTCTGCCATTTATACAAATGTTTTTATGTCTCTTAATTTTAGTATAGATATTTATTAACAAATAAATATATATTTCTAACATGGCTGCCATTTAACATCTTTTCTATTTTTCCTTGTTTTCGTCTGTCCATTTTTTTGTCATTCAGAAAAATTCCTTTTTTTTGCATGTTTTCCATTCAGATGAAGGATTAGTGTCTGAAAGAATTGTTAAAATATTCTTATAGTTTCCTTTTTATTGTTATGCTAAAATAGTGTTGTTCATGGATTTTGACTGACTTAAATATATTTATACATACATACATTTATATATATATATATATATGCTAAATGTTTTCCTTTTTTCCCCCTTATCTTCCTTTTGCTTTTTTCTTCAAAACAACCTCTGGTGAGGGACTAGCATCTGAAACATCAAAACACCTTTATAGACTATTATTGTAATGAGTTGTTCTCTGGTACATTTTACATCTCATATATATACACACACACACGCATGCATGTACATGAAATATTAGAATATAATGCGATATAATTAAAATTTTCCACATTGACAACTGTTATTGTAAAATGGAATTATTCATTTCTTCAAGAAAGAAAAAAAATTTGTATAGTTAAAATTTTTGGAAATAGAATTTCTCTTGGAACTGGTATGTCAATAAAGATTAGAATATAAATATTATTTCAATTTTTTAAGCCAATTTATGTCAGATAGCGAAATAGCCTTTACAGTATCTGAGATTAATTAATTAATGAAGAACTTTTAATTTAATGCAGTTTCTATCTAAAAATAATACATAGTTCTTGACTTGTTGTTAGAGTTATGAGGATTTATATTTCATATTTATTAAAGATATATTTTAAATTTATAAAAATGTTTAAAAGAATTTTGTTTAAGATATTTCCTGCCAACTGCATGGTTGTCAGTTCTAAGCTAACTACAACAACAACAAAGCCGGGGTTAGTCGTGTGTTGGGGGTGGGCAAGGCTCATGATATGTGGCTATATTTTGCCCTATTATCTGCACCCTGGCTTCCATTTCTTCCGGTATCATCTTTGGCCTGTATGTCTTTCTTGGTCTTCTCCTTTCTCTACTTCTTTCCAAATTCATTTTGATCACTCTTCTCACCTAGTCACTTTCATCCATCTTCAACACATAACCCAACTTTATCTTTCCATTTCTCTTCACAGCATTTATCATTGGTTCTATTGCAATCACTACTCTCACCAGTTACTTTCATCATTGGCCCTATATCTCTCACCCAATCACTTTCACCTTTCTTCAACACACGCCCCAACTATCTCAATCCAATTCTCATCCTCACATTCATCACTGTCAGTTGTATAATATAATAATAACTACAAAGATTAAACTATTGTTTTGATATACCTTGCTGCTCTTTTTTAGAAATAAATATATTGATATCATTCTTCTAATGTAGCATTTTTAAACAAATGTCAGGTAGGTTATAGAAACTTAAAATGTTAACCCCAACTGTTGCATTCTTCTAATTTCATTCATTAGCTACATTATTCCGGCATTGTCTGCCTACACATTAATGCAGTTTTAAAGTACATACGTAACTACATCATTAGCTTCACTGCTATCACGATTAGATTAATGTGGCTGCTAAAAGCTATGCTGTATTTCAGCTTTGTATAATAAAGTTATATTCTTTTAACTAACGACATTATTTGACGAATGTATGAAAGTGTGGAACTCTCAGTTGGATATTAATCATACTATTTATTATTTTTTCTCTTTTCTATTTTTTTTTTTACCTTCTTACCTTTGCACTTATCTCTACCATATTTAATATGGGACTAATTAAGTCATCATTATAGAATATACTAATTCTGAAAATACAATTTTTGCTCTTCAAGAAACTATTTAATTAAACACTAACACTTTCTCCAAGGGAAAACGTAGGTAAATTATATTTTTTGGAATCATTCTAAATTTGATTGACACTCTTTCTTACTGCTAGAGACATAATTACCTCATTGGTGTATGTGCCATGACATACTGCACCCAGTACACTCTGTAAAGTGATTACTAATCAAACAGAGAAAATGTAGAATTGTGAAAACTCTTCCACATGTCACATTTCAAATATTGGTGCCATGTAAAGAAATTGATATTAGCATTATTGAGTATATTTTCACTGCTTTTCACTCCACAAGGATCCCTTAGCAACTTTATATATTTATGTGTGCATTTTGAGAAGAGCTTTTACTTGTGTAAAAGACATGACAACCTCCCTAGTGCTAAGGCCATGATAAAAAGGACCCATTACACTCTGTAAAGTAGTTGGTGATTGGAAGAGCTTCTAGCTGTAAAACATTACCTCAGAAAGCCCTGTTCAATCCATGTCAGCATGGAAAAGTTAACATAAGAATTATGTTCATGATGATGACACACATGCACACACAATCAGTTATCATCTTATGTGCTTTCTAAGAAATACACACAAACACACACACACACACACACACACACACACACACACACACACACACACACACACACACACACACATATATATATATATATATATATATATATATATATATATATATATATATATATATATATATGGAGGCACGTGGCTTAGTGGTTAGAGCATTGGCCTTGCAATCGAAAGGTTGTGAGTTCAATTCTCAGACTGGGTGATGTGTTGTTTCCTTGAGCAAGACACTTTATTTCACATTGCTCCAGTTTACTCAGCTGTAGAAATGAGATGATAGGGACTGGGATCCATATCATTCCACTGTAAAGTGGTCGTGGAGGTGCCACGGCAAAAAAGCACCCAGCACTCACTGTAAATGAGGTTGGTGTTAGGAAGGGTATCCAGCTGTAGAAATCAAGCCAGAATCAGTTCCCGTCCCACCCTTGCAAGCAGGGAAAAGCGGACGCAAAATGTTGATGTTGATGATGATATATTGTTGAAATATACTGAAACAGAA
>OZ024743.1:250042635-250085135 GCA_964016885.1 Eledone cirrhosa | reverse complement strand
CAGGTCTACTATAAAATTAATAATATAATAATAATAATAATGAAATATTGTGTACAGTGCTCAGGTGCACTACAACTCATCAAAAAGTGTATGTATAGAACATAGGGTAATGTACAAACATCAGGAAAATGAACAGTGCATGAGTCATGATACACACATGTGTGCATGTGTATGGAAGGGGTACATCAGGTGTAGTTTTGGCGTATTTCGGGAAGCATGAGTGTCTTAAAGGATGCAGTGTCTCGGCAGCTAACAACTGACGCAGGCAGTTTGTTCCATGCTTCAGCAACTCTGAGCGTGAAAAAATGTTTACGAAAGTCATGGGAGCTGTGCTGTTTTCTGATTTTGTAGGCATGTCCACGTGTGTTAGACACATGGAGATCAAAAAGGTGCCCAGGGTTGTTGTTGGCGAGATGGTTAATAACTTTGTGGGTATTTACCAAGTCCATTGCCAGACGTCGGAGCTTCAATGAATCCATGCCCATATAATATATAGAGGTGTACTATATAAGTAATATATAGAAGTGTACTATAAAAGTAATATATAGAAGTGTACTATAAAAGTAATATATAGAAGTGTACTATAAAAGTAATATATAGAAGTGTACTATAAAAGTAATATATAGAAGTGTACTATAAAAGTAATATATAGAGGTGTACTATAAAAGTAATATATAGAGGTCTACTATAAAAGTAATATATAGAGGTCTACTATAACTGTGATTAAACTCAACGTTTCTGTGTCACTAATCTAAATACTTTATTCATTCAGCCATATTAGTGGCTATGAATTTCAAATACCTTTGAAAATAGTCAATAAGTTGGAGGGATTTAGTAAAATATCTAATTTCTTGTTATTTATCTGGTGCTTGGAAGATAACTTGACAAAGGTTCTCACATAAAATTATGATAGAAGTTTTTTTAGATAAATATAAACACTTCAACCCTTTCATTACCATATTTCTGCCAGTGATTTTTAAATATTTTGAAAATAATCCAAATATAACTATCTTGTTATTTATCCAGGGTTTAGAACATAACTTAAGAAAGGTTCTTTTATAAAATTATGATAGGAGATTTTTAGATAAAATCAAACACCTAAAGAACAAACAGCTTTTTTATTGTAGAACCAAGGTTAGTTTCAGGTTCTTTGATATCAATATGTTAAACAAAAGTCTAAAATATACAGAAACACAAAAGTGAGGTATGTTTTACTCTTTTGATACCAAACTACCCAAAACTGTTTTGAAGTGTTTATATTTATCTAAAAATCTTCAATCATAATTTTATAATAGAACCTTTGTTAGGTTATATTTTTTCTATTTCAAACACAAGCTTCGTAATGAAAAAGTTAGTTATATTACTAATTCTCTCCAAATTCTTGACTATTATTTTAAAAAATTTATGGAAATCATAGACAGTGTCTTTCATTTCTAATGTGAAAAGGAAATGGTTAATAAGACGAAATTTAGTAATGTTATTAAATACTCTCAGAATTATTTATTATTTTCAAAACTAAGTGAAGATCATAGGTAGTGTCTTCTTAGAAAAGTGATGAAAGGGTTAAACAGAAATTTGAAATACATGAAAGACTAAAGGGAGGAATACAACAACTGGAATTGAACTGAAGATCTGTAAAAATTGATAGGCAACCTATCCATTCAGCCACATTAAATTGAAGATTTAAAGAGAAATCTAAGACACAAGAGCGTTGATGACATCTCATGTAACAGATTCCAGCATTTAATTTAAAATAAACTCACACAATATGGAAATAGCACTACACACACAAGTGCACCACACACAAGACACACACCACACATGCACCCATGTGTGGTGTTAAATACTAACATCACATAAGTGATGTTATATTTACATATCTCAAAATAAACTTTGTCTCAACATAGAACACAGGAGAAATAGTGATGATGGTGGTGGTGGTGGTGGTGGTAGTAACTGTAGCAGTGATAGTGATGGTTGTGACAGTAGCAGCAGCATTAGTAGTAGTAGCAGTAACGTTGGTCTTAGTAGTCGTAGTAGTAGAGTATCAGCAGCTATTTCGCAATATCCTTCATCTAGTCTCCACTAAGATCAAATTTTTCACTTTTGTATTTTTTTACATAAAAAATTGATTTATGTCAAAAATAAAAGAATTTTCATATTTTAAAAATATTTTTACTTTGTATTGTATTTTTCAAAAATACATTTTTAATTTTTATATAGATTTTTTTTTAATTTACAATTTTATTGTGTGTTTTTTTTTAAATTATATGTACACACACACATGCACACATGGATATGTATGCATATATGAATATGTGTATATATATATTTTTTTTTTATGTATGTGCGTATATGAATATATAAATACATATATATATATATATACATATATATATATGTGTGTGTAATATTTTGAATCTAAACCTGGCTATGCATTGCTTTTTTTATCTCCTGTTATTTTTTAATCAATGTCTCTAATTTCTGTTATTGTATGCCACCTTGTAACTTTGTAACAGTTCTAATAATATACATGGATAATAATGATAACATATATACACATTTATATATATACATACATGTATGTGTGTATATATATATATATATATATATATATATATATATTATGCATATACATATATATTACATATATATCTATATATATATACATATATATATATGCATATACATATATATTACATATATATCTATATATATATACATATATATATATGCATATATATATATAAATATATAACCAAGCACAGCAGTGAGGTGTATATGATTTCAGTTTAAAATTTCTGCTCAATTTTACACATTTTGAGAAATCTATAAAATATATCGACGAGTTAATAATAATATCTCTTTTCATTACTTTTTTCTCATCTTTTTATATTTAAACACTATGAATTTGAAAAAATATATATCTTTCCTGTTAAAAAAAATACTAAAAATAAAAAATAAAATATAAAAAATAAAATAAATGAAGGTGTAAGCATGGCTGTGTGTGTATATATATATATATATATATATATGTGTGTATATATATATATATATATATGTGTTTGTTCATATATATATATACATGCATATTGAGTGTCTGTAGTATAATAACTGGGAAACCAACAGTATTTGGAAGCCAATGGTACTCGATGCATTGTGGAATGCAGAGTAGGTATATTAACAAGGTAGAGAATCAACCTTGAGCTCGAGCTGTTTTGGCTAATCAACTTTATCATAAATACACAAAAATGAAGAAATTTATAACATTTTATTGGTTTATTTCTTCATTCATATGTATTTATTATTTAAATGCACTATACACCTACATTTGTATAACATTTTGGATAGTTTTACCCAAAGTTTAATTCCTGGTTCCATAAGGATTATTGTTGAAACCACATTGAGCTTGAAAATTGGTGGTACAACTTTACTCAATTCATTTTTCATCTGACCTTGACTTGCTTCAAATAAGACAACTCGTCTAACCCATGCTAGCATGGAAAATGGACGTTAAATAGTGTTATATATATAATCTGATTCAATTCCATCAGCACTGGTTGAAAAAGTTGGTCATTCAACCCAACAAAATGTACGTTGGCACCATTGTAGTAACTGGCTTTAAGAATTATATATATACATATATATTTATATATATCATCATCATCATCACCGTTTTACGTCCGTTCTTCCACGCTAGCATGGGTTAGACGGGTTGTCCTGTTGTGGGCAGTGTCTGGTCGGCTGACCATGCCTTGCTCATACAGGAACTGATCTGGCTTGATTTCTACAGCTGGATGCCCTTCCTAACACCAACCTCATTTACAGTGAGTGCTGGGTGCTTTTTCGTGGCGCCTACACGTCCACTTTACAGTGTGGGCTGGGTGCTTTTTTGCCGAGGCACCTCCACGACCACCTTGCGGTGGGGGGAGTGGGGGCATATTGTTTATATGCTTCAGCATGTACCCATGGGAGGTCGGGTACCCTGTATTACTGCGTGACGCCAGAAGTCACGGTCGTGTGTCATTGACTTTGAGAGGTGTAGTTGGGTAAGGTCGGCTTTTATCACCTCATCCCAAGTCATCTTGGGTCTCCCCACTCCGCGGTTTCCATCAACTTCTAGTGCTCTGCACCTTTTTATGCAGCTGTCATCCTTCATACGCATCACATGTCCATACCAGCGTAACCGCCTCTCCTGCACGCAGCATTTGATTCCTCTTATGCTCAGTCTCTCTCTCAATTCCTTTATGCTTTGTCGTTCACGTATATTACTGTTACACATCCATCGGAGCATGCAGGCTTCGTTTCTCTCTAATCTACGTAAGTCTTCCACCTTCAGCGCCCAGGTCTCACTACCATGCAACATCGCTGTTCGGATACACGCATCATACAGTCTGCCTTTCATTCTGAGGGAGAAGCCTTTTGCAGCTAGCAGTGGTAGTAGTTCCCTAAACTTCTTCCATCCCGTTCTTACCCTAGTTATTGTACTTTCTGAGCACCCACCTCCGTTGCTAATTCGGTCACCTAGGTAGCAGAAGCTGTCTACTGTTTCTACAGGGCCCTCCCAGAGATTGGTGGTACTTGTTTCCTGTGGCTGTTTGCTTGCTGTTTCAGCACAGCTGCTGCATGTGAATCCTACATTCTTAATTAAGCTTCCTGAGATCCCGCTACATCTCTTGTGTACCCATTGTTTGCATTTGGGGCAGAGAATGGAGTTCCTACCTACACCTTTCCTACATACTGAGCAAGGCCATTTCCCTGAGGGGATCTGGGTTCTGTTTTCTCGTCTACTTATAAGGACCTTAGTCTTTGTCATGTTGACTTTGAGGCCCTTTCTCTCTAGTCCCTGCTTCCAGGTTTGGAATTTATTCTCTAGTTCTACCATAGATTCAGCTATGAGTGCGAGGTCATCAGCATACAGGAGTTCCCATGGGCATCCGGTCTTAAACTCCTCCATTATTGCCTGCAGGACTATGATGAACAGGAGAGGGCTAAGAACAGAGCCCTGGTGGACCCCAACCTGTACGCTAAATTCCTCGCTATACTCATTGCTAATCCTAACTTTGCTGACTGCTCCCCTATACATGGCTTGTACCGCTTTCACAAGCCATTCATCTACTCCTAGTTTTCTAAGAGCCCATATATATATATATATATATATATATATATATATATATATATATATATATATATATATGTGTGTGTGTGTGTATGTATATATGCATATGTGTGTATGCACTCATGTTTTGCTGTTGTGCCTGTGACTGTCTATCAATTTGGCAAAAAAGCATGATAAAATTAGTACCAGGTTGATGAAACAGAACTGGTATCAATATGATCGACAAATCTCTGGAAGATGGTGCCCAGCAATATTGAAATGAATAAAGAAATTAAACAAAAAAAAATAAAATACATTAAATTAGATAAAAAATATATTTTAAAAATTTTAAAGAGTAAAATATGAAAATTTACACAAATATATATTTTTTTAAATGGTGCAAAAACAACAAAAATATGATAAATTGTGGTTATTTGTATGTATGAAGGGGAAAAGAGGAGGGATGGAGAGATATCAAAGCGAGATAACTAGCATATGCAACAGATTTATAAAAGGTTTCACTTGATTTAAAGGATGCTTATTTTCTTTCTTTCTTAATATCTTGTGTTCGTTTTTGCTAGTCTTCTTTCTTTGTTATTCCTTCAAATTAAAAATTATATCAATTTTTCAAAAATTATTTTATTCCTTTATTTTATTTAGTTTTATTTTATTTTATTTTATTTTATTTTATTTTATTATTATTATTATTATTTTTTTTTTTTTTTGTAAATTGATCGCAACTCTAACAAATATGTCTGCAAAGTTCATTAGCAAGACAAAAATAAGGTGAAAAAAAATGTTAGTTATTGGTATTATTAGAAGATTTCCATATATGATATTATAGCAGAAGTCAATATGGTAATGTTGAGAATTTTAATATATATAGAGAGAGAGATGCATATATATATATAATATAAGTGCGGATGTATGTATATGTATGGCTATATGCACATGTATGTATATATATATATACATACATATATATATATATATATATATATATATATATATATATATATAGATAGATACATATATATATATATAACGAAGGAAATGTGGTAAGGAACCAGGCGGACCATAACGCACCAAAGTACTCAATACTTAGGGTAGTAGAGTGGGTAATAGGAACGAGTAGGACCCCGACGGCTGAGCTCAAGCCGTTTCGACGGCTAATTCTGGGTCCAGAATTAGCCATCAGAACGGCTTGAGCTCAGCCGTCGGGGTCCTACTCGTTCCTATATATATATATATATATATATATATATATATATATATATATATATATATACCCATGATAGCATGGAAGATGGATGTTAAATGATGATGATTCTATATATATATGTATTTATTTATGTATATACATACATATACAAATAAGGTGAGTGAATGATGCCACAGATGATATCAAGTGTCAAGTTTGATATTACATTTAAAAAAAATAATAACGATAATAATTACTAATTAATAAAAAGTCTGAAAAATTTCCAGTTTTTCTTTCAAGGATTGTGAAATAGCTTGTTTGAGTACCATCTACTAAAGGTTGGCTCATCAGATACTCTAATACTCTGTTATCTTTTCTTTTTTTTTTTACTGGTTTCATTCATTAGTCTGCAGCCAAGCTGGAGCACTACATTGAAGTGATTTTGTTGATCATATCGACACCTGTACCTACTTTTTATTTGTCGTTTTGTTTTCACATTTGATACTTATTTTTTACATTATTTTAATTACCCATCTATTTTTTATTGAACCACTATATTCTAGGACATTATGCATCAGGTTAACTCTCATTAATTTATCTTGTTCTATCATGATCATCATACTTAGGACAGCAGTTCTGTAACCACAGAATAATTCCTCTCTCACACACATGCGCACATACAAAATATATGATTATTATATTATCAAGTGACATCCCTATCAATTCAAGTCAATACTACAATCTTCTATTATCTCCTTCATCATTGTTATCAATACTATTGTATATTTTTGTTATAAAGCATATCAAATATCGTCATCTTATTAAAAACAGTTATATTTTCTGTATTTTTCAGGTAAGCTGTCCACTTTCAATGATTTTGCTTAAAAGGTAATTATTTCATTTTTTTATTTAACAAAATATAAAAAATAATCATTTTAATTACACATAGCTGCTTGATTATTTTTTTTCATAAATTGTATTTTTCCACAATGAATTGTTCTTTGTTATATCACTTCTCTTATTCCTACTTCTTTTTTTTTCATCTTCATCAATGTTGCTTCATTCTTCTTCATTTCCATTCCATGCTCTACTGTGCATTTGGCCATCTTTGGAGGGCTTCAGTAGTATATTAAGGTGTTTTTCTGTAAGAAAAAGTTGCAAGACCCATTGCTCAACCCTTCTCCATGAAGACATTTAAGATGTTTTGTTTGTCTTACACAAGTTTCAACAGGCTAAATATGAAAAAAGAAAATTGCAAGCATTTTACTTATGCTCCATTTTCAACATATAGAAATATGTCTATATACATAAAAAACCTGAGCATTAATCCAATGAATTTATCTTTAAGATGTGATATCACGTTACTCCTGCATATATATATATGTAGAAATGAGATGATTGGGATTGGGTTCCCTATCATTCCACTGCAAAGTGAACGTGTAGGCGCCACAACAAAAAAAGCACCCAGCACTCACTGTAAATGAGGTTGGTGTTAGGAAGGGCATCCAGCTGTAGAAATCAAGCCAGAATCAGTTCCTGTCCCACCCTTGCAAGCAGGGAAAAGTGGACGTAAAATGAAATGATGAAATGAAATGATGATATATATATATATATATATATGACTATCAAGAAATAAAATTCTAATAAAATTCTAATTTTATTTATATATAGATGAAAATTGAATTAAATTAGTAGCTTTCACCATATGTTTGATAACAGAAAATAGTCGAATAACGGTGCATAAGCCCCCAGAACGAAAAAATGGGCATGTTACAGTATTACATACCAACTGTTTACTGTAATATTAATTATGAACTTATTAAACCTTTTTTGTTATTATTTCAATATCTTTTGTAACAGTGGTCATATTACTGTATTGCTATTTACTTCTTCTTTAGTCTAAGTTCCATTTATCTCCTACATGTTGCATTTTCATTGATTGGAATGTTATTTATTGTAATGGAAAGCCTCTTCATGAAAAAACATTGATTACATTATATAAGTCAATGATATATTATATATATACACATTCACTCACACACACACACACACATACACACACACACACACATATATATATATATATATATATATATATATATATATATATATATATACATATATATATATATATCCAAAAGAGGGGGATGTAAAGGACAAAAACAACAGATAGTCCCATTTCCTCAGTTACCCTCTAGAAATCCTTACAGTTTCAGCACATTAAGTTTGATACTTTCCATCCCAGTGCATATGGGGGACACAACAAAAACAAGACAACTTATGCCTTTTGGTGAATTACACAAATAAAGATGAAAAAAAGGGTAAAAGAAAAAATGCTACAATCCATTGTGAAAAGGAAGAGAGAGATTGGTGCATGAGGGCTTAACTAAAGGAGAATAATATAAAAAAGGAATTTATTAAGCTCACTCTTACAAGAAGGCAACACAAGTGGAATTATATGAGGTGGACCCTTTCTCATCCAATAATACACAAAATTAATTCTGTTTCAGAGTGGGATCTCATTTGATTTACAAAGGAAAGACAATGAACAAACATTGTAGATTACATGTAGGCCTTATTCAGAAGACGACAACAAATACTCGGGATATATATATATATATATATATATATATATATATATATATATATACTATAGAACTTATATGTACATACAATCCAAATTATACATAAACACTATCCAATATTTATCTATCTATCACTATATATATGTGTGTAATGCAGCCAGTACATCCAGTCATAGAAAACTTTGAGAAGACTTCTTAGTTTCCTCTTACACATTGTCCAAATTACATATAAACATTATCTTTTAACATACCCTCAGGTTGGGTTTTGTGTGTGAAACTAGATAGAGAGAAACAGTGAGGAAACCTGTCTGATGGATTGTACTTGTAATTCAAAGGTCCAGCTTTCTTCCACATTTGACACTGAATGTATGGTTATTTCATTTATTGACATTATTTATCAGAAGGAGAAAATGCAACTTTGACCTTGGCAGGATTTGAACTCAGAATACGTAAAATAAGAACAATATCACACCAAGCATTCTGTCAAACAACCTCTGCCAATTCACTACTTTGTTACTGTTAGTAATCATAGTAATATGTAAAAGTATCGCAATGAGTGATTAGTGAAGATCTTTGCCCTAATTGCAAAGAAATAAAACAAAAAACTCTTTTACAAGCACCTTTCTATCAGATATAACCTGATTTTTTTTTTATATTTTGGTTGATCTACCTGGGAATTAGTTATCAATCTTCTGTTTATGGCAGAGATTTTTTGTTATGTGTGAAGTCAAATCTGACAAGTCCAATCTGCAATATGGCTTTAATTCTTTGCTTCTGGCTCTTCTACTAACTTCACTTACATCATTAATTCTCTTGGCATAACCATTATTAATATTATGCCATTTTATGCCCCACCCTATCGATACATCTGAAACCTTTACAGTGATTGATGCTGGTTCACAGAACTGCTCATAAAAATAAACGATCTAGGTAGAACTGCTGTTCTGCCATTTTTATTGTTTTACAACCATCCCCCCCCCCACCTCACCCATGTTTTTGTGGGAACAATTATTGTTAGTGCTAGATATCTTATCTGCAGTATTTATTCAAAGTTACTATTCTACAAGATAGTTTGCCTTCACCACAACTTACTGGAGCTCAATTCTCAATGTACACTTTTATTCAGCTCTCACTTTTATACTGCTCTCCTAGATGGGTTGTCTTCACTACAGTTTACAGGAGCCCACTGATTCTCCACACAAGTACCTATTCTGAATAACTGCTCTACTAGACAGGTTGCCTTCTCTACAACTTATGGGAACCTATCGCTTCTCCACACAAGTATTTATTCTGAGTAACTGTTTTCTTAGGCAGGTTGCCTTTGCTACAACTTACAGAGTCCATATCCATAGTCCAAAAATTGAGTCAAGCTAAGAAAAATAGATATAAATGGCAAAACAAAACAATTCCTTCCATTATTTTACAGAGGGTCGGATGCCATGCTTTGCAGCAAAGAGTTATGGCCCTTTATGATATGAGTTCAAATCCTGCTGAGGTTAACTTTGCCTTTCATCCTTACGGGGTTGATAAAATAAAGTACCAGTAATGCACTGGGTATTTGCTGGCCTTGTGCCAAAAGTAGAAACAATTATTTTACAGAATTCCATGAATGTATGTACTTTTATTAACTTTTAGCATCCTGTAATGATTTAGTAGAAAATATCCGAAAACTGCTTTATTAATTCATATATATATATATATATCATTTTTATCAGCAGACAGATCGTTGTGAAAATCTGCAGTAATAAGGACTTCAATTTTTAATGTGATGTAATTATAGTGATGATTTGTACTTTTTAAGAGTGCCTTGTTAATGCAGTCTCATGTAAGACAGGAGGTTAAAAGTTGTATCTGTCCTTGGTAGAAACAGAAACAATGACAAAAGACCCATTAATTGTGACTAATCTCTTTAAATTGTTAAAGTCATTATTACCACAAATCGACAGCAGCCTATTTAGAGTAATTTAGGCAACTGCTAACAGAATATAACCAAAATTTAATAAACGTCTGATGGATACTATATTAATGACGATCGATGATGATAACAATGGTGGTAGTGGTGGTGATGATGATAGTGATGGTGATAATAGTAATGATGACGATAAGGATGGTGTTGGTGGTTGTGGTGATGGTGATAGTAGTAATGATGATGATGTTGATGAAGATGGTGGTGATGATGTCACCACTAAACTAATTGATAAAAGAAAACCTTATCCATTTACAAATTAGTTGTCTTTCATAATTACATTTGCCAAAAGAAATTTTCAGTCACCCAACACCCTCAACAACCTACCACTACCAATAAATACTGTATATATACTCATACGTAAGCCAAGAAATGTGTAACAAAAACATTAATGGAAAAATATATGTGGGAGGCGGCTTATATGTGAGGTCAATATTTTGTCAATTTTCAACATTAAAACCCAAGTAAATGAGGTGATGAAATATTTTCAGTTTGGAGGTGAATATTACATTTTACTTTCAACATAAAATTCACTTTTTGTATTGTTTTTGATGTGTTTTGAATGAATATTGCCTTCAAAACAATCAGAAATTGGTAAAAAAATCATTATGTAATGGAGTTCTGAAACAAAAACTAAACAACACTTAAACAACACTTAAAACATTTTAAATATTAAAACTTCATAAATATATTCTCCACTCATGAGAATTTCAGAACTGTGCTATCTAAACCGTTGTGTTGAGTAGTTACCTCAGCTTATACATGGGGTTTGGATTGTTGCCCATTTCTCAGACATAGGGGGTCAGCTTATACTTTGATTGGCTTATCAAGTATATACAGTAATTAAATTCAATTGTTGCTAGGAAAATCTCCACCCACCTCCTATTGATTACTTTATTTCTAATGGAAGGCATTACTTTACAGCTCATAATTTTCAAATAATTTTTAAAATAATAAAAAATTTACAAAGATTTAATAAAATGACTTTCTCATTATCAAGCTGGTGTTTGGAACATATCTTAAAGATTCTCATGCGAAATTATGTTGGAAAATTTTTAGATAAATATAAACACTTCAACCCATTCATTATCATATTTCTAATAAAAGGCACTACCAATAATTTTCAAATTATTTTAAAAATGAAAATCTTAAGTGATTTAATAATAAAACTAACTTTCTCTCGGTTTGGCAGCATCGGTAGAGGGTCAGACGCCATGCTTTGCAGCATAGAGTTACGGCTCTTTATGATCTGAGTTCAAATCCCACTGAGGTTATCTTTGCCTTTCATCCTTACGGGGTCGATAAAGTACCAGTAATGTACTGGGGTAATTGCTGGCCTTGTGCCAAAAGTAGAAACAATTATTTATCTGGTGTTTGAAACATAATTTAACAGGTTCTTTAAAACAATATGATGGAAGATCTTTAGGTGAATATGAACATTTTAAGCCAAACAACTTTGTATTGTAGGTTGACAGGGGTAGTTTATGTTAGTTTCGTATCAGAATGGTTAAAATAATCTTCCGACAACTGTTATTTAAGAATCACAGCCACAAAATTTTAAGACCAATCTATCAGAATATTTTCTGTAATAAAACACACTTAAAAAAACAGACCTCTTGGTATTGTTGTTAGCTAAAATCTAAATATGTCTGATGTCTTGATAAAGTGTCCACATAGTAGAAAGAAAGAAAATTTTCAAAAATGTCATCATAATTAAAAATTCTTAAGAAAATATCCATACACTCCAATAATAGTGGGAGCAGCTGCAAGAATTTTTAATTTCCATTTTTAATATTTCTAATAAAAATGATTCAAAGACTTTTTAAAATTACCCTACCTTTTCTCACTACCTCCTCCCCCTACCCCTTCTCTCTTTCCTAAAATAACATGAAAATTAGATTTTAAAATAAAATTAATCCAATTCTTTTATTCACTTGTACCACATATAATTTCTCACCCAATATTTTTCATATTTTCAAGTTATCAGCATTTTTTTTTTAATTTTATTTTTTAATTATTATTTATATTCTTTTATATCAGTTTCAGTCATTAGGGATTTATTCCATCATATTGGCACCAGTACTTATTTCGTTTCAAATTTGGTATTACTTTTATTGATTTCTTTTTGTCAAACTGCTAAATTACAGGACATAAACAAACAATAAAAGTAAAAACACATGAATACACTCACAGATGCACGCTCAGGGAAATGAAATAATGAATACACAAATGCTTTTGCTTAAAGCCTTTTTTCCTTTCCTTCTTCTTCTCACTTTCTATCTTTTATTCTTCTTTCTATCGTCTGATGAAGGACTTGTGTCCAAAACGTAAAGACTCTTTTCTTACAATATCAAGCATTAAACTAACATATTTCTTAATTGTACTGTGTTGTTTGCTTTGGTGTTTCGTTTACTTTTTGCATATATACATATTAACAGTTTGACATCACTTTGGACTACCTGTGATGTCAAGCTAAAAATAGGTCTAAATCACCAGGTCCATTTCAGAAAAGTAAAATGGATGGAGTTTTGTTGCCATGCTACTAAGAAACTCTATTGGTCGTTTTAGGCCACATGGTGATGTTGAGATATCATTGGCAGCATAAGAAAGTTTGCATCTCAATGCTGCCTATTAATGTGTACATATATATATGATGGATTTTTGCACAGTTTCCATCTATCAAAATTAATTCACAAGGCTATAGTAGAAAACACTTAGTCAAAGTGACTCACAGTGTGACTGAACCTGAAACTATGTGGTTGTAAAACAATCTCTTAAACCACACTGTCATGGCTGCACCTTTTATACAAATTTTTTTTTCAAACTAAACTAAATATGCATTAGAATCCTGTGTAGTCAGCTATTTAAATCATTACTAAAACTAATATATAATCTATTATCTTCTCTACAGCTAGATTTATTTATCAAATACACTACATTATATGAAAATTGTCAATTTTTCTTTCTTTTTTTTTTGCAGGGGTGGGGTTTGTTTGTTTTTCTTCTTCCTTTCATAACTTAGAATTTTCATAATAAATCAATTTCTAGAATTTGTATAGAAATAAATACAGATATAGTATGAGTATTTTTTCCCTATTGCTTTGATAACTGCACAGCAATGCTGCACATGCATGAAAGAAAGCTGAGGCTGCTTGGTGCATCTTTCTTTTACATCTTAGCTGCAAGCATACAATTGCAATCACACAGAAAAAAAAACTTGTGGGAGCAGCAACAGAAGATAATCTTAATTTGAAAAAGAAAAAGAAGAAAGACGAGAAGAGAAACCATAAAAGAAATATCAATGTAAAAGTAATTGAAAATTGGTTTACAATGTCTTTCTTGTCTTCTTGTCTTGTCTTGTCTATTTATTTTGTTTCCCTTTATCTTTGCTTGTTAGAAATATGTTACACTGAGCGTTCTTCTCAGCTTTTTATTCAGTTAGTAAGTGTAACACTACAGGAGTACATACATTACACATATGCTAGCAGGGAAAACCAACTTTAAATGATGATGATATAGATACATATATATATATGTGTATATGTATATAAGATTCATGTTTATGTATGTATATATATATATATATCAGATTCATGTTTGTGTGTATATATATATAAGATTCATGTTTGTGTGTATGTGTATATATATATACGATTCTTATTTGTGTATGTGTGTGTGTATATATATATATATTTATACGATTCATGTTTGTGTGTGTATGTATGTGTGTGTATATATATACATGATGTGTATGCATGTTTATATATATGTGAATATATGTTTATATGTACGTGTTTATATATATTATACATATGTGTGTGTATACAAAAGGAAGTTTTATTCATGACAAAACTATAGGATATCAAATCGATGTAGATGTAAAGTGATATTACTTATAATAGATATCGTGAATATGAACAAAAAGATATAATAATAGAGATGGTGATCATGATAAGAATGCAATTAAAAAATTAAATAAATATATATGTAAGCAGTAATCTGTTATCTTGAGCTTTATATAGGGTCAACGTTGGTGAAAGCTATTTTGGGGACATTGTCACTTTTCTACCTAGAAAGCATATTTCTACACTCTATCCTTCAGTATTGACTGCTCATTCAATTAAGGTTTGAATTCAACAGTATTTTTTAAACACATAGTCATATATATATATATATAAATATATATATATATAAATATATATATATATATATATATATTATAAAAAATTATAAAAATAGACAAAGAAGCCTTCAATACATCAAAAGTCTTTATTAGCCTACAATGTTTCGTCCCATTAATAAGGACTCATCAGGGCCATTAAACAGATAAGAAGCATTAACGGCCAGAACAAGCCAAAAGTCAGAAGAATAGGGCATTCGTATCTATGAAAGCTTATGAGAGATATGAAGGAAAAGCATGCTAAAGCTAAAAGTTTGCAGTTACAAAAATAGATTATATGGCAAGGAAGTGAGTAAAATGTCAAACCAACGTTGAAATTACAGTATGATACAAATACATTAAATACAACATGGTAATATAATATGAGAATTACAATACAATATAATGGGTAATAAAGCTTAATACATGTATATATATATATATATCCATATATATATATACATACATTTACACAAACACATACTAACACTTAATAAGTATAAATATACTCTTTATAATATAAAATAAAAACACCCTGACGGTGCGCATAAACTATACAAAAAATAAACTATACAAAAAATAAGCAATACAAGAAATAATATAATAATATACAGACATCGAAAATATACAAAACTACATCAAACATATCACTTAATGTCAACAAGTTGTATATAAAGTTATACACAGGGCAAGAAAAAATATCTTAATAAAACTGGAGTATGTTGAAAAATATATATATATACATAAATACATAAGTACATAAAGTATTGATAATAAGTATATAGGGGTATATGCAGTATACATTTATAAAATATTACAAAGTATTATAAAATATAACAAAACAGTACCTTAAAAATCAGACATAAAATACATTAAATATAATTTTTCGGCTCTGTTGTATTACATTGAGCTATACCTATACTGTCATTTCTATAATATGACGAGTGTGTTTTACTCCAACGCACTCTAGTATTTTAATTCTTATATATATATATAAATATATATATATATATGTTGATGCCCTAAGGACAGACACTGGTCTGTTGGAGACGCAGGACATGGCAGCGATAATGAGGGACAGAGACCGCTGGAGAGAACTCGTCCATGGATCTCGGGAATTTTACCCGCCTTAGATAGATATATATATATATATATATATATATATATATATATATATACACAAAATATTTTCAAGACAGTTATTTTACTTGTTTTATTGTATATATATTTCAATGACAAGGTTAGTAATCATGTAATGCTTACACCATTGACAGTCTTCATGTGACATCATCAGATGTTCAAACAATTATGAGATGTAGTTTTATATATATATATATATGTGTGTATTATATTACATTCAAAGTAATTTCTTATATATATTTATATATACCTAGTGGAAACTACTCATTGAGTGCTCACTCTGGTGTACCTACAGTAACTGGGCGTTACAATCACCATATATATATATATATATATATATATATATGCACATACATATATGTGTGTGTCTGTGTGTATTTAATCGTACAAAGTAGTGGTAGAGATGTTGGCAGTCCTTTGAAATATATATTATAGAGAGTAAAAAGAAGAAAAAAAAGAGAGAGAGAGAACAATATAGACAGAGTAACTTAATCAGTTATGGTTGAGAAAACCATAAGCAATTGTGATTGCAATTATTGTTATTGTTGTCTTTATAATGAAACTGTACATATTTGGTATTCCACTGTTGGCATTGGATGGCTGGTTGGCTGGGCTCATCTCAGATCTCTGCCATTTCCTTTACAAGGCCAAACATTCTCAAATCTGACCCCACAACATCTTCCTGTGTCTTTATTTATCCTACCTTTATCACAGCTTCTTACAGACCTACTTTCTACTGTTATCAACAATAAACATGATATTCTTTAGTTATTCAATGTATTGGGGATTGAAATAATGAATTGGCAGGATCACTAAAGGAAAAAATATCTTATGGTATCTATTCTGGATCTGAGGTCAACTTTGCCTTTCATTCTTCCAGAGTTACTATATAAAGTACCATTCTATTGTTGTGAACAGTTGTGAATCATTAGGTAGACTGTACCTGTAATTCACATGTCCAACCTTGTCATATATTGCATTATAATGATTCAGCTTTGGAATTACACTAAAGGTGAATGTGGAATGCTCAGTCAATTAGATGTTAATTTAATGAGTATGATGACCATTTGATCGAACAACTGAATACTCATCATTGAAGCTAAAAGATCCATCATAATATATATTCTGTAATCACCTAAAGTTAAATAGCAATTCACTTTCACCTCAAAACTTTGGTGCTATATATAAAGTTTATTTCACACCTTTTTTCACTTTTGAGACAATTTCATATATAGAGGTGAAATAGTGCCACAGAACCCATTACCAAAACCATTTCTTCACTGAAACACCCACTTAGAATCTCTTCAATAATGAGAATATTTTACATAGAGAGTTTATCTAAAGTAGAAATCTCATTCCAGGTTGATATGTTAGTTCCTGCAATAATTGAGTTGAAATTATTATTTTGTTTTTTAACTAGCATACTTTGGGAATTAACTGATTCCATAGACAGTAGATTAAGTATACGTTTACATGCAATAGAGGAATAAATTGTTTCAGCTGAATAACTATTGTAACCAATGTAAATTGAATTCAGAACTCCAGCATTCTGACCACATTTATCACAGCCACTCTGTTGAAATGAACTCTGACTTTCTAATCAACAAACAAACCTCTTTTATCATGGAGTTATAATTTATGTCGTTTTGAAAAGTGAAAATTTCAACTCGTAACAATACCAAAGAAAGCCTCTGAGGATCATTTAAATAAAACAAAAACAAAAAACAAAAAATATATGTATTTATAGGGAAAATTATATTAATAATTATCTCATTTAATTGATGCTTTGTTAACATAATTTTGATTAATAATAGAGTTATACAATTTTAATGGATTTCATTTTTATTTTACTTTCTATTCTTTCAGTAAATATCAATGCCTGTATGCAATTTAATGTATTTGACTAATTGTATAGTAGACTTGTCATATTGTCCAGTTGAAAACCACCATCTGACCCTTTGGTGCCTGTAGCAAGCATTTGGACCAGGTCTCTAGTTCAAATATACTTTCTTCCCTCCCTCATAACAATCTTAGAGGCCATGGAGACAGGGCCAAATTTAGACCTTGGAGGGTCTAAGCAGTGGTGAGCCTCTCATATAACAACACACACACACATATGTGTGTATGTATGTATATCTTTATACACATATAAGCAGGAAGATTTGAATTTCTTCAAATACATCAGACCACTACCAGGTCATGAGGTCAATTAATGGAGAGAGCAAAGGAATTGTCATTGTGTACATAGACACACACAAACGTGAGCATATAACCACACATAAACACACATAAATATATATACACATCAAGCACCATCCTTCATAAGCTATACATATACATGTACATACACTCATACACATGCATTCTTATACAGCATATACAGCAGCTTCCCCTACTTTCACCAACTGGTATCACTAAAGAAAAGAAATTTTAATAAATTGACACAAAAGTGACATCAATTACATTTAAAAAAATATACTCTCTAAAAGATAAAATTATGTTTATGGTCAAGGCCCCATTCTTAAAAGGTAGCAGGAGCTCTGTTTGAAATGGGGACCCATTTGGGAAAGAGGGTCCCTGTTTAATGAAGAGGCCCAAATCATTTCCCCACTGCCCCACCTCTCCCACCTGAATAAATCCAGCCCTGCCTGGAAAGAGTAAACAGAACTGCCCCCTATTTTTGATTAAAACAATGAAAAACAATCCCTGTTTCTCAACAATTGAGATGAACTTAGAACTTAAACCATGTATACTTCACACAAATATTTATTTAAAGTCACATCTTCCCTGGATAGGTTGCCTTCATTACAGTTTTGACTGTCCATATATCTTCTATGAAAGTATATATTCAGAGTTACTTCTCTCTTAGACAGGTTGCTTTCATTGTGGCTTATGAAGTCCACATATCCTTGATACTTTAAAAGTTCTTAGTTTAAGCTTTCTAGAAAATGCAGTTTACTGTCTGTTTGCAGTTTGTGCCATGTGATTGGTTCATTGGTTGGTTGGTGATGTTGTCATTATTTTATTTATTCATTATTTTATTCGGGGTTAGGGTGGAGTTTTTATTAACTAAACGGTGCTCATTTGTTTGATGGGTGTTTTGATAAACAAATTTTACACATTGTTAATTTCCTCCAAATTCTAAAAACCATTTAGGCCAACCATCTCTCCCACTCTGTTTAAACTGAACAAGGTAAAAAAAAAAATGAAAAAAGAAACAAACAAAAAATAACAATAATGTTGCTAAATAAAGTCAGTGATTTTAGACTTGTTTCAGTTCTCCACTACCACCATCATTGCTAACACTACCAACACCACCACTTCTACTATCACTATTAACACCACAACCACCACCAACTCCTCTATCACCATTATAACACCCCCACCACAACCATCACCACCATCCCTCCTTCCACCTCTGAGAATAGTCAAGCGTGACACCGAACTAGTTAAACAAGGAGTGTTACTGTTTGTTGGATATATATATATACATATATATATATATATACATATATATATATATATATATATATATATATATATATACACGTATGTGTGTCTGTGCATATGCACACACACATACACATATATATGTTGTGTGTTATAAAAGGTAGCAACATTTTAGACAGTGATTGTGTGAAGTAATTGGGAGGTTAAATTAGTGTTGCAAATCACAAACAACAACTGAAAATAATATCCACTTTGGGAATTTTGGAGTTGATTAGATTGTTTTGTGACTCAATTGGAGGATTTTTTTGTTAAGGGGGATAAAGAAAAAAATAAAGAAAACTAAATAAAAACAAAAACAAAAAAAAAACATAAAATAAACATATAAATGAATAAATTATAAATAGATGAAAATTTCAGTAAATAAATAAATAAGAAATATGTAAGATAATAGAAAATACATAATATAATGTACCCATCACCATCATCATCATTTTTACATTTATTTATTCATGTCTTCATGGGTTAGGTGAGTTTATAATGTAGATTGTGTTTATCATAGTTTTTGCATGGGTTTTTTTTTAGCTGGATGCCCTTCCTATCATCAACCACCTTACAGTGTGGCATTGGGCGTATTTTATCATGCCACCAGAACTAACTAGAGTGGTTGTCTTGGCGGTGTTTCCTCTACTCTTTGTCACTTCATTTTCAGAGTCACAGCCCTCCTATGTATGTTGCTTAGGGCGTCCATCTCCTCTGCAGAAATATTTATTTGGTGTCACTTATTCCCTAGACAGGTTGCCTTTAACAAGTAATTTATTTGGAGTCACTTCTTTCTTAGACACAGTGCTTTCACTACAGTTTCTGGTGTCCATAGTTTCCCATAATAAATAAATACACTTCAAAAATAAAATACAATGCAATAAGTATAATATAGAAATAGAAATATAATTGTACAAAGTAGTAAACAGTCATTTTCTAGTTGTTATATCTGAGTTCAAATATATTAAGAAAATGTGTAGTGGAAAGTGTGGAGGAGGAGGTGAAAAACAAAACAAAAGATAATACCAAAAATAAATAAAAGATAATCACATACACATAGATATGCACTTACACTCTCAAATACAGATATACACTCACAAACTTCCACACATACCGATATACACTCACACACTCTCAGATATACACACACACTTAGACACTTTCACACATAGATATATAATCACATGCTCTCACAAATATATACTCACTTTCATGCATATAGATATACACACACATGCTATCACACATGGGGATTATACACTCACACAATCATGCAAGTCTAACACACACAAATATACAGATATACACACCAACACTCACATACATACAAAAGCATGCAAGCAGGCAGAGAAGTACATGCTCACTCACATTTTCACACATACACACAACCATGTAAGCATTCAAGCACACTCACACATACACACAAACAGGCAAGCATTCAAGCACATACACACACACACATATGTAAGCATGCAAGCAGTCAAACACCCCTGCACACCCACACACAAAAGGTGAAAACAAAGAAATGTTAAGACACATTAAAAGAATTTAACTCACCTGAATGATTTTGTGTGGTGGTGGTGGTGATGTAGTTGTGGGGGTGCTGAAAGTGATGTGGTTAGTGGGGTAAGGGTATTTTATAAGATGGTGGTGAATTTGGTGAAGGTAATGTAATAGTGGTAGTTGTGGTGGTGTACATAGTATGGTGGTGGTGGTAGTAGTGGTTGTAGGAAGAAGGTAGAGGTGTGTTACACTTTTGAAAGACAAATGAAACAGTAATTTGCAGCAACCTTGAGTCACATTGTTGTCAAAACTGAATTAATTATAAATCACTGCCACATTTAATCATCATCATCGTTGTCATCATCACCATAGTAATGATCATCATCATCATTGTCATCATCAATATCACCATTGTCATCATCATCATTGTTGTCAGCAGCAACATCCCCCTTGTTATCATCATTATCATTGTTGTCATCATCACCATAATCACTATCACCATCATCTCCATCACATCCAATTTAGTCAGTAATTATAATTATAATACTAAAAGTCACAAGTTAGAAGATGTGGAGAAGGTTGGGAGAGAGAAAAAAAGAGAGAGAAGATAAATGATAGTGGTTATTGAAATCATGTAGTAGTAGTAGCAATGATTGTGGTGGTGGTGGTGGTGGTGGTGGTGGTGGTGGTGGTGGTGGTGGTGGTGGTTCTTGTTAAATTGTTTTTTCTTTCTCCCTTTTTAAATAATCATGATTTCTTTTAGTGGAGTACTTTTGATGTGAGGAATAGCTTTTTGTTTTGTTTTGTTGTTTTAAAGGAAAATGGTAATAAAATTCAAGGCAGTGCCCTTACATGGCCACAATCTAATGATTGAAACCAGTATAAAAGTAAATCAATACCTTTTTAATTATATTGTGGCCCTTATGGGTTTAAAGCATATGTCTAAATATGACACTACTGAGACGATAGATGTAACAGAGCATTGGATATTTCATCTTCTGTGTTCTGAGTTCTAATCCTGCTAAGGTCTACTTTGTTTTTCATCCTTTCAAGGTTGATAAACAAAGTACTAGTCTAGTGCTGGTGCAGCCCTCTCTGCTTCCATTTGTCACATCCTGGATGTTTTGCTCAATCAAGAGTGGGGGGTGGGTTGAAAGGGTGTTTGAGTCTGCTTGCGAATGCATGGGGACCTAAAACCCTTAGCAAAAGTATGGTACATATTACCAAGTCATACTCGATTGCAAGTGATAGCTGTGGTTGTTTTTTAATCTGGTACTGAATTTCAAAACATAATATATGTATGGAATTTCAGTAGTGATCTGTAACAAGAGCTTAAGATGGGAAAGCCATTAATGCTGGATTTAATCTTAGGGAGGACCTTAACTATATAAAGATTAAATGCCTCCTATTAAACATTTACAGCAAAAATTGAAAACATAATGCTTTTAATTATTTGGAAACTTCTGTGGATTTTTAGGGACCTAAGATGCTGCTTGTTTTCCTAAACCTGTGTGACCCTCTATGAGACACTAAGCAATAGTTTGTTTATGTTTAAGTCCATGTGGCTCTATTTAAAGACTTTAAGCTGTTGCTTGTTTGCCTAAATTTGTGTGACACAGTGAAATTTTAAGTGAGGCACTTAAAAAAATGTTTAAAGTCTGCCTCGAGCCCAGAGGCTCCTTAGGCTACTACTTATCCTGGTTTCCCTAGCATTAAGCGACTGAGAGTACATGACTCTTCTCTTGACAGGACACCAATCCATTACAAGGTTAAACCCCCAGCTACTGCTGGTCTCATTTTCAGATGAGTATACTGGAGCAACATGAAATGAAGTATTTTGCTCAAGCACATAACAATCCAGAAATCGAACCCATAACATTATGATTGTAAGTCCAGCATCTTAACTACTAGGTCACACATTTAACTTCTAAACCAGGCAGTTGTTGAAAGAGTGTGTATTAAAAACTGTGACATTCATTGGTTTGTTATGAAGTAAAGTAGCTTCAAATTGGAGTCAGAACCGTGGGTGACAGCTGGTGCTGAGATTGGAATAAAAACCATGCTACTGATGATAACTGGTGCCCAACTTGGGATAAAAACCATGATACAGGTGACAGTTGATGCCTAAATTGGAATAAAAACCATGCTACAGATGACAAATACTGTAGCAAAATTCTGGTTAAAAAATTACAAAGACAAATTTTTTTTTAAATATATGAAGTTAAACCATAAATCATCAGTTACTGACGGGAAAATATTGATATTAATTTTGATTTATTTACTAATGCATGAATAAAGTAATTCCATTGACAAGTCAAATCTGAAATATTGGATTAATAATATATATGAGATTTTAATGTATATTTTTAGCAGTGAAAACTTTAGAATCTAGTAATTTCTGAACTGAAGTAATGTATTTTTAGGATTGAAAATATTGCTTTTAATTTTGTATATTTAATCTTATCTGAATCTTGATTACAAAATCTAACCCTTTTGGTACCAAAGTGCCTGAAATTGCCCCTTGCTTTGTGACACAAAATTATGAATGACTGAATTAACCTTCCTCTGCATTGCAGATAGCAACAACCAGGTTTGTTGGTGAGTTGAGTAAAAATGGCCAACTCTATGGTGATTGATCAATATTCAAGAGACAGAAAGATTTTAAATTTCATTCTTTGCTTCAGTCAAAAGTCAATGGAAAATAGAAACACATAAAACCATTTGTTTTAAAAATATACACGATTAACCCTTTCATCACCATATTTCTGATGAAAGATACTGCCTATTATTTTCAAATAATTTTGTAAAGAATCAAGAATTGGGGGGGGGGGGGATTTAATAATATAGCTAACTTTCTCATTATTAAACTGGTATTTGGAAAATTTAAAAAGCTCTTACATAAAATTATGATGGAAGGTTTTTAGATGCAAAGAGTTTTGTATTGTATGGTTAACCTTTTCATGATAATATCTCCAATAAAATACATTCTATTTTAATTAATTGATGAAAGATTTTGAATTGCTTATTAATATTATTAATTATTTTATACTAAGATAGTTACGTATGGCTCTTATATAAAATTAGGCTAGATTTTAAATTTAAATAAAAATCATTTAAAATGGATTGCTTTGTTTCATAGAACCAGAGGTGGATTTTGTCAGGTCAATAACAAACAGTTTAAGTCCCTTGTTTATGAACAGACTGGACACAAATTATAGAACATAATCTCAACACTCTTGAGACAGATGAGTGATGTCCTCTTAACTTGCCAGGTTATGAGTTGCAAATATATAAGATTTCAACTTGTATATACTGAAGTAATGTACATAATACAGAGAGAGATATAAGAAGTATTTTCTCTCGACAAAACATTGTCTCTGGGGAAAGAAATTCATTTCCATCTGATATCTTTGAAATGAATATCAGAAACTGCTAGGAAAGGTTAACCTAATGTCACTTATATATATGTGTGTGTGTGTGTGTGTGTGTGTTTGTGTGAGTGTATGTGGTCAGGTGTATGTGTATGATCCAAGTGTCTTTATACTACCACCAAGATCTCTTGTGTTATCACATCCATATGGATGTTCTCTCTCTCTCTATATATATACATATATATATATATACAATAAGTGGCTTTTCAGTGTATATCAGGAGGTGAGGTGACGACAGTTAAAAAAGTGCTCAATATATTAATAGAGTATAGGCCTCTTTATTTTATTAAAGAAGTGGCTTCTGCAGGACTGTTTCAGTCATTCAGTCATAAAAAAATCATTAAAAAAATATATATATATATATAATATATGTGTGTGTGTGTGTGTAATTTGACAGATGAAAGAATGAGTACTCAATACTGAAGTAGCATTTAATAATAGTCTTTCTTTATTATGGGTAAGTGGAGAGTTTTGTTGCTCTGGAGTTACATTTGTGCAATAGTAGGTCATCTGGCAAGACTCTTGATGAATATGATGATGATGATGATGTTATAGATGATGATGATTGGCTGAGCTTGCCATATGTAATTTTATGTTCATCTGTATTCAGAAAAGTTTAATTCAAGTTTATAAAATGGTCAAATGATAGGATTCCCTGTTCTGTGGAATGGTAGTGGATTCTGTATTGGTATCACAGAGCAGTAAACCACTTAGCATGTGTATCTTAGTTGGTCTTCAAACACGGACAAACTGTCGTACTTTGATGAAAATTGTGTGTAGCAAACTTTAGATAACAGCTTTAATCTAGACCTTCCTCACATTATACATATATATATATATATATGCACACACACACAAACACACAAACATGTATATATATATATGTACATACATAGATATACATATACTTACATACATAGATATATATATATATATACACACATACATGTATATATATATGTACATACATACAGAGATATACATATACTTATATATATATACATATATATTATATATATATATATATATATATATATATATATATATATATATATATATATATTAATATATACACACATACATACACATATATACAAATACAGATTGATACATTTTGTTGAGTATGTACATTGGTTTTAAATTATAAAATGTCCGTGCAAGAAAATCCACAAAGAAAATAGATTTAATAAATAAGACAGATGGTTAAATAGATTGATAGACAGACAAGGAAATTAAATGAAATTATCCATCCATAGAGCCATCTCTAATATGATTCCTATATTGTATTGATACGTAAGTCGCAGGCTAGAGACAGCTTATATAATTACTTCTCACGCTACGACAAGCATAGTTCACTTCTGGCTTTATTTTATCTCCTCCTCATTCTTTCAGGAACTTGACCAGTCTCTTGTTGGTATTTTACTCTATGTGTTTATTTTATGATCATTTCATTGCAGTCTTCTTTTGAAATCGAGACCATGATAAATGTATCATTTTGTTTGTTTATTTGTTTCAAATTTAGAATAGGTATGTCATATCTATGTGAGTTGTAAGAGGTAACTAAATGAGTTTCATGTCAGGAAGAGTATTTCACTGTAAAATATTGCTTCAAATAAAAATCCTATGATGGGTTTGAAGCTTACCATAGACTTGCATAGCTAACCCCTAAATTAGCCTTAAAATACTTCTATTGACATACACACAAATACACACATATATACACAGATGGTGGCTGCCAACTCGTTTTCGAGTACAGCCACTACTTTATATCCATGTAGGAGAACCCCTACCAATGCGCTGAACAATTGTGACTTTTTAGTCCAGCCAGCGACTTGAAAACTCTGGTACAAACACTACACTTGTGACAATTATTGACACATAGTGCTGGGCCCATGGTACCATGTGACGACAAGTGCAGAGAGATCTCCAGATATAAAACAATGCCTGTGCCGTGAAGCTTTTATAGTGAGCAAAGGCACTGCACAAAGCCAGTCCCACTCTCTTAACCAAGATGATATTTACCAAAAAGAAGAACAAGTCAACATCATTGGAAACCATCAGGGTTGCAGGTGTTATATCAGAGTTTTCCTTCTCCTAGAATTCTGCCTTGACAAAGGCTAAGGGGTCATATACACAGATACATACATACATACAGATACATATAGACTATCCTGTGTGTATCCAGTTTGCAATAGGTACACAGTATTCCTGTGAGTTGTAGAGGGTAACTAAAAGGACTGGTGCCAAAGAACAAATCTGGGTGTAAAATATTGCCTTAAAAAGGGCCTCGTGATGTATATGAAGCTTATTTTGGGTATTCATTCTAGCTCTTTGTGCAATGAGTTCAAATCCTCTCCAACTAACTTTGACCTTCATCATTTCAGGATTGATAAACAACATACTAGTCTATTATTGGGGTTGATTCCTCTTCTCCCCCTTCTCCCCCCCCCCCCCTCAGCCCACTTGCTCCTAACTCCACTCTCTTTCTCTCTCTCAAACACTCTGTGGTCCAACCTGGATTAAAAAGCCCAGAACCCATCATATATCACGACATCACCCTTACCATACCATAAGAGTCAGGGGATTAGTGATCCAGGTTCTCATTCTGAATTTCTGTTCTGTTTCAAAACCAACATATTCCATAGCACAAGAACCACTTCAACTCAACAAGCACCCTTGTGTTATAATGAGATAGAGCTGGTGCCACAATAAATTCATCTAGTCCACCTTGTAAAGTGTCTGTACTGGTGTTATGACAAAAAAGCATCCAGTCCACCCTGAAAAATAGTAGGACTGGAGTCAAAACAAAAGCACCCAGTCCCCACTGTAAGCTATTAGTGCTAGTCACAATAAAAACACCTAGTCTACTGTGTATAACGCTAGTACTTATGCCATAACAAAAAGCATCCTGTCCATCCTGAGTCACAATAAAATGCTCCTAGTCTACCCTATATGGTGATAGTGTGTATGTCATGGCAAAAAGGACCCAGTCCACCCTGTAAAATGGTAGTGTTAGAGTCACAGTAAAATGTTCCTAGTACACTCTGTAAAATGACTGTCATTAGGAAGACTATCCAGCCATAGAAAACCAAGCCAAAATGGAGCATATGAGCAAGATCTTGTCATCTGACCGGTCAAACCTTAGTACATGACTGTCTATCTAACCCATGCAAGCATGGAAAAGAAATTAAATGCTACTAATGATATAATAATATAAATGATATTCTCATTAACACTTTTAATACCAGCCCACACAAAACCAGCTCTTGTTCTATGAAACAAAGCCACCAATTTAAAGGGTTCCTATTTAAATCAAAACCTTCCGACATAATTTTGCTATGTCACCAAAACCATCTAAATTATGTAATCTTTAATAATTTTATTAAATCCTTCTAAATTCTTCATTAATTTATTCAAATACAGTGTATTTCATTAAAAATATGGTCACGAAAGGGTTAAAGAACTTCTTTTCACTACTATCTCAATATAATTTATTTTCTTTCAGATTTAATTATTTTTTGAAAATTTAATTAATAGCATTAATAAATATCTTGTATTGAAACAAAAATTAGTTGAAAGAATTTAAAAATTCTTTATGTTTCTTCAATGTTGTCTGTACCATGTTATTAAATAGTCCTGTGGGATCATACAAGATGCTGGAGAGAGAAAGATTTTTTTTCATGTGATATGATGACTGAGTAGGGGTTTTCATGATAAATGCCCTCAAATTAGTGTAGGGGTTTTCATGATAAATGCTTTCAAATTAGTGCCCACTCCTCTCTTGCTTCTGCTTTAGTACAACAAGTTACTCCCTTATTAAAATATTTTAAACTCCTCCAGTTCTTGGAAAGGAACTTTCACTGTTTCATCCTTTTCCATTTTATTGTTGTTGCTATGTTTTTGTTGTGTTGTTGTACTTCTTTTAGATTTTTCAGCTCTATCATTACCACTCAACTATTAATCACTGTTGCCATCATCATCATGATAATAATAATCATCAGAAGCAGCATCAATGCTACAATTAATCACTATTATCCTTGCCTGCATCATCCTCATTATCATCATCATCATCACCACCATCACCGTTACAGCATTACCTACATCATCACCACCACCACCTTCATCACCATCACTACCACCACCATCATCACCAGCATCAATCACTCCATTCCCTTTCCTTCCAGTCTGTTTTCTAATCACTCCTGCTCCTCCTATTCCTCACTTCTCACCATCTTCTCTCTATCTATTCCAATCGTTATTTCTAATCAGAGCTCACTACTTATTCAACATATCCTCTCCACTATTTAATTACATAATAACTACAGCTTCTTACTGAAGATTTTAATCTCAATATTTCTGACATTTCATTCCATTTACTGCCTGCTCATCCTTGTTTTGTTTTTTTTTCAAATTCTCACTCATTTTACTTTAATTTCTATTTTAAACTTATTGGTGGCAAATTGGTGGAGTTGTGAAATAGTTGATTAAGTGACTCAATATTTGTTCTAGCTCTCTGCACTCTGAGTTCAAATCCCGTTGATTTCAGTTTGTTTCTCATTGCTAGCAACTTAAATGAACCTCCATTTTGTTTTTGTTTTGTTTGTAAATAGCAGCTGAATATATCTTAACCCTTTAGCATTTACATTACTCTATACTTACTATTGTATTTTCATGGTAAAAGCTTTACCTCACATAAATATCTCACATGATATCAAATCTATGAGGTTTTAATTTTATTTATTTTGAGAACAATACCAAAACATCAGTATGAGTGGCCGGTTATAGCCGGTTTGAACAGAAAAAAGGTAAGGGAATTCTGGACAGATACAGCCAGTTTAAATGCTAAAGGGCTAAAATCACAGTCTTAATCCTTTCAATACCAAATTAACCGAACCAGCTCCTACTTCAACAATATGAAACTTTATTTTAAAGTGTTTCTATTTATCTAAATATTATCCATCATAATATTATGTAGACCCAGCCCATATGAGAAAACTACCTTCGATTGAATATTGACTTTGTCAGGACTCATCTAACCCATGGAAAAGTAGATGTTATTAAATGTTGGTTATGATATATACATATACCATCATTTTACATCTGCTTTTCCATGCTTGCTTGAGTTGGATGTTTTTTTTTCCAGCACAATATCCCTCATCTCATTATGATCCTTTCTCATCTCCTCTGTGAGCTTTGGAAATTTAAGATCAGCTCTGACAATCTCTTCTCAGGTTTTCCTTGGCCTACTTTTACTGCAGCTTCCTTTCACTTGGATTACTTGGCACTTCTTCATCCATACACACACTACATGCCTGTACCAGTGTAGTCTTCTCTCCTGCACACATCATTTGATTCCTTTTATACCCAGCTTTTTATCAGTTCCTTCATGCTTTTTCATTCATTCACATTAACATTGAAGCATGCTTGCTTCATTTCTCTCCAGCCTTTGCATATCTTCTGCATTCACTGCCCATGTAACATTGCATATCAAACACAGACATCATACAGCTTGCCTTTCATTTGTAGAGAGAAACCTCTTGTTGTCAATAGAGATAGTAGCTCTCTGAACTTTGTCCATCCTGTATTTATTCTAGGTACTATTCTTTCTGAACAACCTCCTCCAATGTTAATTAGATCACCTCAGTAGCAGAATCTATTAACAGTTCTATGGATCATTATATATTGGATTGGCAGAATCGGTAGAGGGTCGGACGCCATGCTTTGAAGCATAGAGTTACGTCCCTTTATGATCTGAGTTCAAATCCCGCCGAGGTTAACTTTACCTTTCATCCTTATGGGGTCGATAAAATAAAGTACCAGTAATGCACTGGGTAATTGTGGCCTTGTGCCAAAAGTAGAAACAATTATATATATATATTGGATTTTAGTCTTCAAATTTATTATTATTACTATATATATATACCAAAATCCACTCAATTTATTACTCAAGACAAGGCTATAGTTGATAGAAGACACTAATCCAAGGTGCCACACTGCAGAATTGAACAAAAAATAACCTATGGGTGGTTGCAAAGCAAACTCTGCATAACATAAACTAATACATGTATGTGTGTGTGTATCGAGTTTAGATTAGGTACTTCATAAGAAACACCAAAAAGGTTCTGGTGGCAAAAAGACGATCCAGCTGTAAAATGTTGCCTCAAAAAGTCATGTCCAACCCATGCCAGCTTAGAATATTCATTGTACAAACAATGATGATGATGATATATGCAGAAACATACAAAATACATATCACACAGACACTCATACACACATATTGTCACTCATGTAAATGCAAATATGATTCTTTATAGTGTGTAAATCTGCCAAGAGATTTGGTGGGAAAGTTGTGTCCATTTTCAGTTTAACTGCTGAGGTAGATTGTGTCAGCTATTGTTGTTGTATGTAGTAGATGGTAGTTTTATGTAGTAGATGTAGTTTTATGTAGTTTTATGTAGTTATATGTAGTAGATGGTAGTTTTGATTAAATCTGACATTGTACATATCTCTCAATATATTAACTGACACACCACATCAAAAGGAATAACAATAGTAGTAGTAGTAGTAGTAGTAGTAGTAGTAGTAGTAGTAGTAATGATAATGATAATAATAATGATAATGATGTGATGACCCAGTAACCTTCTTAAATCCAGTGGCTTTTTTGTGATAATAAATTTTTTAGCAGGACAACCTCTCTGGTCCAAAAGGGTAATGAGAGAGCAATTATATTCAGTATATATATATATATGAATGCATGTATGTGTACACACATATATATATATATAGACACACACACTCATTCACACACTCGTTGCTTTGATAGATTCTTTGATGGACTCATCTCTATTGCGTGAATATATATATATATATATATATATTTTTTTTTTATTTATTTTATTTTATAGAAGGAGCTTCTACAGGACTAGTACTGTTTCATTCAGATATATATATGCATACATATGTGTGGCTGAGTGGAGATTTTATTTTCAGATGATATTTATGACAGTCATATGAATACATTATGTATACATGTCATTTCTGCACATCTGTAATAGATGTGTATGTTATGAACTATGTTACTAAGTTGTACTAAGATTTATAACTATGTTACTAAGATGTTCTGTGGTTTAGGACAATGTTGTTATAATGTACTGAGATTTAGGACTGTTTACTATGGTTTACTGAAATTAAGTATTATGTTACTTAGATATACTGGGATTGGGACTAAATTACTGTGATTTACTGAGACTTATGACAATGTTACTATAGTTGACTGAGGTTTAGGACTGTAACTATGAGGAACTGAAATTTAGGACTAAATTACGAAAATGTACTAAGTTTTAGTATTATGTTACTAAGATGTACTGAGATGAAAATTACACATTTGGAGAGATTTACTGTATAAAATTACAGTTAAAACATAAATAGAAACTTGCATATGTTAAGGGCCATCTCCAAGCTTATGTTTATATATATGTATATGTGTGTGTGTGTATGTGTATATATATATATATATATATATGTGTGAAGTAATTCCGTCGGAAAGGTTCAGGAAAAAAGGGTGCTCTATGTAGGTTACAGAACTTAATAGTTATGTAATAAATAACATAAGGCAATTATTTCATTTACCAGTGGTTTCTTAAAAGCAAACAAATTTTGCTTTCAATCGTCAGAATGAAAAAATCCTGGTGTATTTATTGACATTGGATTTTTAAAAATATATATATATATAGAGAGAGAGAGATAGATATAGATATATTTGTGCATGTGCATCTATGAGGTTATGTGTATATTTTAATTGTGGGATTCATTTGATAAATCAGAAAAAAAGATTTGAATATAATTTTACTAATTGCAATTAGCATAGCATTTAATATTTGTAAATCTCTCTCTCTCTATATATATATATATATATATATATATTATATATATATATATATATATATATATATATATAATATATATATATATATCATATATATGTATATGTGTGCGTGAGTGTGTGGGTGTATATATATATAATCTATATATATGTGAGTATGTGGGTGTATGTATATATAATATATACATACACACATATATATAAATATATATACATATATATATATATATATATATATATATATATATATATATATATATATATATATTTGTGTGTGTGTGTGTATGGGTGTGTGTGTATGGGTGTGTGTGTATTAAGAAAGAGAGAAAGGAAAGGAGGCTAAAAGGAAGATATTTAAACAGTTTAGATGTATTTACAGGTAAAATTCATTAGGCTCTTAGATATATTATTTATTATCTAAATCTCTTATTAATAGTAAGTTGTGGTTCAAATCTAGGATTAAGATGAATTTAAATGTTTCAAATACTGAGTAATATCTTACAGGTTTCTCATAATTTGGAGATTATGGTTTGAGGCTTCGTCTTATTTCACATATTTCTGATATACATATTATTTATAGCCATTGATACCAATCCATCTGAAACTACACCTGGTTTGATGATTCAAAGTTGTTTACTTTAAAGTGTTTGTCATCATCATCATGGTATTATGTTGTTTTTTTCATACTTGCATGTGTTGAATGGCTGGTTTCCAGCAGAGCTACTCTCTACTCACTGTGATCCTTTATCAACTCTTTTGAGAGCTTCAGCAATTTGAGATCAGCTCTTACAACTTTTGCCCATGTCCGTCTTGGTCTCTTTATTTATTTAAAAATCTTCCTTCATAATTTTATGTAAGAACCTTTATTAAGCTATACCATAAACATTGATTTAATTAGAAAGTTAATTATATTTCTAATATTTTCAAAATGATTTGAAAATCATAGGCATGTGATTTTCATTAAAAAGATGCTTAAAATCATCTTTGGGGTTATGATACAAAATTACCTGTTTTGAAGTGTTTATGCTTATATTAAAATCTAATATAATTTAATATATGAACTTTGTTATATGTTTCAAACACCAGTTTAATGAAAATTGTAAGCTATATTACTAAATTCCTCAAAATTTTCCATTATTGAAACACAGGCAGTGTATTTCATTAGAAATATGGTAACTGCTTTTAATTACTCAGAATTGTATGTCTTGTAAGTGACTTAATATGAATATATGTGTTGAAGCTGAAGCAAGTATATTGTGGCAGAGTCAATTTGAGCCATTAAACACACACACACACACACAAACATGTTATATTCACTTTTTGTGTATCTTGTAAGGTGTTCAAATGTCTCTCACAAATCTGCTATCTAGTTACCAACACAAAGTGGATGTGTAAAAGACATGGCAAAAAGCACCCAGCACACACTGTAAATGTGGTTGCATTAGGAAGGGCATCCAGCCATAGAAAACCAGCCAGAAACACTCCTATATGAGCGAGACACAGTCACCCGACCCAACTTGCCTCTACATGGGACAAACCCATTTAACCCATGCTAGCATGGAAGATAGACATTAATCAACGATGATGATGAATCAACTAATTTGTATATATAATTAGATATTGTACTGGCTGTTGTTCTAAATGATACAACTTTGATATCAAAGTTTAAAATATTTCATTTACACATTGATTAGCAGATTTTTTTCTAATAACACATATTAATTAGCTAAACTTGTCAATGCAAGAACATTTAGCCATTGAAAAAAGCATACAAAACCTGCTATATTTATTTAATTTATTTCAAGAGGTATCAAAATTTTTATTGTGACTCTGTGACAATTGCGCCTCTGACACAATTCTTCTGCAACAGTTTAAAACTTAGTTATCTGTCAGTTTTTGTAAGCCTCAGATTTTTCCACCTTATCTTCACTCCTCTTATGCATATATGGATCAATTTTATAGTTGTAGTGGTTCAGTGAATGTCATTGATATGAAGCATACTTAAAATAAGCTATGGGTTGGCATTAGGAAGTGTATCTGGCTCTAGAATACCTGCTTCTAAAACTCTCCTCCCAATCTATGCAAGCTTGGTTAAACAGGTGTAGATATGATGACAATGATAATCATGATGATGATGATGAGTGACTAATCCAAAAGTAGCTCTGTCAAGGAGTACATCCAATCTTTTTATACATACATACTTTTTATGGTGATAACAATGGTGATTGACAGATCTAGAGGTAGCTGTGTCAATGAAATATATTCTACCTCTCTCACTATATATATATATATATATATATATATATATATATATATACACCACTGTTTCAAGTACAGAAGATGGTGGTGTCTTTTTTGTGTATATTATACTCAATGCCTAAATAACAGACAGCGAAATCCTCACTTAATATTTTTTTTATCTTTAATGCTAAACGGATTTTCCTAATCCTCCCAGATTTGCCGATATTCAGATAAAACAGTAAACAACTACAACCAGTTAACCTTTCTGATATGCTGGCTTTTTACATTCTTTCACAAAGTAGTTTTAATTCAATGTTTGATTCATTTATTAGGTTTTGTTGGGGTTTTGTTATACATTTTTCTGTTTTTATTTTGTGTTTATATTGCAGAAGATTTTGCTATTATCTAAATAACTAATTAATTAATTAATTAATTAATTGATAAATTAATAATGAAACCAATAATAGTAACAATAGTAAATGTAGTAAAATAATGGTAAGGTAGACATTGCTAAACTTGTATGATAATGGATATATATGTATGTGCCAAATATGAACATATGAGCAACATGAAATTGTTTCAACCCATTCAACGTGTTAGCATGGAAAGCAGATGTAAAAATGATGATTTTATATATATATATATATATACACACACATATATATATAATCTCTCTCTCTCTCTCTCTATATATATATATATATATATATATATATATATATATAGTGCAAATTTGGACAGGAACAAAACAGAGAGGCAGACAAATAAAGGTTTATTAGGTTCACGCTCTTGTGCGTGGGGTGATGGGGAACGACGTTTTGGGCATAAACCCTTCTTATATATATGTGTGTGTGTGGCATTTGAAATTTAAATTTTATTTGTTTTAGATGTGAAATACTGCTACAATTCATATAGTAACTCTCATGGAAAAGGATGAGGATGATGATAATAGTCTGCTGAATTTATTTGTACACTTATAGGTTTTGTTTTTTTCTAGTCAAATGGTAAAACCCCAATTTAAGCAGTGAATAGGCTGATGTTGTGTAATGGCTATCACTGACATCCAGCTTAAGGCAGATGGCTAGTTTGATTCTCGCTGGTGTCTCAATACAATTTTTTCTTTCTCAAATGGTAATGTATAATGAATCCACCTTAGTTGACTATTTTTAATATATATTTTATTTTCAACTCTATATTCTAGTTGAAAAAAGTTTGACCACCTGGGATTATCTAAACAATTATAAAACAAAAACTGTCTCTAAAAATGCAAAGAACAAGAAGCAGGGGAGATAACTACAATAAGATTAGTTAATTGAAATATAGCTGCTCATTAGATTAAAAAAAAAGCAAATGCAAATATTTCAAAAGAAAACAGCTTGTTATGTAACAGAATAAAACAATGAACTGAATAAATGAATAAGAGAATGAACAAAGTATGGTATATGGAATAAAGAGAATATATAGAAGCAGGAAGAGAGAATATAGTTTTTGGATGTGAATTAGAACAGTGGAATAGGTAAAAACATTCGTCTGTCCAAAACAAAGTAGAGATGGCTGTCTGAAAAAGACAATATAATCGATTATGTGACTAAAAACTGTAGCAGAAATAAAACAACCAATCATTGAACTAGGTTGGTAGAGTGGAGTCTAGGGTGTGTTGGAGGGTGAGGAAGGAAATAAAATAAATAAAATAAATAGAAAAATGATAAATATATAATAAAATCGAAATAAAATAAAAATAGAAAAATAAATATATAAGAAAATATACAATAATATATATATATATATATCATCATCATATATGTATACATATATATATACATACATACATACCTATACATACATACATACATACATACATACATACATACATACATACATACATACATATATATATATATAAATATATATATATATATATATATATATATAAGAGACAAAATTTATGTTTAGCTTTAACTTTCAATCCTGCAAGAAAGAGAAATGCAGAAATGTAGAAAATATGTCTTTTTGAAAAGTGAACAAAAGATTATATATAAGTAATCAGCATGATAGCTTTGAACTGTCTCCTGACACCTATAACCTCTGCCCTTTTCACTCACATAGTTTCGGAAACGATCAAGATCGCTACTTCAGTGATTGGTACACATCTCGGCATCACTGAGTACGTTGAAGAGAAAGAATTTTTCCGTGCTTTTCGCTTGTTGGGAGGAAAATAATCTGTGTAAAAGCCACTATGACAATACATGATAAAAATCAATAATTCCAGTTAAATATGCATTATATCCAATTACCAAAGTGGTGGCGTTGGTGGTAGTGATGGTGGTGGTGGGGGTATTGTTGTTATTGGTGGTGGTGTTGGTGGTAATGGTTGTGGTGTTGATAGAGTTGGTAGTGTTGGGGGTGGTGCTATCGTTGTTACTGGTGGTGGCGGTGTTGTTGGTGATGGTGGTGGTGTTGGTAGCAGTAGTGGTGGAGGTGGTGTTGGTAGTGATGGTGGAGGTGGAGGAGGTGATAGTGGTGTTGATGATAGTGGTTGTAATTGTGATAGTGGTGATGTTTGTTGTAATGGTAGTGATAGTAATGATGGTGGTGAAAACAAACAGAAGCTTCCAGATTGTAGCTGATAAAGACAAGAAAGACAACTTATCCTGAACAATGTCATATATATATATTTGGTTATGGAAGTCACATAGATTAGTGCTGCTGTTTGGTGGTTGGTGGTGATGGTGTGGAATGGTAGTATCTGTGTTGGTGATGGTGGTGTTGGTGTTGGGTAGTGCAGGGTTGATGGTGTTAGGTGGTTTGTGATGATGGTGATGAGGGAGGGGGCAGTATTGGGGGCATTGGTGTTGGTGTTGGGTAGCAGCATTGATGGTGTTAGGTGGTTTGTGATGATGGTGATGGTGGTGTGTGGGGGGGCAGTGTGTGTGTGGGGGGGTAGCAGTGTTGATGGTGTTAGGTGGTTTGCGATGATGGTGATGGTGATGGTGGTGGGGGTGGGTGGCAGTGTTGGTGCATTAGTGTTGATGTTGGGTAGCAGTGTTGATGGTGTTAGGTGGTTTGTGGTGGTGGTGGTAGCAGTATCAGTGTTGGCATTCTTCATGTTGTGTGGTGGTGGTATTGGTGGCGGGTGGTAGTGTTGGTATTGGTGATGTTGGTGATGTTGGTGTTGGGTGGCAGTGTTGGTGTTAGTGTCGGTGTTGGTGTTGGTGGTGTTGGTATTGGTGATGTTGGTGTTAGATGGCAGTGTTGGTGTTATTAATGTACTGAAAAGAATCCAAGGAGAGATCTGGTGTTCTGGAATTTCACAAAATTATATACATGTTCTGGCATTATATCTTTAGCACTACCCAATGTAATCTACACCAATTCTCTCTGTCATTATATATATATATATATATATATATATTTATATATATATGGGGAAAAGGGCGGTGAATTGACAGTATCGGTAGAGGGTCAGACGCCATGCTTTGACACATAGAGTTACGGCCCTTGCCATTCTGAGTTCAAATCCTGCCGACGTTAACTTTGCCTTTCATCCTTACGGGGTCGATAAAATAAAGTACCAGTAATCTACTGGGTAATTGCTGGCCTTATGCCAATAGTAGAAACAATTATATTTTTAGCACTACCCAATGTAATCTACACCAATTCTCTCTGTCATTATATATATATATATATATACATATATATATATATATATATATATATATATATATATATATATATACATATATATCATCGTCGTCATTGTCATCAACATCATCATCATCATCGTTTAATGTCCATTTTTCCATACTAGCATGGGGTGGAAGAGATGTCCTGTTGTGAGCAATTTCAGGTCAAGTGACCTTGTCTTGCTCATACATATATATATATTAGAAGTGTATATGAAGACATATATAAACATATACAATGAATTTATATACAATATGGGTAGTTTTGCTATGAATATATCATAGAGTTGCCAACTCCATGATATATTCATAATGTAAAATGGAAGAAAATAACATTTTTTTCATTTCATTTCATTTTCGTTTTGTTATGAAAAAATATTTTTCTTCGGCAATGAAGCAACCCATATGTTTATTGTATATAAACTTATTATATATGTTTATATATATATACCTCTATTATTCTTAAGTGCTGTTTTAGTGCTAATGACAATTATATATGAGTATGAATATGTATATGTATATATATACACACACATAAGAAAAACCTGGGACAAGGTGATAAAAACTGACGTTGCTCACTTACACCTCTCTAAGACAATGTCACTGGATCGAGATCTTTGGCGCCATTAATTTGTACAGAAGAACCTGCCTTCCCTTGCATACAAACCTACAGTCAGTAGGCACCTCTTAACCTAATGTACACCCTACCCCATCCTCCCATTTCCGTTCTGTCCACTGTGTCGATGACACAACAGTCCACACTGTAAGGTGGTCGTGTAGAAGACACGGTGAAGGGCTCCCAGTCCACACTGTAAATGTGGTTGGTGTTAGGAAGGGCATCGAGTTGTAAAAAACTTACCAGAGATGCTTCTGTGGGAGTGAGACATGGTCTCCCGACCTTTCCTGCATCAAATGGAACAAAACCGTCCAACTCATGCCAGCGTGGAAGATGGACATTAAACAATGATGATGATGATGATGATGATATATATATATAGTTGTGTTTTACATTATTGTTGTATAATTTATCGATTTATCAATAATTGTGCCTGTCTGCTTGTCTGTGTGTCACTGCTCACTCTTATTTGTTAAATCTCACTAAATTATCCTCAACCTTCACATTGTTTCTTTGTCCTTATCCTACCCTTTTTTTCTCCCACTCCTCTAATTCTCACTCTTTCTCCTTTCTCTCTCCCTCTCTATCTCTCTCTCTCTCTCTCTCTCTCTCTTTCACACTGTTTATTTCTATTCTTATTCTCTCCTCTTTCTCCCTCCTCCTCACTCTCCCTCAAATACACACACATACACTGTATTTTTGCCTATCTTTATTCTCTCCTCTTTCCCTCTCTCTCCCCTCATGCACCATTTCTAACAATTAAAAATAACTTAACCATTAACAGTTTCATTACTCAATGTTTACTATTATCTTTTTGTGACAAAAGCTTTACCTCACATCATATCGATTCTATGAGATTTTAATATTATATATTTTGAGAACAATACCTTAACATCAGTATGAATAGCAAGTTACGGCCAATATGAACAGAGAGAAGTGAGAGAATTCTGGCCAGATACAGCTGGTTTAAAAGCTAAAGGGTCAAGCTGATTATTTCAAAACTCTACTGTACTGTACTCTACATTATTACTATTTTTACTTAAGTTCGATCTGACACCAAATTCCTTGATACTAGAAATAGTCTTGCTTAATGTTGCATGTCTTAACCAGAGCAAACTGATTGAACTCACCAGAACAAATTGGCCCACAGCTACCACTGCTCATATATAACTTAACACACAGTAATTTCAACAAATTAAAACTGGACTTGACAAGACTAAACTTGTTAATGAAGTAGAAAAGCCCTATCATTAAATAAATACAATTATTTCAAAATTAGATTTATTTCACTTAGACAAGTCAACTCGTTTTATGCTTATCTCTCCAAGACAACAACATGACAGTCCCGTCTGTTGTATTCTGTGACACACACACTTACACACACACACACACACACACACATATGTATATGTGTGGGTATATATATATGTATGTATATGTGTATGTATATAAGTATATATATATATGTATGTATGCATTTATTTATGTGTATGTAAATATATATTTGTACACACACACACACGCATATATATATATATATATATATATATGTACACCCACACACCTTATACATATGTATATAGTCTTTTATTCTTTCTTTAACTGGTTTCAGTCATTATATTGCAGCCATGCTGAGACACTCTTTAACTCTTTTGTTACAAATTGGGCCAAAACCAGCTCTGGTTCTAAGAAATAAAGTCACCCATTTTAAATGTTTCCAATTTAAATTTAAATCTTCCAACATAATTTTATATAAGTGCCTTACATTAAGTTACTATCTTAGCAATGAAATAATTAGTGATTTTAATAAATACCTCAAAATTCTTCATTAATTAATTGAAATAGAGTGTATTTCATTAGAAAGGTGGTTATGAAAGGGTTAAAGGAGTTTAGTTGATATTATCAATGCTAGTACTTACTTTTTTTTTTTTAGTCTGGTTCATATTATATCAATTTCTTTTTGTCGAACTACTAAGTTACAGAACATAAACAAATACAGACAGACATACACACACATATGCACACAAACACACATATCACAGTCTTTTACACAGTTTCTATCTACCAAATTTGAGCCACAGTGCATTGTTCAACTTGAAGTTACGGTAAAGACACTTACTTAAGTTTCCATGCAGTGGGATCGAACCCAGAACCTTTTTATTGCCAAGTGAACTCCTTAATCATTCAGTCACGCTTCTATATACTATGTTTATATAGAGATAAACTGGTAAATACAGAAAAGGGTGGTGAGAATGTGATAAATGTATATGCAGAGAGAGAGAGAGAGTGAGATGACCTGGAGATTGAATGATAAATTCTGAGAAATATATATATATATATATATATATATATATATATATATATACACACACAGAGAGAAAGGGAGAGATGGGTGGAAGAAGGAGATATCATTTTGAAAATATATTAGAAGTATGTTAGACAAGAGCCAAGTAAGCTTATGGCGTATTGTTAATAATTGCTTTAAGTTGGTCACTATGAAATTTCCTGAAAGCCATCAGCTAGATTGTACTCTGTGCATAAATGCTGGTTGTATTCATGTAGATAATAAATAGAAAAATTGATTTTATATTATAGATATATCTTTGTTGTAATATGTGTTTATATGATAACACATAATAAATAATTGAATTTAGAAATTTAGAACATACAAATGTATGTGATTATGAAATTACGCACTTACATCCTTGAGTGAAAATTTCAATTTTATTAAATACATTGGATGTATCCAATAAGGCAACATCAGATGTTAGGAAAATAAATCTGAATCTAACGAGCCAAATTATGATTGATTCACAACAACTACTCCTCAGAGAATCTTTCACCCTTTTCATACCATATATATATAATGAAAAGACACTGACATTGATTTTCAAATGATTTTGAAAATAATGAAGAATTTGGAGGGATGTAGTAATAATTTTCTCATTATTAAGCTGTTGTCTGGAACATAACTTAACAAGGGTTCTTACATAGTATTAGGTTAGACAGAAAGTTCTCATCGTTTTTCAAATTTTTATTGGCTTTGGCATTTTTTAACATAGGAAAATTTTACAAGTAAAAATAATCACCATCTTTTGCGATTACTGTCTGCCATCACTTAGTAAGGCACATGATACCATCTCTGTAGAATTTTGGTTTCAATGCAAAGAATTCCATCAGCAACCGATTTCACTGATTTTCATTGTTGAAGGTCTATGACTCATTGCTTATTGAGATAAAAAGGTGATAGTCAGTAGGCATGAAGTTGGACAATTACAGTGGGTCGGGTAGAACCTCCCAACAAAGCTCCAGCAGCTTCTCACAGGTCATCCTTGATGTATGTGGCCAAGCATTATTATGAAAGACCATAGTGTGGAAGCACCTGTGTAACTTTCACTGCTGATTTGTCAAGGTGTTGGCAGAGTTTATGCTGGTATTTGGTGGGATCAGCTTATAGTAAATGACATCTTTCCAGTCCTACCAGGCCATGTGAAGGTTGAGGCCAG
>OZ024743.1:250032635-250037635 GCA_964016885.1 Eledone cirrhosa | reverse complement strand
CGAGTTTGAAGATGGGCAAGGTAGAAACACGTGTACTCGAAAACGGATTATTAACTGTTGTGGAACTAACTTCTACCAAACTCATCCCATGGACTGAGAGCTCTACTACTACAGATATATATATATATTTATATATATATACACACACATATATACATATATATACATATATATATTTATATATATATATATATATATATATATATATATATACACATATATACATATATATATATACATATATATATATATATACAGATATCATCATCATCATCATCATCATCATTTTACGTCCACTTTTCCCTGCTTGCAAGGGTTGGATGAGTCCTATTCAGCACAGCATCTCTCCACTTGTCACGGTCCTTCGTCATCTCCTCAGTGAGGTTCAGCGATAGGAGGTCTGCTCTCACACCTCCGCCCATGTTTTTTGTGATCTGCCTCTACTCGCATTTCTTGGCACTTCTTTACCCAGCGGTCATCGTCAATTCACATCACATGTTCATACCATCTCAGTCTTCTCTCCTGCACACCACAACTTATCCCTCTTATACCCAGTTTCTCTCTCAACTCATCTATGCTTGGTCGTTCATGCACATTGATATTGCACATCCAACGGAGCATGCTTGCTTCATTTCTCTCCAGCCATCGCATATCCTTTGCAGTTGCTGCCCATGTCTCACTACCATGCAACATTGCACATCTCACACAGGCATCATATAACCGTCATTTCGCACGAAGAGAGAAACCCTTCTTTGTCAACAGAGGAAGCAGCTCCCTAAACTTCTTCCAACCCATCCCTATTCTAGATACTATGGCCCCGGAACACCCGCCTCCCATGCTAATCTGAACACCTAGGTACCAGAAGCTATCAACCACTTCTATAGAACCCATCTGCATTGGAAAAAATGTGTCTATCACTGCGATTACTACTGCCAACTTTCCCTGTACATCTACTGCATACGTAGTTTTCCCTATCTGTTAGTTTGCCTGCTATCCCACTACATCTCTTGTGTATCCAAGATCTATATTGTTTACATTTTATGGAATCTATGCCAGTTCCTTTCCTACATATCGAACATGGCCATTTCCCTGATGGAATCAGAGTATTGTCCTCTCTTCTACTTATCAACACTTTTGTCTTAGCTATGTTCACTCTCAGGCCTCTTGATTCCAACTGTTGTTTCCATAGCCAGAATTTATTCTCTAGCTCCTCTACTGATTCTGCTATAAGAACCAGATCATCAGCATAGAGAAGTTCCCATGGACATCCAGTCTTAAACTCCTCTGTTATGGCTTGGAGGACTATAATGAACAAGAGCGGGCTGAGGACCAAACCCTGATGTACACCTACTTGTATCTGGAATTCCTCACTAAACTCCATTCCTATATATATACACACACATATATATATATATATATATACACATACATACATACATACATACATATATATAGAGAGAATTCACAAGAATCAAAGCTATGTTCAAAGCATTTATTCACTTACAATTGTTTCATCCAAACCTAGGCTTGGTATCTTCAGAGCATTTTTTAATGCTTGTACATATAAATGCTTGTATTACATGTAATACCTTGCCACACAATACTCGTATATAAATGAGACACACTTGCATGCTCCATGTATGACTAACGGATACACTATCTACTAGATCTGATTATCGGACTATCCTCTTGCATTATCTGTTATCTGCCGCATGTATTTTAATTTTGATTTTAAATTTGAATGGCTATACAAATATAGTATAGTATAATATATGTACATCAATATATATATATATATGTATCTGTATGTTTCTTGTGTTGGATAGGAGGTCAATTATATGTACAAGCATTAAAAAATGCTCCGAAGATTCCAAGCCTAGGTTTGGATGAAAGAATTGTAAGTGAATAAATGCTTTGAACATAGCTTTGATTCTTGTGAATTCTATATAACTGTTTTGTAGAACAACTGATATCCTTACATTGAGCTATTTATCTTACTGGTAATAAGGTAGTAATAAATTACTGACCTTCCCTGTTTATAGTTTAAAATACACATAACTATAAAAAGTTTTAAAATATACATAACTATAAATAATATCCTTAATATTATATATATATAATATAAGAACGGGATGGAAGAAGTTTAGGGAACTACTACCACTGCTAGCTGCAAAAGGCTTCTCCCTCATAATGAAAGGCAGACTGTATGATGTGTGTATCCGAACAGCGATGTTGCATGGTAGTGAGACCTGGGCGCTGAAGGTGGAAGACTTACGGAGATTAGAGAGAAATGAAGCCTGCATGCTCCGATGGATGTGTAACAGTAATATACGTGAACGACAAAGCATAAATGAATTGAGAGAGAGACTGAGCATAAGAGGAATCAAATCCTGTGTGCAGGAGAGGTGGATGCGCTGGTATGGACATGTGATGCGTATGAAGGATGACAGCTGCATAAAAAGGTGCAGAGCACTAGAAGTCGATGGAAACCGCGGAGTGGGGAGACCCAAGATGACCTGGGATGAGGTGATAAAAGCCGACCTTACCCAATTACACCTCTCAAAGGCAATGACACACGACCGTGAACTCTGGCGTCACGCAGTAATACAGAGTACCCGACCTCCCATGGGTACAAGCTGAAGCATATAGACAATATGCCCACACACCCCCCACCGCAAGGTGGTCGTGGAGGTGCCACGGCAAAAAAGCACCCAGCCCACACTGTAAAGTGGACGTGTAGGCACCACGGAAAAGCACCCAGCACTCACTGTAAATGAGGTTGGTGTTAGGAAGGGCATCCAGCTGTAGAAATCAAGCCAAATCAGTTCCTGTATGAGCAAGGCATGGTCAGCCAACCAGACACTGCCGACAACAGGACAACCCGTCTAACCCATGCTAGCGTGGAAGAACGGACGTAAAACGGTGATGATGATGATGATAATGATATATATAAATGTTTACAGGATTTTCTGAAGATCCTGTATAGGTAGAACACAGAAATTCTTTGCTTAAAATTTAATCTGTACTAATGATGAATATTTGCTTTATGGGTTTATATGTATTTTTATATATATACAATCTTTATCAAGCTCTCTTTCGATTTTGGTCTTTGTATTTATTATTACTATATACACTATATATATACGATCTCAGATACCAACATATCTGAAGAACTTTCGATTACAGAGTCAGGTTCGGTCTATAATAGATCTTGCTTCGAGCTGCTCGATAGAGAAACATATGTAATATGTTAATAAATATTATACAATTCAACTCTGAATCCTCATTCTTTATAATATATATATATATATATATATACATATAATACAACAACACCAAAATACCTCCTGGAGGTTATGCCTTGAGTGCTCACTTTCGTGAACCTACAGTAACTTGATGTTACAATCCCTTAACTATATAAATATATATATATATGTATATATATATATATTTATATACATATTTTCAGGTATTGATCATACATAAAAACAATGTATGTATGAAATCATTGACTTTTCTTTGACCAGAAACTACACGAAAAATAATAACAGTTGTATAAATCCCTATAGAGGTCAAGTAAGTGCCAGTTGTTGAACTATCATCAAAACTGCTGCTGCTCTGATATTTGTGAAATACACATAATCTAACCAATAATAATATCCAGCTAGACAAATTAATTAATTGCCGATTTCCTCTCTGATATTTCAACCTCAAAGCATTTAATCTTAGGCCTGGTCTCTTCTTTTGTTTTCTTTTGTTTTCACTACCTTGTAATTATATTGATCTATGTTTTTCCTCCAGAAATATTTTTCTCATTATGTTTTTCTATATTAAATTATATTATATTATATTATATTATATTATAGTAGTATATTTTATTTTATTTTATTGTATTTTATTTTCCATGTCTTAGAATTACGTTTGTAGAACACACTAAATGTCTTAGTCATCATCTTGATTTAGAATTGTGAATTAATGAATAATCAATAAGAGGAACAGTTAGATGGAAATATGTATTTCTCTCTCTCTCTCACTCTTTCTCACTCTCTCTCATTTTCATCCTCCTTTTCTGTTTCTCTTTTTCTCACTATTCATTATTCTCTTTCCCTTTTCTCTTTATTCATTTCTCTTTCTTTTTCTCTCCCATACACAACCACACAGAAATTAAGATTATAATATATAAGAATGATGACGGTGGTATTAATGGTGTTATTGGTGTGAGTGTTGATAGTAGTATTGACGGTAGGGTTGTTGCCAGTGGTATTAATGATCTTGTGGGGGGGGGGGGTGATTTTGATGGTATTAAGGGTGTCGTTGGTGCGAGTGGTGTTATTGACTATGGTATTGATGATATTGTTGGTGTGGGTGATGTTATTGATAGTGGTGGAGGCTGCATGAGTGAAAACAGAACAGAGTGGATACTAATTAGTCTAATATTTCACCACATATTTAAATATTGGGAATATTATGATAGTACACACTTATCCACAAACACACATATATATATATAACTTCTTTTAGCCAGCTATCAGCTATTTATGACGATGGATTGGACGTTAGAGTTTAGCACAATCAATGTTTGGTTCATATCGCTCCATCAATGCCAATACAGCTGCCATGATGAAAACTGTCTTAAAATGGAGGCAATTAATTTGTTGAATCTGTTTAAAATATTTGATTGATGGTCAATCATCATGAAATGTCATGTAGCCATACCTCCCCCAAATTTGCGACATCAATCAAACAATTTCACACCAATTAACAGGAATCTACAGTTGAAAACCTGCTTGAAAACAGCCCTTGTCGTATGAGGCAAATCTGTTTTCTTTTTAAGCGTTTATATTTATTGAAAAACCTTCCATTATAAGTTTATGTAAGAATCTTTATTAAGTTATTAGAGACAGTCAGTTCTTAATTGGAGCTACAAGTTTCCAAGACAGGCTAGAGAACCGTGTCTCAATCAATCACGCAGTATATGTGTGTGTATATATATATATATA
>OZ024743.1:250020135-250025135 GCA_964016885.1 Eledone cirrhosa | reverse complement strand
GCTGCCCAATCATCCAAACAATCCACCAACCACCCAACTATCCAACCAGCTAACCCAACCATCTAACCAGCCAGACAGCAAATACTAAAACTCTCATAAAGTCTATGTTTCTTCTATTTTAAACAAAAGGTGTCTTTATTTACTTAAAAGGAAATTTCCGGATGTTACCTTCGATTTATGTTTGGTTTTATTAGTGTTTTCCATCATAATATTTAGAAAACTGGAATTCTGAGCAAAGACAAATACACACAGACACAAACATGCATGGACATACTCACACACACAAAGACAGCATGGGCATACACATACACAGAGACAAGGGCAGGCACATACATACATGCAAACACATGAATATACATACAAAAATGGGCTTGCACACACAGGCACAGGCATTCATGCACACACATGCAGGTTTAGAAACGTGTACACATACATACACCTTATATATATATATATATATATATATATATATATATATATATATATATATATATATATATATATATATATATATATATATATCATCATCATCATCATCATTTTACGTCCGCTTTTCCCTGCAAGGGTGGGACAGGAACTGATTCTGGCTTGATTTCTACATCTGGATGCCTTCCTAACACCAACCTCATTTACAGTGAGTGCTGGGTGCTTACGATCGTTTCTAGGATATATATGTGTGTTGGTATGTATATCATAGAAATCTATGTAAAAATTTTACAAACTATCAGAGGAAATATACATACCTTCACATATATATGCTGTCTTCAGAAATAATTGTTTCTACTTTTGGCACAAGGCCAGCAATTACCCAGTGCATTACTGGTACTTTATTTTATCGACCAGAAATAATGATATTTGTTTATTGAAAAAAAACAACAAAGATTTAATATAATAGGTCTGTTTGGGAACAGGTTTTGAATTGACCAATAGAAAAGTAGTAAGAGGTCAAGTTGATAGAATAGTAGTTGTAGAAATTTAATTTAGGGGTAGAGGAATGCAGACTTAAGTTTTGAATGGAAATAATACTTTGAATGAAAAGAATACTTTGGGGATGAAAAGAGGTCAAGCCGGTGAAGGATACACGAACATTTGATGCTATTAAAGAATAAAGGTAATGTTAAAACCGAAGGAGAATAACATTTTAGGGTAAAGGTGTTAGTGAAAAATACCAATCTTATTTAAAACACAAGGAATTTAGATCTATAACAAGAAATTAAATTAATTGATAGGTATACTTATAGGGATAAATTTATATTAATTCATATGGATGTGATAAATAAGAATTAGATGTTATTAAAGAATGTTGTTAAAAACGAAGGAAAATAAAATTTTGGGATAAATGTAGTAGTGAGAAATACCAATCTTATATAGACTACAAGGAATCTAGATTCATAACAGGAAATTAAATTAATTTATATGTATACTTTTAGGTATTAATTTTAGGAAAAGAGAACTGTAAGAGGGAAATAAAATTATGAAGTTCTCTGTAGTAAAGTACTAATTATAGGTTAACTAAATAAAAAAAAATAATTATAATAATATGTAAAATATAAGTGTAAGGTGTATATTAATTAGGTTTATAATATTTGAATGTTCTTCTAATTCTATGATTGCAAGATATAATTAATTCTTGTCGCTTATTTAATAGGATATCCTTAGATTTCATTATTTCAAAAAGTTCCTGGGAGCATAATCTACACTCATATCTGTTATTTTGATAAGGGGTGGTCCTTTTGAGCACATTCCATGTCAGGTTGTAATCGATATTCTTTTTTCTATAATTATTAATCGTTTCAGCCAATGATGTTGTATTAGCTAATTCGGCATTTTTAAAACTATGTTTGTGGGTATTAAATCTTACTTTAAATTGGTTAGACGTAGCTCCTATATATGAATAAGTTGAGTCCTTAGTGCTAATTTTACATTTATATACTATGTTATTAATAAGACAATTTCCCTTTAATGGACAATTTCTTTTGTTTCTACAGTTACAAACATTCGTGAATGTTATATCAGGGGATTTAGTCAAATTTGGTGTGGAATTTACTCGACTTGTTATATGTGAAGGAGATGGTGGTTTGTTGCGGTTTATTTTAGTATGGTTGGTTTGATGTGTTGGTGGAATATTGGTGGTTTTTTTTATATTTTTATGCATTGTACGCACTTATATTTTGTTGTATATTTTTGGTAGTGGAGTAGGAAAATTTGACAGTTGATCTATTTAAAATTTGATCGTATTTATGGTTTGGCGGGAAGTTTTTCTCTAGGAGAGTAAAACATTTTCTAGGGATATTATCTTTAATTTGTAGATTAACTGGAGCATTATACCAAGTAATTCGTCTATTACGGTTTCGATGTTGTTTTTTATATTTATACGATGTATCAGGATGTTTACTAAGAGAATTAGTATTAGTGAATTTATTATATATAGGTTTAGTTAGATTAACTGATTTAGGTGTTTTAGTCTGATTATTAGGAATTTTGTTAGTAATGTTATTAACGTATATTGGAGTATTAGGATGAATGGTTTTTTGAAAGTTATTATATTTTATGTGAGAAGAGGTAGACAAATTAAGTTTTAGGTTGGTATTTTTGGGTGTAGTGTGAGTGGCATTTAGGTGTGTGTTTTTCATTTGGTATTTGTTGGTAATATTGGGTTGTATGTTTGAAGTATTATTGGTGCAAGGTATGTAGACTAATTTGTTTTTGTGGCCGCTTCTAACTAAAGCTTCGTTATAAAAGGGCGCATTTTTATCGAATACATCCTGGTTAGATGAAAGGTTAGAAATTCTGTGTGAGATATTATATGCTAGGTTTTTAAGGATGGATCTAGGGTGATTGGATTGTGAGTGTATGTAATGTAAGTTTTGGTTAGGTTTATGGTAAGGTTGATAGATACCTGTAGATAAGTCTAAAGTTATATCTAGGAAATTAACTATTTTACTGGTATTTTCAAATGTAATAGTGAGACTATAATAGTCTTTGGGGAAAGTTCTAATAAGTTTTTTTATATTTTTCAATTTCTGATAGGCTAAGGTTAGTGGAGAGAAGAAGACAGTCATCACGATATAAACCACCTTTAAGGTGGGGAAAAGAAGAATTTATGTTAAATAGAAGAAAGAGGCCCACAAGATCGGTAATTTGGGCAGAATCACTAGAGCCCATAGTAATGTCGAATAGATTACTATATGTATTTCTGGTCCAGTATTCCTTCTGAAATTCCAGTAGAGTCTGTCTAGCGTGCGTGATAATATTAATGTCATCCATAGTTAAGTTTGATCTATTTTTGGAAAATATCAAGGCTTTGTTCAGGAGTATGGGTGATATAGAGGGATAATAAGCAACTATATCAAATTGTAGAAATGAAGCAGATGATTTATTTCTAATATTAGTAAACATATATATATATATTGTAAACATATATATATATATAAATATATATATTGTAAACATATATATATATATAAATATATATATTGTAAACATATATATATATTAGTAAACATAAACATGGCTTAGTGGTTAGGGCATTGGGCTTGCAATCGAAAGGTTGTGAGTTCAATTCTCAGGGTGTTGTGTTGTTTCCTTGAACAAGACACTTTATTTCACATTGCTCCAGTTTACTCAGCTGTAGAAATGAGATGATAGGAATAGGGTCCCTATCATTCCACTGCAAAGTGGTCGTGGAGGTGCCACGGCCAAAAAAGCACCCAGCCCACACTGTAAAGTGGACGTGTAGGCGCCACGGAAAAAAGCACCCAGCACTCACTGTAAATGAGGGTGGTGTTAGGAAGAGCATCCAGCTGTAGAAATCAAGCCAGAATCAGTTCCCGTCCCACCCTTGCAAGCAGACATAAAAGCCGACATAAAATGATGATGATGATATATATATATACATACACCTTATATATATATATATATAATAGTAGTAATAAGTAAGTAAAACTATCTAAGGTATAGAGCAACTCTCGTCTGTAGTTTGAATAAAATTATTAAGGCCTGTTACTACAACGGCACCATACCAGGTACGTACGTTTTGTTAGCCCTGGGGGACCAACTTATTGAAACTAATGAAAATGAACTAGTATGGTGCTGTTGTAGTAACTAGTCATAAATTATATATACTATACTAATGAACCATTGCTATCAACAATGACGGCAATAAACATTGAATATTTAATGGATGAGTTTTTTTTCTGAACCAAATTGTGCTGACACCCACAAGATGTCACAAAAACATTTTGGACCTATTATTTAATAACCACACAAATACCATTCACAATACTGCAGTGAAAAAACCCCTTCCCTCAGACCATGACACTGTTGTCTGTAATTTGATATTCCACCAGCCAAGAGTTAAATACAATGATCCACCAACATCAAGACATCTTGGCAGATATTTGCAGATACTGTTACAAGTATATGTGGAAAACATACCCCAATATGATCTGTGAACAAAACTAAGTGCAGAATTCCAAGGAATAGAAGAATTATTATTAGAAAAATAAAAAGAACTAATAAAGAAAATCCAACCAACTAAAATACTGCCAGCAGCAACACACCCATATACTGTTATTGCATTGCTTGAATCAAAAGAGCATAACCTCCAAAGCAGCATGAAGACCATCACGAATAACTAAAGGACAGCAGAGGAGCACTGGGCCATTGAGAAAATCAAACTCAATCTTAAAGTATTCTTTTTTCATTTGCTAAAAGACACAAGGTTGCTGTCTCCACTGTTGGCCTTCTTGCTGATGAAAATAACACCCTCCATGATGATGTTAAAACCATGACTGAGATACTGCAGAAACAAAACTGCTCGGTTTTTACCAATCCTGATTTGGTTGATCTGGACAGTATCTGTGATATAAACCCCAACACACTATATCTGTATATTAGCAGCAATATACAAAATCAAAAACAACTCAGCAGTAGGGCCTGCTAATATCCTGAAGAATTGTTGATATCAACTTGCATCCCCTCTTGCTAATCTTTTGGAG
>OZ024743.1:249995135-250015135 GCA_964016885.1 Eledone cirrhosa | reverse complement strand
AATGTCATCAAGGAAAAACAATGTACTACAATGATGATATATATTAGTTTAATGATTGATGAAGTTGGAACAGAGTCTTAATATTTTGGACATTAGTCCTTCATCAGATGATAGAATGAGAATTAGAAAAAAATAGGGTAGATGAGAGAAAGAAAAGGAAAAAATGAAAAAACATTTCTTTTTTCTTTTCTATAGTCCGTCATATGCACAGATTCTGCTACCAAATTTCACTCACAACTTAAGGTTATAGTAGAAAATATTTGCCTAAGGCACCACAGAGTGGCAGTAAATCTGAAACCACATTGCTGCAAAGCAAACTCCATAATTATATAGCTATACCAGTGGCCTGTGCCTATGGTAATAGTTTAAACTATTTTCCACTTGACCTGCCATTTGTTTGCTACCAAATCAATTAAAAGACACATTTTGAAAATGAATATTTAGACAAAACAATATTCGTTTATACCTTCTGAGAATGACATTGATTTTTGGTATGTCTGGAGCAGAAGTCACTATTAACATTCTTCAGAGACTATAAATAATTATAGCAGAAATATTGTTTTCATTTTTTTCATATTTTTCCATTTATTGGACTTGTTCAGTGCTATCTTATTTCTTCATCCTTCCGTTTTTATTTTTTATACATTCTTGTGTGTTTTGTGTATATTTTCTTCTGTGTTTTATATATACATTCTTGTGTGTTTTATATGTACTTTTTGTGTGTTTTATATATACATTCTTTATATGCTTTATTACTTTTGATGATGGCCTTAAACTCCAATGTTGAAAAAAGCTGTCAATCATAAATGTGTGTATACACATATATATGCAAATATGTATGTGTTTTATATATATATGTGTGTGTGTGCATGTGTGTGTGTCTGTGTGTGTGTATAAGAATGGTTTTCCAAGGAGAAAATATAAATAAGGTATTCAATACATTAGTAGAGAAGTAACATATATATTTCATATAGTAATGAATGAACTAGCTATAGACCTGTAGAAGTCATTTATGTTATATATATATATATGAGAGTAAATGATGTTCATAAGCATAAAATCTATAAGCTTATTTTCGTCTTAGTATTCAAGTAGGTGTTAACCTCTCCGATGACGGTTAATGAACCAGAAATGGGGTTGTTAAAGTGCTCTCCCTTGGTTGGTTGCTAAAGACCAGTTGTGGCTAATCACTGATTCTAAAATTTTATATTGAGGATATAAAAATGTTTAAATGTATATTTACATGAATATTTCATCTATGATTTAATATACAACCCCAGTTATATCATCATCATCATCATCATTTTACGTCCGCTTTTCCCTGCTTGCAAGGGTGGGACGGGAACTGATTCTGGCTTGATTTCTACAGCTGGATGCCCTTCCTAACACCAACCTCATTTACAGTGAGTGCTGCATGCTTTTTTGCCGTGGCACCTCCACGACCACTCTGCAGTGGAAATTATATATATATATTTATATATACATACATACTTGCATGCATACTGTATGTCTATCTATCTACTTAAAGAAACATATCTATCTACTTATTTATTTGTATAAACAGTTTGATTCAGAATTGCATAACTTAAAGTTTCACAAATATCTATAAATTCTACATTGAGTGCCTTGTTATTCCGTTTATGTAACAGTATGTATAAATCTTTGTATGCATGTGTGTAGATATGTATGGATGGATGTATATATTTGTATATATGTACTTGTATGCATGTGTGTGTATACAGATATTAAGTTACATTATATGTGTATCCATTTGCATTTTTATAAAAATATATATTATATATTATTATATATATATATATAATATCTTTTTATATAAGCATATATATATATATATATAAGAATCTGTAATATTGCATGAAATATCGTTGTTTCCTAAAATAAAAGTAATATATTTCCTTCTTCAATATTTGCATATTGGAATATATAATTGGCTAATTTGCATATTTAATTAGATATCATACTGGTTGTTTTAAAAGATAGAGCTTATCACAAGTTACCAGCATACCAATGTTCAAGAGTTTGCTTCTATACAAAGAACACAAAATATTTCATTTTCACATATTTATTAGCTAAACTTACTGAGATTGATTCTTCTTTAATATCTCTTTTTCCCTTCCTCTATCACTCACACTCTCTTTCCCCACACCCTCTCTGTCTCTGGAAGAAATCCACTGTGTATAGACTGCGAGAGGGGTTCTGCCAGGTTTAAAAAATACCCAAGCTACAACATATGTGACAACAGTGTACCTTGGCTTTACTCAGCCAATTTTTTAACATCTCTACATTTGCTGAAAACTCCATTTCCTAAATACACAGTACATTACATTTGATTTGATTATAAACTGAAAAAACTTGGGTAAAAAGTGTGTCACTTGGTGTGTTCTTTAATTTATCAACCATAGGCAGTAAATAGATGGTGAAATTGGCAGGCATTAAATGTGACAAAGCTGGACCTTACAATTATAGTCATAGTCTATCTTGTTTTGTAGTGTAGGTAGGTGGCTGAGTATTCCACAGACATGTGTACCTTTAACATAATTACCTAACCAAATCAGTTGACACAAGATATGACAAAGCTGAAACTATCAATTATAGTCACAGTCCTTCTGATGGGGTTCTATACTGTTTTAGTATCCCTAATTTTAATCACTAGGCTTAGGTCAACCTGAAACAATGAGAAAGACACTTGCACTGTGTGAAATTGAATGCAGGATCTCATGATTACAAAGCAAACTTCCTCATCATTCGAATACCAACAGCAATAGTATGGAATCTGGTTAGAACAAAATATTTTATTTTTTTCCTTTTCAAATAACATTTCACGCCTTAATAATCAATCACGTCAGAGTGACCTCCTCTTATATCGCAACCTTCTGACTTCTTCCAAATAAAAAGTAATTCAATAAATTCGATTAATTTTTTTCCACCTAAAATAGTTTGTTTTCAAAAAACCACAAAGGAAAAATTTCCTTTTCATTTTTTTTAATAATTTCACACATTAACTACCAACAGACCATTTCAACCAGTATACACACAAATATAAACATCACTGTTTATCTAGACACAGACACATGCATACACTACAATGTTTAAAGAGATGCACACACTCACACAATACATATACCACACTGGTTAACTAGATATACAGACACACATATGTGAACTACATTGATTAAATAGACACACACACACACAGATGAACCACACTATTTAACTAGATACATACACACACACTGTTAAACAGTGCGATGTGTATGTTTCTGTGTGAAGATTTCTGTTTGCTTGTGGTATGGGGAAACACACACACACACATCTATATTTATACATATATATATATGTGTGTGTATATATATATATACATATACACATACATATATATATACATACATATATAGTAATAATAATAAAATTGAAGACTAAAATCCAGAGAGGGCTCGATAAGGAAAATATATATCAAATATATAAGAACCGAAGAGCAAATATTTATTAAAATAACAGATTAAAGTTTAAGCAAAGAATCGCTGCTTTCACCCTTAACGGGATCTTCTGAAACTAACATAGTCAATCTGTAAACGCAGAACTGGATATTTCAAAAAACGTTGCAACCGGAGGAAAACAGGAAGACGATACTTTGGTTCATGGTGACGTTCGCTGGCAAAGAACGGGAAAAAACGAATAATACGTCATTAATAGGAGCGGTGAAAAACAATTACGTGCAAGGACAGAACCACGTTTATGGTATAAAAGAGGTCGTAGACTAATGTTCTCTAAGTGGTGCATAGAGACGTTCTCTGGCAATGAACGAAAAAACGAAGATAATAAGTCATATGTGGAGCGTGGAGAACAATAGCGTGCAAAGACAAACCACGTAAATGGTATAGCAGAAGTCGTAGACTAAAATTCTAACTAGGAGACCGAATGAATCTCCGCTACAGAGTTAAGAACAAAGTAAATAAATACAATACAGAAGTAATAGGAACAAATAAATACATACACGCAAACAGATACGTACATACACAAGCATACGCAAAACCTTACCATAGGTATACAAAGCCACGCACATATAAATATGTGTATGTGTGTATGCTTGTGTACAAATAAATAAATAATTATATAAACGTATATAAGTAAATAAATACGTATATAACAAGCGCACACACATACCTACAAATAAATACATGAAGGTTCGGAGACGTAAGTCAACTAAAACAAGAAGTACACATATACACACACCCACCATACGTACGAACCTGCATACTCACGCAGACGCAAAACTCCCATATACACATAACCAAGCCCTAAATACCAGAATATGTAAAGATTATACGCCAAAACAGTCAAATATACGTACGAGAAGGTATACATACCTTCACGAAACATACGGGTAATATATACTTACCTATGCAAATAAGTAAAGGAATAAACAAAACATATACTTAGCTCCCACATCAAGACGTAAATATCCACGTATAGATCGTGCTATCCGTTAGGGTATAACGTAGGGCTGTAATACAGGAAAGTTTTGAACCAAAGTATCGTCTTCCTGTCTTCCTCCGGTTGCAACGTTTTTTGAAATATCCAGTTCTGCGTTTACAGATTGACTATGTTAGTTTCAGAAGATCCCGTTAAGGGTGAAAGCAGCGATTCTTTGCTTAAACTTTAATCTGTTATTTTAATAAATACATACATATATATATACATACACATATATATATGCACACATATACACACATATATATATTCATATACATATATATTCATATATATATATACACATATATATATATACACATATATTCATATATATATATATATATACACATATATTCATATATATATATATATATACACACACATATATATACATACATATATATATATATATATATATACATATATATATATATATATATATATACATATATATATATATATATACATATATATATACATATATATATACATATATATATATATATACATATATACATAAATGTATATATATATATATACATATATATATACATTTATGTATACATATATATATATACATATATATATATATGTATATATATACATTTATATATATATACATATATTTATACATATATATATATCTACAGCTGGATGCCCTTCCTAACACCAACCTCATTTACAGTGAGTGCTGGGTGCTTTTTTGCCGTGGCACCTCCACGACCACTTTGCAGTGGAATGATAGGGATTCCAGTCCCTATCATCTCATTTCTACAGCTGAGTACGTCCACTTTTCCTTGCTTGCAAGGGTGGGACGGAAACTGATTCTGGCTTGATTTCTACAGCTGGATGCCCTTCCTAACACCAACCTCATTTACAGTGAGTGCTGGGTGCTTTTTTGCCGTGGCACCTCCACGACCACTTTGCAGTGGAATGATAGGGATTCCAGTCCCTATCATCTCATTTCTACAGCTGAGTAAACTGGAGCAATGTGAAATAAAGTGCCTTGCTCAAGGAAACAACACATCACCCGGTCTGAGAATTGAACTCACAACCTTTCGATTGCAAGGCCAATGCTCTAACCACTAAGCCATGTGCCTCCATATATATATTCATATATATATATTCATATATATATATACATATATATATTCATATATATATATACATATATATATTCATATATATATACATAATGGAGGCACATGGCTTAATGGTTAGAGCATTGGCCTTACAATCGAAAGGTTGTGAGTTCAATTCTCAGACTGGGTGATGTGTTGTTTCCTTGAGCAAGACACTTTATTTCACATTGCTCCAGTTTACACAGCTGTAGAAATGAGATGATAGGGACCCCATTCCACTGCAAAGTGGTCATGGAGGTGTCACGGCAAAAAAGCACCCAGCACTCACTGTAAATGAGGTTGGTGTTAGGAAGGGCATCCAGCTGTAGAAATCAAGCCAGAATCAGTTCCCGTCCCACCCTTGCAAGCAGGGAAAAGTGGACATAAAATGATGATGATGATGATGATAATATACATATATATATTCATATATATATTCATATATATATACATATATATATTCATATATATATATATTCATATATATATATATATACATATATATACATGTATATATATTCATATATATATATATATCTACATACACCCACACCAAACAAATCTTCACACTGCAACCATTGAAAACACACAGATTACACATGAAACTCCTCTGAAACACAATAGAGTTTCTTCTTTGTTTTATTGCTTTATTAACTGAAAGATAGCGGGCAGCAGTGAATCTAATAACTTTAGTGTAAACACTGAATATCCAATTATCAATAACAACAATATGTATAATACTCTGCAAAAAAGCATTGAGTAATCTTTTGATTCATATTTGTTGTAATTCATGCATGTATGTGTGTTTGTGTTTATACATATGTATGTATGTATACATATGTGTATGTATATGTTTGTGCATGTATGTTTATATGTATATATTGGGTAAAAAGGATAAAGGGTATATATGTGTGTGTGTGTGCGTGCATCTGTGCATTTGTGCATGCATGTGTATCACCTTGGCTAATATATATATATATATATATATATATATATATATATATATATATATATATATATATATATATATATATATATATATATATATTTGCTTATCTCCTTGGCTAAAACTGACCTTGTGCCTAAAGGAGAAAAAATCAAAACCAATAATACTGATAAGGCTGTTTGAAATCAATATTTAAGAACATTTAAGAGATCAATAGTTTAATAATTTCAAAAGAACATTTTTTTTTTATTCTACAGTAAATATCAAAAAACTATGGAAGATATTATTTGACATTGTCTGACTAAAACAGACAAGGCAGCTTCTGTGTTTCTTACCTTCTTTAGATATCTTGATCTTTACATGGTCCTTTCATCTATCTTGCCCTGATATTAACAAAAAGCTACAGATGTTATTTACAATCGAGTGTGACTTGGTAATATATACCATTCTTTAGTTTAGAGTTTTAGGTGCCATGTATGTAATTATGAGCAAACAATTATGAAACTCGTGTTAGTGGATCTCACAAGGTTACCCTTTTTGAGGTAATGTTTTGAACCCTTCTGGTTGCCAAGTTTTTTAATGATATCTTGTGATATGCAGAGATATGGTGTACATTTTCTAAGCCAGATACCATTCTTACACTTTTACTTATATCACACCTCTACTGTGTTATGAACTGAAGGACAGATTAGTGATTAGCAAATAACCCTTCTATAAAGCCAGGAAATTCTCCTCTATATTATCAACATTTTCAACCAACCATTCAAACTTTAAGCCAGCAGTTAAGTCAGCAGTTTTGATTTTATAATGCCAACATATTAACCAGTGTAGATATTGGCCAACTCTGCCATGCCTTGATTTATATTCTACTGGTGCTAAAACAGTACATTCAAAGATTAAGTGGTCCACTGTTTCAATCCTATCATTGCAGAATCGGTACTTTAGATCTGCTCCATTTCTCATCACATTCACTAGTTAGTTCTGAGTTAGTAAGCTTTGATCTTATGCAGCAAAGATGAAGCCTTTACTCTGCTATATAGTTTTGGATCATCCATATAAAATGGATGACTTATTTTCCTATTGTCAGTTATTTAACTGTAACTTGTTCTGTTAAGTTCGATTGTAAGGGGTATTAAAGCTATGCAAAATATTAGAGGTGAAAGTGAGTCACCTTGGAAAATGCCACAGTCAATGTTAATATTGTTTGAATTTAGTACTCTATAGGAATGATATAATTGGAGATTTTGTTCGACAGTGACATACAATATTTCATAAATTTTGAAATTACAAGAGAAATTTTGAAGATGTCCAACACTTTCAGAATCCATGAGTGTGGTGTGCTGTCAAAAGCCTTTTTATAATCAATCTATGTGGGACTTAAATTTCTGTGCTTATTATAACAGTTCTCAAGGATCATACAAATAATTAAAAGTTGATCTTTACATCCATATGAATCTGTCGGCACCCATTTCATTCAATAGGGGAAAGATTGTTCTCTTCCATAAATGCATGTTTTATTCTTCTTGTTATTTTTTTTTTTTTTATTAATCAATCGATTTCCTTCATTCAGCTCCCCTATTTAGTGATTTAATCATTTATTAATCAGAGAACAGCCAAAGTTAAAGACTGAGTCACAGTTTGTGTACTGAGAGAAATAAAGGGGAGTTTATATGAAGAGTTAGCTGACTTTATTGACTGTATATATAAATATATATGTATATATATACATACACATACATATATAGATATACATGTGTAAATATATATACATGTATAGACAGAGACTTCCATCCAAATATATATATATATACATATATATACATATATATATATATATATATATATACATATATATATATATATATATATATATATATATATATGTATATTCCATCAGATTTCCTGTGTGTTCCCTTTTATCATCACCATCATCAACCTTATTCTCTATTCCGAAATTATCACCACCACCACCATCAAACCAAATTCATTGATCATGAAGAGTTATAAAATTAATACTTTTCAACCCACCACCCCAATCCTGAAGCCACTCCATTCTCCCTTCTTTTTATTTCCCTTTTCGGGGGTGTGTGGAAGGAGTTTTCTTTTCCTGGTACCCTACTCTTCTCTCCTCCCTTTTACCACCACCACCACTACTACTACCACTCATATAATATGAACACAGGAAATCACTATATAGTCATCACCACTATCAACAACAACAATAATAACAACAACAACAACATTAATGAAAGCTACAACACCAACACCACTACTTCTATCCAAACAATAGCACTTCTACCACCACCAACAACAACAACAACATCAATACCACCACCACCACTTCTAATTCCAACACCACCTCCACCTCCCACTACCACCAACACATACTCCACCAACGATCTACCGCCACCACCAACAGTAATATCAATATCCTGTCCTCAAAAGTCTTAAATATGTAAATAATTATTTATTTAAACCCAGATGTATCTGATTCTATGATTCCTTCATCAATTGATGTGTACTGAAGTACTCTTCCTCTTTCTGTGTCATTCTCTCTCTCTCTCTCTCTCTCTCTCTCTCTCTCTCTCTCTCTCTCTCTCTCTCTCTCTCTCTCTCTCTCTCTCTCTCTCTCTCTCTCTCTCTCTCTCTCTTTCTGTATATATATATATATATATATATATATACACACACACCTCCCTACCAATTAACCAACCAATATTGCATTGCAGACAATATCCTCAAGGATAGATTTATTTATTGCTTTATTTGGGGACATCCTGTGTGTTTATATATATATATATATATAAACACATATGCATATATATATATGTGTGTGTGTGTTTGTAAATGAGTATATATATGTTTGTTAATTCATTATTAATATATTCCACCTTCTCACACCCTAGCTCCACCATCAGCACCACCACCACCACAAACACTACCACTAGACAACTTTTATTTAATTCAATCCCCTTTTTTCCTATAAATATATATATTTGTTCTGTGGTTAAAACTAAACTTTCCCTGTATTTACTTTTCCACCATCCAAATTTTCAGCTCTTGTACACACACACACACACACACACACACACATATGTAACCAAGGTGCAATCATCATCACATCATTTTACGTCTGCTTTTCCTTGCTTGCAAGGGTTGGACAATATATATATATGTGTGTGTGTATATATATATATATATATATATATATATATATATATATATATATATATATATATATATACTAGCAGTAAAGCCCGGCGCTGCTCGGAGCTGCTCAGTAGCTGTGTTAAAGTTACAATGTTAAGTTCCTTTCTTGGCTTAAAAACTGTAGAGTCTACAATGTAGACTTTCATGTGGTACTTTTGTTTAATATTCCCTCAACCAACAGTATGCCTTATGAAGTTAAGAAAACATAACCATAACTCGAATGTTAAAACAAAAGAGGATGCTGGGGATAAAAACTGCACTGGTAATCTATTAACAAAAATCGAAAATGTAAACGCTGCAACACTTGTCTTAGAGAAAAACATCAGCGTAACCAAAATATCAGTTATTTTGAAACAAAGAAATTGGATGGACATGAAAAACAAAAACAAAAATGCAATTGTATCGCCTATCACCTCTCTGCACGACTGTCTGTCTGCACAACTTTGTCGCCTATAGCAGTAAAGCCCGGCGTTGCCCGGGGCTGCTCAGTAGCTTGGTTAAAGTTACAATGTTAAGTTCCTTTCACATTCATCTGTAGAACAAACGTAGCCCATGTGTCAAGTTTTGTGAAAATCGGTTGCGAACTCCAGAAGTTATGACGTTTTATTGCATTGCACTGCAGTGCTTCAGTCGACTCCAAGGAAGTGGTTGAAGGGGTTATCTGCCGGGAGGCCCTATAATCAATATCTGGAAAAATGAAAGTACCCATGACCATCCGGAGTACATAAGAAACCTGTCTTAAGTTTGGTGAACATACTGTAGAAATGCATAAGGTTTACACACGCACGCGCGCGCGCGCGCGTGTGTGTTTGTATGTGTGTATGTATTTGTGTGTGCGTATGTATATGTATGTGTATGTCCGTCGGCGCATACGTATGTACTGGCCTAAATCTTCTCTATTTACTTTTACTATTTTAAGGCAAAGTTAAAATCCCGTCGAGGTTAACTTTGCCTTTCATCCTTACGAGTTGATAAAATAAAGTACCAGTAATGTACTGGTTAATTGCTGGCCTTGTGCTAAAAGTAGAAACAACTATTTTAATAACCTCTGTCATTTTCGTTTACAATTTTATTTACATCATTCTTAAACTCCGGGGCTGGAAATCATTCGGTTATTTTAAATAGACTATTAGTCTAACGACTCCATTTAAACCATAAACTTGGTTTTTGCATGAAATTGTTCTTATCGGTCCACATAACGACGTATTATCCTCGTTTTTTTCCGTTCATTACCACGGAACGTCTTCACGAACCAAAATATCGTCTTCCTGTTTTCCTTCGGCTGCAATGTTTCTCGAAATATTTGATTCTGCGTTCACAGATTGAATTTTTTAGTTTAAGAAGATCCCGTTAATGTTGAAAGCAGCGATTCTTTGCTTAAACTTTCTTTCTTTCTCAAACCCTCTCCCTTTTTTCTCATACCCTCTCTCTCTCTTTCTCTCACTCGTACCTCCTATCTCTCTCTTCCTCTACAGAATGAGGAACAATAAAGAACGCGCAGATCTCTCTCTCTCTGTCTTTATATATATATATATGTGTGTGTGTGTGTGTGTGAACCAGCGTTCGTCGCCATTCTCTCTCTCTCTCTCTCTCTCTATCTGATTATCTTGTACCTCTCTCTGTATAACGACCTATCTCTCTCTCTCTCTCTCTCTCTCTCTCTCTCTCTCTCTCTCTCTCTCTCTCTCTCTATCTATCTATCTATCTATCTATCTCCCTTTCTCTCTTTAGATGTATATGTATATGTGTGTGTGTTATATATATATATATAGAGAGAGAGAGAGTTGCAACATGTATGTAGTTTCATAGATTTTTTTAGGGTAGTAGTGAGAGGAATACGCGTGTAAAAAAGGGGGTTGCAGCATGTATTTAGTTTTATTGATTTTTTTTCATAGAAGCAGGACATTTTTGGCAAAGTTTATTACGCGTTGACCATCGTTGGTAAATTTGGAGCACATTGGAAAAAAATCATCAAAATCGGTAGAGAAATGTGGAAATGCATAAAAATCATACACACACACACAGACAGACATCTTCCGTTTTATATATATATATATATATACATATATATATATATATATATATATATATATATATATATATATATATATATATATATATATATATATATATATACATACACATACACACATACATGCAGCAGAGGCACTTTGGTGAAATATTGAGGCATATCTCAGAATATGATAATTGATCTGCTGTCTGTTGTGGAGACAATTGGCATCGGTCACAAAGCCAAGGAAATAATTGAATGGTTTAAACACCCTAAACCCATGGTCTACGAACTTGCTAAGGCATATGGAACCTTACACAACAAGGAAAATTTCAGGTGAAAGTGCAAGACTCATAAGAAGTGCTCTGGCTCCACCAGGACACCCAAGTTCATTGCCAACATTACTGAGGTTGTCTAGGAGAACCCCCAGAAAAAGCATAGGGAACAATTGGGCATATTGTCAAGGAGCACTCAAATTATAAATCTTATGTGCTCACAAGGCCAGGACCACTTTGCCAACATAGTGTACTACTGGTCACCCGCCTTATACCACCCTCCTCATTGCCAACTGTAATCCTCTCATATTTGTTGGAGAGGGAGGTGAACAGCAGGCCATACAATACCAAGGAGGCTCTCAAGGCATCCATCAGGGAGACCATCGCCAAGGTTTGCTCTAATTGCTGTTTTTATTATCCATTAATTTTTTCAAGATTTATCTGCACCACACTGTATATATATATATATATATATATATATATATATATATATATATATATATATATATATATATATTATATACAGTTCTGTTATCTCAAATTAATACCATAGAACAACCACTATTATAGACACCATATATATTTCCGTGGGTACCTAGTACCTACTGGGATATCTATATCATTTATATATATATATATATATATATATACATTATGAAGAGAGAAGAAACATTTAGATATAATTAGTAATAAAATGTATCATACCTAAACTGTTCCTAAATTCCTCGACTACGTAGTTTCGTGGCATAAACAAAAACAATATATCAAAGATATAGAGTCCTTGCGAGGTCTGCCGACTTATCAAGAGGATACCTCATTTTACTAGTCTCAAGAACGCGTCTACACGACGTGAGAAAGAATCCCAAAAGGCGGAGGGGGAGATAGTCACGCGATATAACGGTCGAGAAACAGAGCTAAGCCTCTTATAACCACGAAGAAAATACCACGGAGGCGGAGGGGGTATTCATATCGAGGCCGTAGAAGAGGTAGTGAAGAAGGCGAGAAGTATGAGTAATGGAAGCTTTCCAGTTGTCCCCACACTTCAAAGATTGCTCGACCAGAGGGAGTTATTAATATATTTAGAAACACACAGATACATGCGGACACACACATATATACATGAATGCATCCGCACCCAACTGTGAGTTAAGGGTGCCAACTTCACCGATGTTGCTCAATGAATGACTGGGACAGACACAATTCAGTTTGAACCAGACTGAACCAGTATCAGAGTTAAAAATACATTATGAAGAGAGAAGAAACATTTAGATATAATTAGTAATAAAATGTATCATACCTAAACTGTTCCTAAATTCCTCGACTACGTAGTTTCGTGGCATAAACAAAAACAATATATCAAAGATATAGAGTCCTTGCGAGGTCTGCCGACTTATCAAGAGGATACCTCATTTTACTAGTCTCAAGAACGCGTCTACACGACGTGAGAAAGAATCCCAAAAGGCGGAGGGGGAGATAGTCACGCGATATAACGGTCGAGAAACAGAGCTAAGCCTCTTATAACCACGAAGAAAATACCACGGAGGCGGAGGGGGTATTCATATCGAGGCCGTAGAAGAGGTAGTGAAGAAGGCGAGAAGTATGAGTAATGGAAGCTTTCCAGTTGTCCCCACACTTCAAAGATTGCTCGACCAGAGGGAGTTATTAATATATTTAGAAACACACAGATACATGCGGACACACACATATATACATGAATGCATCCGCACCCAACTGTGAGTTAAGGGTGCCAACTTCACCGATGTTGCTCAATGAATGACTGGGACAGACACAATTCAGTTTGAACCAGACTGAACCAGTATCAGAGTTAAAAATACATTATGAAGAGAGAAGAAACATTTAGATATAATTAGTAATAAAATGTATCATACCTAAACTGTTCCTAAATTCCTCGACTACGTAGTTTCGTGGCATAAACAAAAACAATATATCAAAGATATAGAGTCCTTGCGAGGTCTGCCGACTTATCAAGAGGATACCTCATTTTACTAGTCTCAAGAACGCGTCTACACGACGTGAGAAAGAATCCCAAAAGGCGGAGGGGGAGATAGTCACGCGATATAACGGTCGAGAAACAGAGCTAAGCCTCTTATAACCACGAAGAAAATACCACGGAGGCGGAGGGGGTATTCATATCGAGGCCGTAGAAGAGGTAGTGAAGAAGGCGAGAAGTATGAGTAATGGAAGCTTTCCAGTTGTCCCCACACTTCAAAGATTGCTCGACCAGAGGGAGTTATTAATATATTTAGAAACACACAGATACATGCGGACACACACATATATACATGAATGCATCCGCACCCAACTTAGCTTAGCTCTGTTTCTCGACCGTTATATCGCGTGACTATCTCCCCCTCCGCCTTTTGGGATTCTTTCTCACGTCGTGTAGACGCGTTCTTGAGACTAGTAAAATGAGGTATCCTCTTGATAAGTCGGCAGACCTCGCAAGGACTCTATATCTTTGATATATTGTTTTTGTTTATGCCACGAAACTACGTAGTCGAGGAATTTAGGAACAGTTTAGGTATGATACATTTTATTACTAATTATATCTAAATGTTTCTTCTCTCTTCATAATGTATTTTTAACTCTGATACTGGTTCAGTCTGGTTCAAACTGAATTGTGTCTGTCCCAGTCATTCATTGAGCAACATCGGTGAAGTTGGCACCCTTAACTCACAGTTGGGTGCGGATGCATTCATGTATATATGTGTGTGTCCGCATGTATCTGTGTGTTTCTAAATATATTAATAACTCCCTCTGGTCGAGCAATCTTTGAAGTGTGGGGACAACTGGAAAGCTTCCATTACTCATACTTCTCGCCTTCTTCACTACCTCTTCTACGGCCTCGATATGAATACCCCCTCCGCCTCCGTGGTATTTTCTTCGTGGTTATAAGAGGCTTAGCTCTGTTTCTCGACCGTTATATCGCGTGACTATCTCCCCCTCCGCCTTTTGGGATTCTTTCTCACGTCGTGTAGACGCGTTCTTGAGACTAGTAAAATGAGGTATCCTCTTGATAAGTCGGCAGACCTCGCAAGGACTCTATATCTTTGATATATTGTTTTTGTTTATGCCACGAAACTACGTAGTCGAGGAATTTAGGAACAGTTTAGGTATGATACATTTTATTACTAATTATATCTAAATGTTTCTTCTCTCTTCATAATGTATTTTTAACTCTGATACTGGTTCAGTCTGGTTCAAACTGAATTGTGTCTGTCCCAGTCATTCATTGAGCAACATCGGTGAAGTTGGCACCCTTAACTCACAGTTGGGTGCGGATGCATTCATGTATATATGTGTGTGTCCGCATGTATCTGTGTGTTTCTAAATATATATATATATATATATATATATATATATATTTATTTACTTATTTATTTATTAAAATAACAGATTAAAGTTCAAGCAAAGAATCGCTGCTTTCACCCTTAATGGCATCTTCTGATATATATTTATCCTTATCGAGCCCTCTTTGGATTTTAGTCTTCAAATTTATTATTATTACTATCTATATATATAGGGCGGTGGATTGGCAGTATTGGGAGAGGGTCGGACGCCATGATTTGACGTATAGAGTTACGGCCCTGCCATTCTGAGTTCAAATCCCGCCGAGGTTAACTTTGCCTTTCATCCTTACGGGGTCGATAAAATAAAGTACCAGTAATGCACTGGGTAATTGATGGCCTTGTGCCTAACGTAGAAACAATTACTATCTATATATATATATATATATATATAGAGAGAGAGAGAGAGAGAGAGAGAGAGAGAGAGAGAGAGAGAGACGCACACATATGTATGTATATCTAAGCATAGGTAGATGTGTAGACAAATGCATGTGCCCTACAACCAATCAAGTCCAACCACCACCACCTACCACAATCTACCCTCAACCACTTACAACACAACCATCACCAACCACTAACACCACTACCAACACTGCCGCCATCTATCCTCAACCCCCACCACTAACTATAACAACAACCATCACCACAACCCACCACCACCACCACTACCAACTACCACTATCAGGTATATATATATATAAAAGAACTTCGTACATTGCATTCCCTATAATTTGCACCTTGAAGTAGCTAAGTGTATAATATTTATTGTACTTTAGCCAATAAGTGTTTGACTTAAAATAGCTGAGACATTAGCCACAATTAACGTCAGACCTTCCTTTGTAAGGCCAAAGCTGTAAAGTCTGAGAGGAAGGGGTGGGTTGGAGTTGGGGAAGGATTTTTTTAATAGGGTGTTTTAAGAGCTAATGTTGCCTGGCAGCTTGCTTCATCTCAGGCTCATCTCTCACCTCTTATGGGTTGTTGTTGTTACCTGCCAACATAACACATACAGGTGATAAATTAACTTGCTCAGAAAATTCTTTTCATTGCATTGTACCTGTCCTGTCTTGAGCCACCCTCTCACCCCCTCTACCACTCACTCCACCACCTCCACTCTTACTTTACCTTACCTTATAAGTAGTCAGTCCATTCACTCCACCACCTCCAACTCCTTTCTACCTTACCTTACATTATAGGTATTCAGTTCTAGTCAACCTTTCCCCTGCCCCTCAACTTATCACTCTTCTTAATAACTATACAACATAAGGAAATGACTTCTCTACTTTCAGGATGGCATTTATTTTATTTTCATTTTACTTATTTTTTACCTTACTAGAAAAATAAAGGGATACTAGCCAAGAAGTGACCCCTACTGTTGTTACTGACGTTGTTAATGTTGTTATTGTAGATATTATTAGCAGTGCTCTTGTTATTGATCTAATTGTTGCTGTTACTGTTATGAATGTTATTGTTGTGATTGTTATTGTTGTTAGTATTATTTGATTTATTTCTTTGATTATATTAACTTTTATTGTTGATGTTGTTGTTGTTGTTGTTGTTGTTACTTCCCAGAACCTTTTCTTTTGTAAAGGATGGGGTTGATGGTGTGGTGGTGGGGGTGGCAGTTGACTGTGAGGTAAAGTATTTATTATAACTGCAGGTGTTTCATTAGTGACAATAGCACTCTATGCTTGTCCCTTTTATGTCTGTTTCTTATTAAGGTAGGAGTTGTCACTGTTAAAGACATATTATTTACCTGGACTACAGATACATGACAATTTCCCCTCACCCCACCCCCTCTCCCTAAAAAAAGAAAGAAGAAAAGAAAGAGGTGGTAGTGTGTTTGTGAATGGGTTGGTGGGGGTAAATATATAATGTATCTTGAGCCTGCCCAATAACATGCCCAGTATCACCTACCCACCTTGACACTTCTACCAGGAAGCACCTGACTCCAACTCCATACTTAACTGTAATTTTGAATTCATCATCATCATCATTATTGTTCACATCTTCATCTTCATAATCATTATTGTCATCATTGTCATCATTACTATCATCATCAGCATCAACAGTATCATCATCATCGGCAGCAGCAGCAACAAAAGCATCACCACCATCATCATCATCATCATCATCCCATAGATGAGCCTTGTCCAGTACCTCATCTCTCCTCTGCTCTCTTTCCTATGCCATCTCAATAATCAAACTCAATTTCTTGAGATCAGCTTTCACCAACCCTGTCTCTAGCTTTCTTGGTCTTCCTCTTCCACAGCTTTCTTCCACTAGGAACTCTTGATACTTCTTCACCCAACAATCATCATCCATACACATTTCAGGAGTATGTGTCCATACCATATATATTTTGATTTAAAGGGATATTTGCATTTTCTGGCATGTTTACATGTTAGGTATGTATATATATATATATATATATATATATATATATATATATATATATATTTTCAAATGCGAGAGGGCGCTATAGAAGTGGTGGATAGCTTCCGGTACCTAGGAGATCAGATTAGCATGGGAGGAGGGTGTTCCGAGGCCATAGTATCTAGAATAAGGACGGGTTGGAAGAAGTTTAGGGAGCTGCTTCCTCTGTTGACGAAGAAGGGTTTCTCCCTGCGTACGAAAGGCCGGTTGTATGATGCCTGTGTGAGGAGCGCGATGCTGCATGGTAGTGAGACATGGGCAGCTACCGCAGAAGATATGCGACGGCTGGAGAGAAATGAGGCAAGCATGCTCCATTGGATGTGCAGTGTAAATGTGCGTGAACGACCCAGCATAAATGTGTTGAGAGAGAAACTGTGTCTGAGAGGGATAGAATGTAGTGTACGGGAGAGGAGACTAAGGTGGTATGGACATGTGATGCGCATGGAGGATGACCGATGGGTGAAGAAGTGCCAGGAAATGCCAGTTGAAGGAAGACGTGGTAGAGGTAGACCACGAAAAACATGGGCGGAGGTGGTGAGAACAGACCTCAGATCATTGAAGCTCACGGTGGAGATGACGAGGGACCGTGACGAGTGGAGAGATGCTGTGCTGAATAAGACCCGTCCCACCCTTGCAAGCAGGGAAAAGCGGACGTAAAATGATGATGATGATGATGATGATGATGATGATATATATATATATATATATACACGTTGGTGCAGTCTTGGATGAACACTCTGTATTTATATACATATGACTTTATCATACACTTTGGCTGCTAGCATGCTTCTTATTATATACAATAATAATAATAATAATATATATATATATACACACCCACAAACATAGACACTCACATACAGTTGATTCTGTGAGAGAGAAGAGCTGAATTAGACCCTAGTACTTAACTGATACTTATTTAGCAAAGTTGATCTTGGTGGGATTTGAACTCAATTACCATGTTGTTAAACCCTTTTGATACCAGATCACCTGAAACCCCACTGGATTTATGATACAAAGATGCTTATCTTAAAATGTTTATCTTTATATTAAAATATTTCATCATAATTTTGTTTTAGAAATGTTCCTTAAATAATCTTCTAAATGTGTGTATGGACCCATAATTCCTGATGGAGTCATAGGGAGACTGTAGTAACATACAGCATGTCTTGGGCCCTTTACAGCTTACCCCACTGTAGGTCTTAATATAGCTGATTTCTTCCAGGGAAGGAAAGAAAGTGAGAGAACGTTAGAAAGAGATATAGAGAAAAAATCAACTCCAGTATTAGACTGGTATTTATTTTTTTTACTGACCTCGAAAGAATGAAAGGCAAAGTTTACTTTGGTAGAATTTGAACTCAAACAGTTCAGAAAACCAGAACAAATACTACAAGGCATTCTATTTGACATTCTAACAATTCTGCCAGTTCATCGCCTAACATTCTAAATATCAATTTACTAATGTAAAACTTTATTTCATCAAATTCTTCTTAATTTTTAATTATTTTCATAATTAATTGAAACACATAGGCCGTGTATTTCATTAGAAGTACAGTAATAAAAGGGTTATGTTCCAAACGCCATCTTAGTGTTGAAAAAATTAGTTGTATTGCTAAATTCCTAATTTTGGGGTATTTTCAAAATTAATTGAAACATATAGAAATATGTTAAGGAATGGAAAAATCAAATGCTATCTCTAAGAACTCTGCCAATTTACCACCAATCAATTTATGATAAATATACATTATTTAATGAAAACTTTTGTATATTTTAAAGACAGTCTATCTTACTAACTTCAATGGCTTTCATTATAAACTTGTATTTATAAAAATAATCATCATTTAATTACACTTCATTATGTTTCATTTGAATCACTCCTTTTCTTTGAAGAATATACATTATTTTTCATATTTATATATTTTATTATTGTTATTTTTATTTTTCACATTTTATTTTTTTATTTCTGTTAATTTTTATTTTCAATTTTTCATATTTTTATATTTTTAAAGATATTCTATTTATTTTTATTTTTCATTTTTTATTTGAATTTTTATGATTATATTTTTTAAAAATTGAAGTGGCAGGGAATTTTTCCTGTTTCTGATAAATCATTATTCTTCTTGCTGCTGGTGAATATTTTCC
>OZ024743.1:249987635-249992635 GCA_964016885.1 Eledone cirrhosa | reverse complement strand
CTGATATTGTTGTTGTTTCAGTGGATCTGGGGAAAGATGAGAAAGTGGAGTTACCAAATTTCATTAAGATAGAACAGAAAGTTGCTAAAGACTGATAAAAATCTTAAAGTTTGATATTTCGATTTCTGTAATTAGAAGATTTTGATTGGGTGTGAACCTTCGTTGAATTTAATCAGTTGTTATCTTTAATTTATCTCATTTTCAAACGAAGGATTCAAGATGGTGAATTGGTAAAGTCATACATGTGGTATTTGTTCTAGTTTTGCTCCTTTAGTTCAAATCCTGCCACATCGATTTTTTTTTTCATCAAGAGAATATTTAGTTAGATTTGCAGCAAAAATAATAGTAACCCTTTCATTACCATATTTCTAATAAAAGACACTGCCTATGGTTTTCAAATTATTTTGAAAATAATAAAGAATTTGGAGAGATTTAGTAATATAACTGTATCATTAGTTAGCTGTTGTTTCAAACACAACTTAACAAAGTTTTTTTTACACAGAATTATATTGGAAGCATTTTAGATAAACATAAACTAAATTATGGAGGCACATGGCTTAGTGGTTAGAGGATTGGCCTTGCAATCGAAAGGTTGTGAGTTCACAGACCGGGTGATGTGTTCTTTCCTTGAGCAAGACACTTTATTTCACATTGCTCCAGTTTACTCAGTTGTAGAAATGAGATGATATGGCCTGGGGTCCCTATCATTCCACTGTAAAGTGGACGTGTAGGCACCACAGAAAAAAAGCACCCAGCACTCACTGTAAATGAGGTTGGTGTTAGGAAGGGCATCCAGCTGTTGAAATCGAGCCAGAATCAGTTCCCGTCCCACCCTTGCAAGCAGGGAAAAGCGGACATAAAATGATGATGATGACGATGATGATGATGATGATAAACATTATAAAACAAACAGTTTTGTATAATAAAACCAGCAGCAGTTTCATGTTGTTTGGTATCAAAAGTGTTAGAATTTAGCTGTATTTTCATAATTATTATATTTCCTATTTATTGCTTATGAATGAAGGTAATAAAGAATTTCAATCTTAAACAGATCACTTCAGTTTAACATTTTTGTTTAATTATCTTTGCCATTTAAATTAAGTCTTTATAGTAAAAAATATTCTTTTCACAAAAGTTATTTTCCAGAAAATGGAATAGTGAAATGGTAATAGTCACATAATTCCATATCTGTATAGAAAAAGTTGTATAAAACCTTTATGGTGCTAATTTGAGTTATTGCTTCTTGTGACCTTCTAGACAGAAACATTCATCTATTTATAGAATTACTCACATACTGTTCATTCTAAGTAATATTGATTTTTTTCTTTTGGCATTGGAACAATGGGACTCAGGGAAATAAGACTGCGTGAAATACTTACCTTCTTTAAAGACAAACTTCTTAAACTAAAGACAAAACACGTCCACAATTGACTAGTTAATTTATTCTCTAGCCATTAAATTCTACCAAACTAAAAGAAAATAAACAGTCAAAACCAATTCTGATTTGGGATTTCATGGTAGCAATAGTCTTGAGAATATAGGTTAAAATGTAACACTTCAGAAAACCTGAAGGGAAAAATTAGCTTCATATTTAGTTATTTCCTCTGAAAAATAATAATAAAATTTTAACTGTAGATTCATGTTTACAGTAGGCCAACGTCTTATGCAATGAATTGAGTCCTCAAATGGTTCCTGTATTATTTAGAGTCTGTATATGCCTAAAACACTTATATAAAAGTACCGATGTAAGTCAATGTTTTGAAGGAAGTATAATGCCAAGAATCCAACTAGTTGGATTGATTAATTCTCTAGTCACTAAATTCTACGAAACTAATTCTAATTTTGGTATTTTGTGAGTTATGAGAAAATGGGTTAAAATTTAAGGCTTCAGAAAACAGTATGTATGGCATTCACTCCCATTTTATTCTTCTCTATGATGAAGAAAACAGTGATGCTTCTTTTAATCTGGGCTTAATTATGAGCAAACATATGGATTTCCTGAGACCAAACAGGGTAGCTTACTGGGTGGTCATAAGTGTCACTATAATCGTTTGTAATCATTGAAATATCTAGATATTGGTGGCGGGTACAGCTCCAGTAAACTAGGGAAATTCTTAACCCGTTACCATATTTCACATGAAATACACTGTAATTGTATTAATTAATGAAGAATTTGAAGGAATTTACTAATTATAATTATTTCCAGTGTCAGCTGAAAAGTTCATAGGCTGACCAAGATACTCTCATGGAATGACCAAATGAGGTTAATGTTTCAACTTAGTCCCTGGAAAGAACCAATGCAGTTAGTAAAAATAAGAGTTGAAATTAATGCAAGTTATATCTCATAGCTCTAGCAACAATGCTTCACAGTCAGCCAACACATATTTCAGCTTACCTTCGTATCTCCCGTTATATCATGTTTAACTTCAGTAGGAACACTTTAAAATAAGTGGTTCTGCTTCATAGCACTAGAGGTGGTTTTTGGTGGGTTAGTATCAAAAGAGTTAACCTATTTTGCTTCCATTCATCCTTATTTATAATTGACTAAAATTCATTCAAGTTGATACTCCAGCATAGTCAATCTAATGAGGGAAATCAGTGAAATAATAAAAGAGTACATATATATATATTTATACATATATTTATATATATATTATATGTATTACTTAGGTATATATTACATATGATGTCAGAGAAAAACTAGTTCAGTTATTGAGAAAAGAGGAAGTGAAGAATATGAAATTTAAATTGACATTTAAAATATAATTTTCAGTTAGAAATATTTTCTTTATTTACACACTTGTAAAATATGGTGTGTGTGGGAGTGTGCAGATGTGCATGGGTGCATGTGTGCATGTATATATGTATATATACTTATATATATGTCTTTGTGTGTGTGTGTATATATATACACATACACACACAGATATATATATATATATGCACACACACACACACACATATATATATGTATATACATATATATTTATACACGTATATATATATAGCATTAAAACCTCGAGCAATATCCAATATAATGTTACGGCTCCCAATAATATAAATTCAGATAAATGTAATTGTAGAAATAAATCTAACTGTCCTCTAAATAATAACTGTTTAGTTAAAAATATAGTATACAATTGTAATGTCAAAACCAATGAAAATTCCTTTAACTATGTCGGCTCTACTTCCACAGACTTCAAATCTCGTTTCAATAACCATAAATGTTCCTTTACGAATATTGGTAAAAAATCTTCAACTTCTCTATCCAACTTATTATGGATCTTAAAATCCAAGAATATTAACTATTCTTTATCTTGGGAAATTATCTCCAAAGCTCCTTCATACACGGCTCTATCCAAAAATTGCTCCCTTTGCGCTGAAGAAATATTCTTTATACTAAAAAGTAAGAACTCTATTAATTTGCGAAATAATTTATTTAGTTCTTGTAAACATCGTTTAAACTCAACTTTTAGATATATATATATAAAATGTAATATATGGTTAATCTCCTTTACATAATGTTTTCTATATCCAACCACCTACAACCTCATTCTTCAGATTATATCTATATATGTTTAATTTACTTTCTATTATCTCTACCTCATAAATATACTTTATGTTATTACACTTATCAATAGATTAGAACCTTTTTTTATATGACTACTTGAAATTCTTTTAAGGAAAATTTTCCGTGAAAAACTTTCTGAAAGTTTTAGAAAATTCTTTGAAAGTTCCTTTGAAAGATATAGAAAAACCATTATTTTTATATCTTCCAATATTTTATATCTTCAAACATTTTTAATATATGTATCCAAATATTTATATATATGTGGAATAAAATATGGTTTTTATATATAGGTTTTTTATATATATGTGGAATAACCTGTGTCTCGCAGCCATCGTTGCTCGTTTGTTCAACACTGACAAAGGAACGCTGTACTAGTTTCAAGCTTATTAGCTATCGTCAGCAACGTATACCTTCCTGCCAGATGATTGAACGCCTGAAAGTATATACTTTCCTTATGCATATTAACGGCTGAGCAGCCTAATTTGCATATCGAGTGGGTTAATCGGCCGGGTGAACCGAAAACAATAAACGGAAAAAATGAAACGAAATTTCATTTCCCACTCTTAGTACGGCTGTTACTTAAATATAAGTATGTATACGTACATACATATATGTATACAGACGTACAGTAGTATGTATATATATATACATACATGCACACATATATATATATGTACGTATGGATTCACCGATATGCAAATTAGGCTGCTCAGCCGTTAATATGCATAAGGAAAGTATATACTTTCAGACGTTCAATCATCTGGCAGGAAGGTATACGTTGCTGACGATAGCTAATAAGCTTGAAACTAGTACAGCGTTCCTTTGTCAGTGTTGAACAAACGAGCAACGATGGTTGCTAGACACTACGGCTTAATACGGGATGTTTGTTTACAAACACACCGAGCATTATAATAAATGTTCGGTGAATCCATACGTACATATATATATGTGTGTGCATGTATGTATATATATATACATACTACTGTACGTCTGTATACATATATGTATGTACGTATACATACTTATATATATATATATATATATATATATATATATATATACATACACACACACACATAGATGTATGTACATATACATGTGTGTATATATGTATGTGGTGTTTTTGCTTCCTTGCATCTCCATTTTTGTCTTGTCTAATTTTGAACTGTATACATATATATGTCTGTGTGTGTGTATGTGTAAACAGACATACATATGCGCATATGTAAACACACATTTACACACATATATACACATATTTGAGTATATGCATGGATATTAAATCATTCTTTACACAGATTAAACAAAATATTAATATTTTAATAAAATTTCATGTGTAATATATGTCGACTCTGTACTTGTCAATATACTAACAACTAACTATAGTTGTAACTGTTTTTGCTGTTCTTTCATATAAATATATTTTTCT
>OZ024743.1:249977635-249982635 GCA_964016885.1 Eledone cirrhosa | reverse complement strand
TGTATGATTCTGTACGTGAGTGTCTGTTCATGTACTTACAGAGATAAGGATTATATTGTATATACAATGGTGTATTTAATAAATTTGACATGAAGCTTGTGAAATCTTTTTTCTTTGTCTTACTAACCATTCTTTCAAGTGGTATAGTATGTTGGTGTGATGTCATACAGAAGAGGAAATGTCTTGTAAAATATTCTTTACCGTTTTAACATTCGGTAAAATTATTCCACTTCAATACAGATGTCAGTTCTAACATTGGGATCTGTGACTTATGCATGTTGTTGCATTAAACTGCACCTTGCTATACACCATGCTGCACAACTATCTGACTTAATAAGACAAGATGCACAATTGTTTTTATATGATTCCGCTCTCTCTCTCTCACACACATAAATTTAAGAAGAAATCAGGACTTTGTATAGGAAACAATAGAAAAAAGATTCTTCAAATAAACAGCATGGCCTCTTACTCTACCATCTTAACTATATAGTTATCTCTTCATGTCTTCCCTTACTTACAGTCTCTTCCCCTCTTAGCTTCCTCTCTCTTTTTATCTTTCTTAACTTCCTCTCTCTTCTCTCTGTTAGCTTCCTCTCTCCTCTTCTCTCTCTTAGCTCTCACTCTCTCCACTACTATACACTAAACTCCCCCTCTCTCCACTACTATACACTAAATTCCCCCTCTATCCACTTCTATACACTGGTTTTCTCTCATCTTATTTTTTTTACCCCATAGCTTTCCCTCTTTATTTTTTATTTGCCATCCTATATATCTTTATTTTCTACCTTTCTTCACTATCTCTCTTTCCCTCCTCTCTCTCTCTCTCTCTATATATATATATATATATATATATATATGTGTGTGTGTGTGTGTGTGTGTGTGTGTGTGTGTGTCTGTACACATGCGCCTGATGATGATGAAAGCTGTAGAAATCATGGCTAAATGGAAGATAGGCTCTTCAGTTGCATCAAGAACATGACAAACTTTCTTGTGCTGCTGCCATGATAAAATGCACCCAGTACACTCTGTAATGTAATTGATGATAAGAAGGTCATCCAGCTATAAAAACCATACCAAAACTGGAACATGTATAAGCAAGGCATGTCCTCCTGGCCATTCTTAAAAGATAATAGCTGTAATGATCCATTTAACCTATGCTACCATAGAAAAAGGGATATAAAATAAGAGCAGGAAATGAAATGCTTTGTGTCTTTTATTCTGGTTCTTTACATTCTCACTTCAAATCATGCCATGGTCAAATTTACCTTTCATCCTTTTGAGATTGATGAAATAAAGTTGTTTTTGTTAGACCTCCACATTTTCTGACAATGTAGTTCTCAGGAAGATTCAGAGTGACATAATGTGAGACAAGGCTGGCCGTTTAAGTTACATGTACAACTCATTTTTTGCCTGATGAGTGAACTGGAGCAACATGAAATAAAGTGTTTTGTTACCCTGCCCCACCAGTCAGAGAATTGAACTCACGACCTTACGATCAGGAGCTAAACACTTGATGTTGATTTTATCGACCCCCACCCCAATCCCTTAAAATTACTGGCCTTGTGCCTGAAGTAGAAACTATTATTCTATAGACATGAATTTTTGGTGAAACTACCACCCATTTCTGATAATTTTCAGTTGAAATCATTCTATTTCTCTTGGAAACAGTAAATTGTAAGATCGGCTGGCTGGCTGGTTAGCCATCCCCCACACTCCTCTCACCTCTTGCACCTATACCCGCTACACCCACCTCACCTCCTCACCTCCGGCCCATAAATCTGGGGTATAAATCAGAATATTTACGATCAAAACATATCAATATCATACAACACGAGAACATTTATCAAATTTTCACTTTCCTATCTATATTATTTTGTATTTTTCCTATATATAATTTTTCATTTTCCCCTCCTTTTACAGACACAAAGACATTTATACTCATAATCACTGAGACATACATATATATATATACACACACATACACATATATATATATAGTTACTGCAACATACACATACAATGTATACATACACACACTTGCACACATATATGTAGTCACTAACACAACACACACATATATACTCATACATTCACTCACACATATACACATATACCTACACATGTATATATGTCATTGACACACACATATACACACACTCACACATAAACACACTCATACAAATATACACACTCTCTCACACACGCACACACTCACACACACAAATATACATACTAACACATATATAGTCATTGACACACACTCACATACACACACACGCACACACACACACACTCACACATACACACACACTCTCATACACACACCCACGCACAAAGAAAGATATAAAAATATAACAAAAGAGCAATTGACTTGTTTTAGGCTCACAAGAGAGTGACGTGGGGGGATTGTCTGTGTCTGTCCCAGTAAATTAAACATTTAATTTTATTGTTGTTCTGCTCAATATAATATCTTTAACCATTTATTATAATTGCTGTTTCTGATCAATAAAGCCGGTATCAATATCGAAATATATGTTTGTCTGTTTAAATCTGTATGAAATTTCAAGTGAGTTTTAGTTGTGAATATATTGTGTGTGTGTATATATATATATATGTATATATATATATATATATATATATATATATATATATATATATATATATATGTAAAAGTTCTATTTAAATTGTTGGGATGCAACAAGCAAATATTTTTATAACTGATGTAAAGCACTCAACAAATAATTGGAGTAAAAATACGATATTAACAAATGGAAACTACATTTATAAAACCATATTTATTTCATTATACATATTTCAAGGACACCAAGTTAAATTATGGTGTGCTTTCATCAGATAAAATATAATATAGAGCAGTTTTATAAATAAATATTGACATACACTTAAAGAATGCAACCATTACTGTTGGAAGCTTCCGGGAGCTTCCAACAGTAATGGTTGCATTCTGGGGAATACTCATGACTGGGGAATACTCAGCCACTTGCATATTAATTTCATGAGCAAAGAGTTCTGTTATTTAATGATGGTTGTAGCATTGTAAGACTGATTTTTTTAATTATTAGTTATTCAGTTTCTTTGGAAGGATATGTTTTCTCTTTTTCTTTTTCTTCACCCACATATTTCTGGGAGTGTCATGGGTGGAGAGTCCTCAAGCATGCCTTCCAGCAGGTCAGAAGCAACTGTCTCCAATTGACCCAGCTGGATCCCCAAGTGAAACTAGTCAAGCTCATGGACATTATTCAAATATCTTGCTCAGCATCTACCTCCAGGTTTCCTGTTGGTTACTTTTGCCAGTAAAATCTATCCAGCAATTCTTTCCTGAGACATTCTAACCACATGTCTGTAATATGTTTTCTGTCATTAATTAAATAAATTAAACATCATATTATTGTCACTTAATATTTATTTGAGATACTCCCAAGTGGCTAAGATCTGATGATTGTGTCGATTGTAGGTGTATGGCTGATGGGTTCATGATTGGTTTTGATTTAATCTGGATGTATTTACATCCAAGTTAGTGCAGTTGAGTTTTAGTTGTGTGCATGGTGATGGGGAGGGCTTCCACCCATGGAGGGCTTTCCAAATAAAGGATTGGGAACACTCTTTAGTCGTGTCAAGGACATGACAGCCTCCCTAGAGTTTGGTGATCTACACGATAAATGCACCCAATATAGGTTGTAAAGTGGTTGGAGATAGGAAGGGCATTCAACCATAGAAAGCTTACGAAACAAAGGATTGGGAGGACCTTCAGTTGTGTCAAAAACATGACAACCTCTCTTGTGCACTCTGTAGAATGTGAGACCATACATAATAGAAAAAATTGCAGATCTCTGGCCTGACTGGGAGAACAGTGGCCCTGCTCCAGTACTGACTTGGTCTTTAGGGATCTGTCCAATGCTTGCTATGGAAAGTGTACGTTAGAATGACAATGTTGATGATATATATATATATACACATACACACAAACACACACACATACACGCATATACATATATATATACACACACAGACACAGAGAACAAGGATAGAAATGTGCTTTTTAGTGTTTGTATTCTTATAGTTTTAGATAGAGTAACTTTTTTATTGTTTTGGTTCTTTTTATGTGAAAACTCCACCCCAACCACTACTATTCTATATATTATAGAGAAGCAGAATTTATTGATTATAGTATGTTAGGTCTGTCAGGGTGGTGTGATGGGTGGGGTGGGGGAATAACAATAGAGAATAAAAAACATGAAATAATAAGCATTTGGCATGGTTAGATGTAAATTTTAAAAGATAAATGAAATGAGACGAGAGAAATCTAAACAATAAATAAATAAATAAATAAACTAAAATTATTTTGTTTTTGTTTGTTTCATTGAAGAAAAAATCAATAAGAATCTTCCAAGAAAGAAAGGAAAAGAAAAAAAAATGTTAGGGAAAAGAAAGGAGATGGAGAGTGTAAATAATAATAATAATAATTGTTTCTACTTTGGGCACAAGGCCAGCAATTTGAAGGTGAAGGGAAAGTCGATTAAATCGGCCCCAGTGTATTACTGGTGCTCCAGGATGAAAGGATGAAAGGCAAAGCTAACCTCGGTGGGATTTGAAATTAGAACATAAAGCATCATAACTAGATGCCGCAAAGCAAATTGTCTGACCCTCTACCGATACTGCAATCCAATAATAATAATAATAATAATAATAATAATAATAATAATAGTAATAATAGTAATAATAATAATATATAAAAACAAAACAAATAAATACAAGTTTATTGGGTTAAGATTTGTAGAAATAACTCAAGGAATATGAATTTCCATACCATTCTTTAAAAAAAAGCTCCCCCTACACACACACACAAATGTTTATCATGTATAGAATGTTATGTTTATGATCTAAAAGTCATTAACAACTACAACAACATAAACAACTACAACAACATTAACAACTACAACATAAATAACTTCAACAACATAAACAACTAAAGCATAAACAAT
>OZ024743.1:249972635-249975135 GCA_964016885.1 Eledone cirrhosa | reverse complement strand
ATAACCATATATATATGTTTATGCATACACACACACACACATATATATATATATATATACACATACATACAGGCTTATATATGTGTTTGTAGGTAAAAACATAAAAAGTGCAACAAGAGTCATATAGAGTGTATGATGTAAAAATGTCTGGAAAAGGTTGTCAGTATTGAATTTCTTCATTTCTAGCAGCAACAGACATTTATGCAACGTTCACAGAACAAAAAAGGTATACAGAGAAAAACAACAGCAAAAACGAACCATAAAAAATGGCAAAAAAACAAAACAAAACAAAACACAATTTCCTGCTTCAGTATGCAGCATTAATCTATAACAAAATGCACCAAACACGTTAAACAACAACGACTGATTTTATAGTTTAGTTGAAGTATAGTTTTGTTCAAGTATTGGTATAGACTAACTAATGTTAACTAAACTAACTGGACTTACAAGAGACTGAAAATTAGAGATATACACATAGTGAGTGAGAGGGTGTCAGGAAGAGAGGGTAAGAGAGAGGTGGGGTATATTTAACAGTTGAAGTACTCCACTTTATACAATAAAGTGCAGATGGAAAAAACCACATGGCTGAAAAACAAATTTTTATTTTTATTTATTCATTCATTCATCTTTTTCAAATATGTTCTTTGAAATTTTTTTAGTGCATCTCCCTCACTATCCTCCAGTGTAATTCATTTGAAGTTCTGTTTGTCAGGACCATGAGACAGTAGGCCAAATACATTCTAATAATATAACATTGTTTTACTTTGGGAGAGTCAGGTTGCCAATAAAAACACATGCACTAGTTGAGTTTCACTTTAGTTTTATTAATAGTTAGGTAACTAATTCATTATTTGGTTAGTTTACAAAGACAAGATGAAGTAACTAGAACAAGTTGAAAAGAAAGAGGAGACACAGAGGAGAAAAAATAGTCATTAAGAAGGTCACACGATGTGTTGCAAAAGAGCTTTGATAATTAAATATGACAATTAAACAACCATTCAATTACTAAACTAACTTAGGAATGGATTAGTTAGCTACTGAACTAATAAAATGAAGTGAAACCCAACTGATGCATGTGTTTTTCTTGGCAACATGACCCTCCCAAGGTATAACAATATCTGTTTCAACATATGATCTCATATCAAGAATCTTACAAAACAAATACAAAAATAAAATAAAATAACACCAAACAATAATAAAATTAAGGTAGCAGATGTTGATGGCCTTGCACAGAGATGTTCTAGCATGCACAATATTATCCATGTTCACTTCACTTATGAGCACAATGATTCTTTTGTTGTTGTTGCTTAGTTTGTTTGTTAGTTTGTTTTTTGTAAAAGCCAAATCTTAAGATAAAATGTTTATTATCGAGGGATAAGCAATCAACAATATAAAACTGTCATCTATTTTCAATATAACTTCCCATGGCAGTTTTTCAAAACTTCTCCACTTACAATTGTTTCTGAACTTGTAATAATAGTTGGTTAGCATATTTTGTTTCTTCTGACCAGGCACAGTTTGCTTGTGTGGTTTGCTTTATGACCATGTAGTTTCTAGTGTGTTTGTGTTTGTTATACATGTGAGGTCTGGAGGAAGGGGTAGTGTTGATACCCTTCACAGACCCACAGAGACCGTAGAGATTGATTCTATTGATGTTTGACTTAAACTGTTGCTTGACAATCTTGTACATATGACATGAGCGAAGAAGGAAATCCAGAAGTTTAATGTTCTAAGTAGGGAATGGCTGAGGGTAGTGTTTAGTGTGGCATTTGAAGGTTAGGCACAACAAGGGTGATATGTGGGGGTGATGAGTGAGTGAAGGGTGCTTGAATGCAGATAGTCTGAGTTTAGCTAATTACCATCTTTTTTTAATATTTAAGCATCGCAGTCTACTTTTTGTCTGTTTCCAAGGGTTCTTTACCCAATTTATTCAACCATTGTTTATAATTGTCAACTATTATTATAGTTATCTGCATTGCTGTAACTGTATTTTGAAATGTTCCAATGTTCTGTCAGCTCATGTACAGTCTCTGTACTAGCGCTCTACTCACTGTTATCAGGTCGAAGTTGGTCATCTGCAGGTTTGAGCTCTGTGAGTTGAACTGGTTATTTCAGTGAATCTCTCTCACTATCCTCTGCAGTATTCTACCCACTGGCACCATGATGTGTCTTATGCCTAGGGTTCTGCAACCCAGAAAGTGTTCTCTTACTCTGTCTGGGTTTGTATCATTGGGGTAACGATGATTGAGTATTCTTTCCCATGTTTTGTAAAAACAATGTATTTGTACAGAAATTTGATAGCTAACAAATATATTCTAACATAACACTTTAGGTTAAATACCTGTGGCACTACCAAGCTATAGCAAATAATTAGGAATCAAACTAAAAACAAAATGTAAAAAAGGTGAATTATTTCATGCCTTAAACGTCTTGAACTAATAAATAATGTTTTACAGGATTGGCCTCAATAATTCTTTCCTGCATAATCTGACATCTTGTT
>OZ024743.1:249966154-249972435 GCA_964016885.1 Eledone cirrhosa | reverse complement strand
ACTAGTTGCTCTCATCCAGAAAATTTTGACCCAGGATTGATGAATATTTTCCATTAAAATTTGACCTGGTACTACTACTGGTGTGTGGGAGGGGAGGTATTGCTGGTTGATGATAAACTCTATAGGCATGGAAGTACCCTTAGCTGAGCCTATCTGAGATGTGCACAAGTTGGTGAAACTGTCCACTGTCTGAGCATTGCAAACTTTTGGGTTTATGTCAAACATCTGCTGTTATGAGTGTGACAGATCTGGCTACCAGATTGTAAAGATAGTCCTGCTACCTTCTTTTAGCTAGAAAGAGCAGACATTTTCTACCTACCTGGTGACCATGGCAAAAGGTTGTATGGAAGATATAACTGAAAGGGCTTGAGACAAACACTTTCTCATCTGGCCAATCCCTCATTCACTTTTTCAAGGTAGACTTGAAGAAGAATATCATGATGGAGAAGCTAATGCTTCCTTCCAGCCATTTTGTTGAGTGGTAGGTGAGAGTGGTGAACAAGGTCTGAGTGAATGGGCCTGTCCTGAGTATATATCTATAAATTGGAGCAGAAGAAATGGGATGGATACTTGCTTTAGTGGTCAGGGTAGCCATGGCTTTTATGGGAATTGTCCACATGTGGCCCTAAGAAGTCTCCTCCCTATCCAGGAATTTTCTTTGTAATAATTTTATTTTGTTTTGTCCTGTGCTGTTCTTAATGTTTTCCATTGTGTTTAATAAAAAAAATCTTCATTTTGGCAGAATCGGTAGAGCATCAGATAAAATGCTTTGCAGTATTTAGTTATAGCCCTTTACATTCTGAGTTCAAATCCTGTAAAGGTTAGCTCTGCCTTTCATCCTTAAGGGGTCAATAAAATAAAGTACCAGTAATGCACTGGTGTTGATTTAGTCAACTTCCCCTTCCCTTCAAATTGCTGGTCTTGTGCCAAATGTAGAAACAATTATTATTATTATCATTTTGTGCCATCTTGTTAATGTCAGCCCTGTGTGGATAAAGAAAGCATTATCATCATCATCAATATCATTAATCATTAATGTTGTTTTTGTTATTATTACAAACGACTTAGACAAAAGCTGCAGGTGTTACGGCATCGAATTGATTAGAGCAGAATTGTTTTGTGTTTACCCTTAGTACTAAGAACTTGACAACAACAACAACAACAACAACTGCAAAATAACTATTGATTAACACAAAAGAAATAATTAAAAAACTATATTTAAAAATACCAAAAAATGTGAGATAAAAGAAATAGAGAAAAAAAAGATAAGGTTTTAAAAAAATCTATATATGAAGGAAAATAGAGGAAAAATATATATATATATATAAATACACGAGCGATTTATGGAAGATGTGTTAGAGAATGTATGAGTGTGCAGTTAGTGGGAATGACTAGTAATGTGGAGTATTGGTAGTGAGGGAAAGGTAGGGGAGGGACGCATGGTTTGTGTTTAATGAGGGGTGAAAAGTAAGTTTAACATGCCTAATAATCTTTCTCTGTGTTTATTTACTTAAAGAAAGGAAATATATAAAATAGAATGAGGAAGAAAATAAATAATATAATTCTTGTTGAATGTTGAGAGTGGATGTGTGTGTGTGCATGATTGTTGTGTGTGTGATTCTTTGGTGAATGTGTGAGTGTGATTGTCAGTTGTGTGTATGTGTTGTGTATGAGAGTCTTTGTTGTATGTGTATGCGTATGTGAGTCTTTGTTGAATGTGTGCATATGTGTGAGATTGTCTGTTGTGTGGGTGTATGATTCTTTATTGAATGTGTGTGTGTGTGTTTCTTTCTCTCTTGAATGTGTGTGTGTGATTCTTTGTTTAATAAAACAGATTCAAATATTTCTTGATCATCTAGTTTAGATAAATATTTAGGATTTAGATTTTGTTTTGTCGGAAGGTTTGGGGATTTTATTTTCATTTTATTTCTTGTGTTGTTTTTTATTTAATCTTTTAAGTTTTTATTTTTATTTTCATTTTTTTATTTATTTAAAAAGGAAATTTTATTTAATTTTTTATTTATTTAATTTTTTTTTTTATTATTTTTTATTTTCAATTTAAAATTCTTTTTCAATTTTTCTTTTTATCATTTCAACAATCAAGCACAATTACACGAACCATTACACCTGATCACAAATTTATTTGTAAAAAGTCAACAGGAAATTATACATACCTTGAATCTTATTCTTTTTTTTTTTTTTTACCATACAGCTCTCAGGTAATCCTAACCTAACATGATCTTTCTTTCTCACTATAACAAAACAAAACAATGCAAATATAACTAAAAAAAAACGATGCAAAGACAAGGAGGGAAAAACAATAACGAAGGAGAACAAAAGAGACTCCACTGTGACATTGACATTAGTATTCTTCCTTCTCTTCATCTAGTTTAAACCTAACAAAAATAACAAACATTACAAACAACAATAACAACAACAACAATGATACATTGTAATTTATTTCTCTCAAATAAAAAAACACAACAATGATGATGGTGGTGGGATAGCAGTAGTAGTAGAAGTAGTAGTAGAAGTAGTAGAAGTAGAAGTAGTAGTAGTGGTGGAACAATACTGTGGTAAAAGCTCCTTGTTGGAATATTATTGTTACTTCTTTCTCGTGGTTTTAACACACACTAATGAACACTCACAAACACACACACACACACATATATATATATGTCATCATCATCATTGTTTAACGTCCATTTTCCAAGCTAGCATGGATTAGCTGGGTTGTCCCATTAGAGGCAAGTCAGGTGACCGTGTTTTGCTCATACAGAACTGATTTTAGCTTGGTCTCTATGGCTGGATGCCCTTCCTAGCACCAACCACATTTACAGTGTGGGCTGGGTGATTTTTGTTGTGACTGCTACCCAATCACTTTACAGTGTGGGCTGGGTGCTTTTAGTCGTGACACCTACACGACCACTTTACAGGGTGGGCTGGATGCTTTTTTGTGATACCAATATGACTTTACAGTGTAAAGGTGGCATAGACAGAGGTGTGTGGATGGGTGTTGGGGCGTGGGGAGAGTATGGAAGGGGTTATAGTGGTTATGAATTACTTACTAAATGTATGTTTGAGTCCATGTGCATTGGAAGGCATGTCTTCTGTATTATTGCATAATACCGAATATCTCGGTCCTATGTCATTGTCTTTGAGAGATGCAATTGTGCAAGGTCAGCTTTTATCAACTTATCTCATGTCTTCTTGGGTCTTCCTACTCTATAGCTTCCATCAACTTTGATTGCTCTGCACACGTTTATACAACTGCTGTCTTTCATATGCATCACAGGACCATACCAACACAATCTCCTCTCTGGTATATTGCATCTCATCCCTCTTATGCCTAATTTCTCTCTCAGTTCATTTAGACTTTGACATTCACGTATATTATTATTATACATTCATCAGAGCATGCATGCTTCATTTCTTTCCAATCTTTGCAGTCCCTCTGCACACAGTGCCCAGGTCTCACTACCATGTAACATTGCTGTTCATATACATCCTTTTCATTTTAAGGGAAAAACCTTCAGTGGCTAACAGCCATAGTAGCTCCCTGAACTTTCTCCATCCTATTCTTACTCTGGCTACTGTATATTCTGAACACCCTCCTCCACTGTTGATTTCGTCACCCAGGTAATGGAAGGTGTCGACTATTTCTATAGAACTGGGTGGGCATTTATGCCATAGAAAGCTTCTCATACAAAGGATTGGGAGGGCCCTTCAGTCATGTCAAAGACATGCCAACATCTCTCATGCTGGTGCACTTGGTAGAAGGTGAGACCATATATAAGCAAGATGCCAACATGTCCAACCCTAGGTAGCAGAAAAAAGCAGACATTAAATGATGATGATTATTATATATATATATATATATATATATATATATACATACATATATACATGTGTGTATATATGTATACACAGGTGTGGAAAGACCAGTACCATGTGTGTATGTACAGAGAGAGGGGAAGAATGTAGCTGGAAAAGGTTGGGCATATAAAAGCAGTAATGGAATTAAAGATATATTATATTTTTGTTAAAAATGAGTAAGTAGAAGAGATAATCCTTTTGACTGACTTCAATAGTAATATCACAAAATTCTTCATTTTAAACACCATTCCTGTTGCTGGGTGTTTCTTCTAAAACTTTTAGAAAATGCATATAATGTATTGTATATGTGTGTGTATTATACTTTTGTGTATGTTTTATATATCTGAATAAGAATGAGAAATGAGATATTTGTAACTAGTAAATGTTTCTAAAAATAAGCAAATATATATATATATATAGGAAAATAGTCAGGATCCCGACGGCAGAGCTCAAGCCGTTTTGACGGCTATTTCTGTAGTCCAGAAATAGCCATCGAAATGGCTTGAGCTCTGCCGTCGGGGTCCTGACTCTTTTCCTATTACCCACTCTACTACCCAAGTATTGAGTGCTCTGGTGCGTTATGGTCCACCTGGTTCCTTACCACACTTCCTTCGTTATATATCTATACTATAAAGCTGACGACCGTATGTAGGTAACAAACTTTCCGCCATACGGCTGGACCAAATAGCACCAAATTTGCACCATAGATGTAACTTTTTCCAAGTAAAAAGGTGAGGGTATTTTTGTCTACTGAATTTTATTAAAAGATTATAAGACATTATTTAAGGGCGGTGGATTGGCAGTATCGGTAGAGGGTTGGACGCCATGCTTTGACGCATAGAGTTACGGTCCTTGCCATTCTGAGTTCAAATCCTGCCGAGGTTAACTTTGCCTTTCATCCTTTCGGGGTCGATAAAATAAAGTACCAGTAATACACTGGGTAATTGCTGGCCTTGTGCCAAATGTAGAAACAATTATTTAAATATTCACTTCTTTAAAATTTCAAATGTCAACACTTCCGGTTATACGTCATTCCTCACTTTTTCTTATGACGTCGCACAACATTCCCCTCTTTTTCTGAGTCTGTCTTTGCTGCCTGTATTAGATAACGTTTTTCGAAATATTTACTTCTGCGTTCACAGATGGATATTTTTAGTTTCAGAAGATCCCGTTAAGGGTGAAAGCAGCCATTCTTTGCTTAAACTTTAATCTGTTATTTTAATATATATATTTGTATACAGATATTTTTGCATACACAAAAACAAAAAGCTATTTATTTCACGAAAGCACAGACGGCTTATCGTCATTGTTACTGTTTGAGATTAGAGGACCACAGTCTTTCCAAGATCTGAGAACCATCAATGGCCATCAATGTTCCACTTACCGTTTGGCTTGCCAGATGTGTGGTATGTTACATGATGACAACCATTGGCACCTCACCCTGCAAGAAGCAGCAACTGCTAAAGTCCCTTCTCAGCTGCCAATACTTTTTGCTATTATGGCTGCACAACTGCGATCTCGCCAACCCTCTCGCAATGTGGAACAACGACCGTGAAAGTCTAGCTGAGGACATACTCCACCGCACACGCAGACACAATCCAAAAGTAACGTACGATGTCGTTTTCAATGAGGTGCTCATTTGTCTTGAAAACAGTGTTCTGGAGATTGGTGGTAGGCCTCTAAGTCACTACAGCTTACTTGCTCCTGACAGGAGTGTCCAGAGGTCAACGTCTACAGAGCTTCTCCACGAGACGAGCTACGAAATCAGTGATTCTTCCATGGTCAATTGTATGTAGGATGCTCTAGGGTGAGCTCACCAGGGCGTGCGGTATCTTTCAACTGGAGTGTAGAGGGGATTCCTGAAAAGATAAAATTCTGGTATACCTAGCCGGGCGCCAGCCGGACGGGCCAGCTAGTATATATATATATAGACAGACAAAGAGAGAGAGGGGTAAAAAAAGAAAACGGACACAGAGAAGAATTACACAAAGTTTTATTAGTTCTATGCTTGTATGGAAAGGAAAAAAGATGTATTAATGTATCAGACTTTAGTCCTTCATTGTGAAAGGAGACCAGGAGAAAGAAATGTGTGTGTTTGCGTAAATATGTATGAATGGCCCAAACCATGTCCCAATTAATATTTTATCAAAACATATGTAAAGGAAGTATAATAGATATATCTGAAATCCATCTTTAAACTTAAACCCATAAACTTCTGTAATCAGATGGAAACATATATTAAATACTTTGAAGATAGTTAATTAGTGAAGCATAGTAATTAGAGCAAGCTGTTTATATAGATTAATTCCTGAACTTTAATTAGCAAATGAGTGTAAAGTAATTGCCTTAAATATAAGCCTAATTAGTCCATTATTATTATGTTGACAATAGCTTGTACTTGGTAG
>OZ024743.1:249913654-249961154 GCA_964016885.1 Eledone cirrhosa | reverse complement strand
TTGAGATTTTCTACATCTAAGAATTTAATTCCTCTCAATACTCTGATGTACACACTTACATATATATATATGTATATAAGTATATATATATAGTGTATGTGATTCAGTAAATTACTAGTTGTGCTACCAAAACGAGCACTCAATGCACAGGCAGAGTGTATATACTAAGAAGAATTATGAAGTTTCATTTACATGTATTTAGATTTTTATTGTGTATTGAACTGTTAAGCGTGTTTTGCAGAGTATTGATTCAGGGTCACCTACAGAAGTTATGGACCTGACTCCATTATCAATCTACTCGACAGACTAGCAATTCAGTAAAAAATACAGTATATATATATATGTGTGTCCCAGGTTCAATCGAGGTAACAGTAAGTGAGGTACTCAATACATTAGTAGAGTGTAAACATAATGTTTAATATAGACTGGCTTCTACAAGACTAGAACTTTTTCATTCAAAAGAAATCATCAAGGCTTTCCTGATGATTTCTTTTGAATGAAACAGTTCTAATCCTGTAGAAGCCAGTCTATATTAAACCTTATATATATAACGAAGGAAGTGTGGTAAGGAACTAGATATACCATAACACACCAGAATACTCAATACTTAGGGTAGTAGTGTGGGTAATAGGAAAATGTTTAACCCCGACGAGAAATAGCCGTCGAAACAGCTTGAGCTCTGCCGTCGGGGTTAAACATTTTCCTATATATATATATATATACACATAAACATATGGTTTCGATCTCCTCAATTTCACTCACAAGCTATTATTAATCATCTTGAAGCTAAGGTGGTGGTTGTAGTAATAGTAGAAAAGAAATCCAGAATAACACAGAAAAAGTCAAAATAAATATAAAGATATGAGGAAGGAGGAAAGAGTGAAGGTAGCACACCATACAGCTGTAGATTCTAATGCATTTTTTCCTCTGTAGATTTGCAATAAAGCTAATTGTTTGAAATCTTTGATCAGTTCAATAAACTCCAATAACAGGTAAAAAAAAAAACAATCTATCTTTTGTGAAGTACCACCAGTTGCTCTTTTTCTTTAAAAGAAATCCAGTTACATGAAAAAAACTTTCGCTGGATTATTTTGGGATAAGGGTGTGTGGGGTTTAGAGTAAATGTTCTCTAGAAGACCCTAATTCCAAAGACTGCTGGTATTACTATACTATGCTATGCTATGCTACACTATACTATGTTTTAGTTCTTATGTGCATTTTAATTTTATTTTTGCTGCTGTTTTTTTCCTTTCTTTTTCTGTTTTGTTTTTCAGGTGGGGTAGGGATAAGTGTGTGTGTGGTGGGGGGTCCTTTCGTAGGTACTGTTGTTGTTACTTTTGTCATTGAGTTTTACTGTTGTTGTCGCTTCTGTTGTTGTCATTGTTGTTGCTGTTGTTGTTGATGTTGTAATTATTGACATTGTTGTTGTAGTCACTGATGTTGTAGTTGTCATCATTGTTATTGATGTTATTATTGTTATTGTCATTTCTGTTGTTATTGTTAATGCTGTTGTTGTTGTTACTGTTGTCATTACTGTTGTTGTTACTATTCTTGTCACTGCAGTATTTGGTGTTGTTATTGTCATTGCTGTTTTCATGTTGATGTTATTGTTCATGTTGTTGTTACTGTTATCATTACTGTTGTTGTTGCTACTGTTGTTGGTGGTTTTATCTTCTTTAATTCATTTAACACGAGAGATTACACATATAGGTATATGTGTCTTGTTGTTGTTGTGGTGGTGGTGGTAGTGGTAGTGGGTTGTGGTTAATAGTGGCAGTGGCAGTAGTGGTGGCATTGAAGCTGATTGTTATGATGGTGGCAGTAGTGGTGAGAGGTTGTGATGATGGTGGCGGTGGGAGTGGTGAGTGGAGGTGATGATGGTAGTGGTGAGGGGGCATTGGAGGTGATAGTTATGATGTTTGCAGTGGTTGTGGGTTGCGATGATGGCAGGGGTAATCAGTGGTTGTGACAATGCTGGTGGTGTAACTTAGGGCCTTTGGAGTAATCTTACTCAATCAGTGCATAGCTCGAAGATCAGAATGTCCTTCTAGATAGAGTCACTACTATGGTCATGTGGTTAGAATATCTAAGGAGGGAATCACTGGACAGATTTTACAGGCAAAATCAGCCAGCAGGAAACTCAGCAAGATGATTGGATAACATCCATGAGCTTGACTAGTTTGCTAAGAAATCCAGCCAGATCAATTGGAGACAGTTGCTTTAAACATAATCTGCTGGAAGATGTGCTTAAGGATTCCACCCTTTGACCCTCCTGGGAATAAGTAGGTGAAGAGGAAGGAGAGGTAGTGGTGGCAGTGGTGGTGGTAGGGGTGTAAGAGTTGAAGGTTTTTGTATATGTGAAGGATAGTCAGTCATCATATCAGCAGCAATACCATTATTTTCTTAGTTCAAAATAAAGTACCAGTAATGCACTGGGTAATTGCTGGCCTTGTGCCAAAAGTAGAAACAATTATTTTGTTAGTTCAACATCTATGTAACCCTTCTGAAACAAGAAGCAGAATAGACATGCCAAAATAGATTATATATTCTTTTATTCTTTTGTTGGTTCCAGTTGTTGGACAGAGGCGATGCTGGAGAACTGTCTTGAAAGAATTTAGACAACTATATCTGATGTTTATTCTATCAATATCTATTCACCAAACCACTAAGTTACAGAACATACAAACAAGGAATATAAATACACATATGCACATACACACACACACACACACACACACACACACACACACACACACACACACACACACACACACACAAACACACACACATGTGCACGCACACATACACACAATGGGCTCTCACACAAGTTGAAGCAATTATTATTTTTCAGGAGCATTGAGAAGAAAATGAGTGCAATAAGATTATGCATCTTCCTTCCCCAGCAATCCTCTACCCAGCTGGTGATTATCTCTATGCTAGAGGATTGCCCATAGAAATTATTTTAAAAATTACACCAATTAATTTTTACTTATTCTCTAAACTAACAAGAGAGGAATTTCTCTGTCAAAAACTATCTTATCAAATGGTTTTAGTTATTTCCTTGCATATTCAGTCAGGACTATGCCTGTACATATATGTGTGTGTGTGTGTGTGTGTGTGTGTACACACATGTGCAGGTGTGGATGTGTACTTGCATATATATATATATGTGTGTGTGTGTATATATTTCGGTATATGTATGTGTGTATACACACACACACACACACACACACAAGCAGTCACACTGAAATCATATATTTCTATTGCTATTGAAATATATAGCAACATTATAATAGTTCTAAATCTGTTTGCTTTCTTTTATAAAATATGTGCATCATAACCACCATCATATATTTTCTTTCCTTGCTTGCATGGTTTGGATAGATTATCATGGTTCGAGAGTAAGCAAGATGTAGATCCACATCTTGCGTTTATCTTCCACTTTTGTCATGGTTTCTTTAGCTTCACATCTTTCCTAATGCCACCACATTACAGAGTGTACTGTATATATACTACATATGCTAAATAGTTACTATATTTAATATATATTTACTATATATCATAAGCATACTATAAATACTATATATTTGCTATATGCTATATATACTACATATTTACAATATGTTTGCTATATATACTATATATACTACATATTTACAATATGTTTGCTATATATGCTATATATACTACATATTTACAATATGTTTGCTATATATGCTATATATACTACATATTTACAATATGTTTGCTATATATGCTATATATACTACATATTGTTTTATATTTAGTATATATATTTTATATGCCATAAATACTAGATTTACACATCATTATCATCGCTTAACATCCATTTTCCCTGCTAGACAAGTCAGATCAGATGACTGTGTCTTGCTCACACAGAACTGTTTCTGGCTTGGTTTCTACAGCTGGAAACCCTTCCTAATGCCTATCACATTTACTATATATAATATAATGGCTATATTTACTATATACTATATAACTATATATACTTTATATGTAGGATATAAACTATAAAGCCATGTATCTGCTCACGATAATAAAGTTGTGAGTTTGATTCCTTGTGGCACATTGTGTCCTTCAGTAAGACACTTTATTTCACTTTACTCCAGTCCACTCAGTTGGAGAAAAATGAATTGTATCTAAAATCTAGGGGACAGCCTTGCCACAACCTATGTCATGCTGAATCTCACCAAGAATTATTTTAATGGTACATGTTTTTGTGGAATTCTCAACCACTAGGTGCCAAAGTATCATCATTAAGTTTATTCAGGTGTGACACATGTTTCACAATTGATCAGCTCAAGATTCAATCTGTATTGATCAGGCCCAACTATGGAACCAATAGCTCATCAGCTAATTGAATACTGAATACTTACTATGTTTACTACATATTTAGTATATATATATATATATATATTTAATACAATAACAGAGATAGCTTAAAGCTAAACTCCGACTGGTAACCATCTCACTCAACAAACATTAGGTTATATGTTAGTATAAACCCAATTTAAGTGTTTGGGTGCTAACTATATGTATTTTGTGGAAAGCCAGTTGTATTATTTTATGAGATATAATTAAAGTTAAAATATATCTATATATATATATATATATAAAATTTGGTCGTTTTGGAAGCCTTAATAATGCAGATGGGTAAATCTCCAGGTAACAGAATCTGGTGGTGAAGAGAGAGATGTAAAAGGAAATGTAGAATGAGATGTATAGTGTGTAGAGGAACGTAGGAAAGAGCATAAAAATAAAAATAATATCACGAGATAGAGTTACCTTGGGAGAGATTCAATTGTCCCTATATTTCGAATTTCGCATGCATCAACTGGGGGGTTTTCTGAGGGAGAAAGTTATCTGTCGGAGAGGAATGGTACGTGGCCGCTGTTGTCCGCCATTTGTGTACAACTGAGATATTCTGTAGAGCGCGCGAGCACGTGGAATAGGTGCGGTCAAGCAAAGGTCAAGGCAGTTCATCTTTACTGTGGGAGTGGGATGGTGCTTCGCTGTCAATCCATTATACTACCTATATTTGTTACTGGCAGTGTAGTAGTCTGCCTGGTTGTCGCTTGTTGGTCGGTGGATGGTGGGAGCGCTATACACACAATAACAATCGTTCGGATGCCACTGTGTGTGTGTGTGCGTGTGCTGTTGTCTTATTTGTTTACACCAGCCACCTCGTCTCACTTCTCTCGGATCGGTTATTTATTTGTGGTCCTAGGCGTTTGATCCAAAGTGCTTCTTTGATTTGTAACGTGCCGACGTTGCGTTCTGTCACTAGCACTGTGACAATGGGCCTTCTGTCTTTGTTTCTGCATTTGGTTATGTGTTTCCGGAAAGACGAGGTCCTGGTGTTCATGTGCTCCTTGATCCGGATATGTAGTGGCCAGATTGTGCTACGGGATTGTGCTACTTCTCCCAAGGTAACTCTATCTCATGTTATTATTTTTATTTTAACACTCTTTCCTACACACTATACGTTTCATTCTACATTTCCTCTTACATCTCTCTCTTCACCACCTGATTCTGTTACTGGAGATTTACCCATCTGCATTGTTGAGGCTTCCAAAACGACCAAATTTTTTTTTATTCCACAATGCTTCAAGCAAACTTCAATACCCTCTTATATATATATATATATATATATATATATATATGTATGTAACAGGTAAACAGTAATAACATCACAATCGGTACAGTATATGGAAGGAATATATTAGGTTAATGCTTGAAATAGCAGTAAGAGGGTCTTAACATTTCGGACACTAGTCCTTCATCAGAAGAAAGAATGAGAAATAAGATAGATTGGAGGGTGTGTAAGCTTGCGCGTGTGTGTGTGTGTTATTATACATACGTACGAAGCTTAGAGGATATGTGTGTGTATATGTAAGTAAAAGAGTGTGTATGCTTGTAAGTACCAAGCTATCAGCAAAAGTATGTTAATATAAGGGTGTGTCTATACAGAGCTGTGAAGGGAAAAGTGGAGTGTGCGTTTTTTGTTGGTCTGTATTAGCTGTAAGAGTATATGTTTCTGACCATAAGAGAGCCATAGGAATCTGGGGGTGAATGTACAAACACGTGTATGATAAGGAACGATATATATATTTAAATTTTTTTTTTCTTTACTTGGACCTCCTTTATTTCTGTTTCTCCTTTGTGATCCTATCTCTATTTTGTCAAAATTTCTTTCCCCTTTTCCATATACAGCATGAAACTAATAAGACACTTTTGTACTTCTGTTTGTTGTCTCCTTGAACTATATATATATATATATATACACACACACACACATATACATATATATATTATAAGCATATATTAATTAGTTGCTTCTGTTATTAATGTCTTTCTTCTTCATTTTATTTATTCCTCAGAAATCCTGATTCCTTGAGTACTTATGGACTTACCACCCCTAGTCCATCTGCTGCATGTATGCACACCACTAAATGTAGTATAGGTGCCTTCAGCCATTCAGGCTAATCCACTGAACTCACCAAAATGATTTTAGGACATCATTCAACCTTCAAGAAACTTGTTTAAGATGCCAGGTTTGTTATTTAAATCTATTTTCACTTTCTTTTGTCCTCTAGTACTTGTTTTTATTCTTATTACTGGTTTCAGTCATTAGACTGCTTCCATGCTGGGACATCACTTTGATTTGTTGATCATATTGGCCCAAAACTTTTTATTTTGTTTCAACCAAGGTGACAACATGCAATGTGAGTAAACCCAAACTTGAAACCATGGGGTTACAAAGCAAAGCATAGCTAACTCCTTAACCACACAGCCATGCCTGTACACCTATTTATTGATACTTGAATTATATTTTATCTTTACAAGATAATACACTTCCAACTAGAATTAGTCTCTTAAAGGAAATAGATTTTCTTGATATAAGGATAAAAAATAAACTCTTAGATATATCCAGTGTTTTTCCCTCCCATTTGTAAATTCTGATGGATACAATCCTATATAAGACATATTCTAAAATTTAGTTTCCAAACAAATTTTGGTATATTTTCAAAATGCATTTTTAAAAATCTTTTTCCTCTTCATACAATTCAAAACATGTTTAATCTCCTAATATGGTTTTATTTAGAAATTAAATTATTTATTCTTAGAGAAACAAGACAAGACAAACTGTCATATATGTGCTTTGATTACAGGTTGTTGTTGTTGTTTAAAATATTTGGATTTCTTTCAAAATTTTGAAGTGACTAACAAGAAGTCGAAGCGGTGGGGAGTTCAATAAATTGCACTAAAAATATCACATTGGTAAAACTAGAAACATAGAATGTCTTTGATTTCGGTTGTGTTCAATAAAATAATTATTTATTACCACTTCTGATGATATTTTTAGAGCATCCCTCTCTCTTTCTCTCTGCATACATATATGTGTGTATGTATATATATATGTGTGTGTGTGTATATATATGTATGTGTGTATATATATATATATATATATACGTATATATATATATGTATATGGGAGAGGGTATGTGTGTATGTTTGTATCTATATATGTGTGTGTGTATATATGTGTGTATGTGTGTGTAGAGAGAGCGGGATAGAAAGAGAGATAAATATTACTTGATTTTCATATTTACCTTACTTTTCTAAAAGTTTTAATACAGCTGAAAAACTTCAAAATTGAAACCAAATATAAATTTGAAAAGTCTTATCAATTATTTGAGAATGGAAAATGAGAAAGAGAGATAATATATAGAGAGGGAGTGAGATGGTGGAAAGATAGAGAGATGGTAGTGAGAGAGAAAAATGATAGAGAGTGACTGTAAAACCATAACTATCGCAGCAGTACTAACTTTTTATATAAGAAGACCAAAGATTTTTTGTTATTTAATTTATTAATTTTTTTTTTTGAAATCCCAATGACAAAAGAGGAATACAATTTATGTCGAAATGATGTAACAAAAAAAGACAAAAATATTTGCATTATACAATTGTTTCTTTTACAACAGGTTAATCACAAATAATATTGATTATTTTCTGTCTATATATCAATAAAAGGTATTGGGATTATAATAGAAATGTAGAAGAATTACTGAGATTTTTGGAATGAATATTTTCTGTGCTTTTCTCCCTATCTTTTCTCCCTATATCTCCCTACATATCTTTCACAATATTAACATTCCAAAAGTCAATAGGAAGTAAAGCTATTTTTGTTATTTAACCCTTTTCATACAAATTTGCATGAAACTGTCCCTTTGTTCCATGATACTAAGCTGTTTAGTTTAAAATGTTTATATTTATCTAAAAAATCTTCCATCAAAATGCTATGTGCTCAATTGTGAGGAAGTACATTATTCTATTAAATCCCTCCAAATTCTTGGTCATTTTCAAAATTATAGGCAATGTTTTTCTTTGGAAATATAGTAACAAAGATAACATCAAGTTAAAAACTTACTTCAAATACATGTAACATATTGGACTCAACCCACTAGTGGTACACATCATCATCATCATCATACGTCCGCTTTTCTCTGCTTGCAAGGGTTGGACGGGTCCTATTCAGCACAGCATCTCTCCACTTGTCATGGTCCTTCATCATCTCCTCAGTGAGTTTCACCGATCTGAGGTCTGCTCTCACCACCTCCGCCCATGTTTTTCGTGGTCTACTTTCTCTGCATCTTCCTTCTACTGGGATTTCTTGGCACTTCTTTACCCAGCGGTCATCCTCCATGCGCATCAGATGTCCATACCATCTCAGCCTCCTCTCCTGCACACCACAACTTATCCCTCTTATACCCAGTTTCTTTCTCAACAGATAATTTGTTGTTAATACTAGTTAGTGAATTAAGTCTACTAGTCTAGTAGATCACAACAGGATGTGAATACAGAATGCAAAGATCCAGAATAAATACTGCAAGGCGTTTTGTCAGATACTCTAATAATATTGCTAACACCCTCAGCTGGACTGGTATTTTATTTGATCAAACTTGAAAAGATAAAAAGCAAAGTTGAAAAAAATCAGAACAAATAGATCTCATCTTATACCCTACCAACACTGCTATAAAACTACTAATACATCTGAGATATTTTTTCACATATATATATATTTATATATGTTTAGCAAATTTGCACACAAAAACAAAATGTGGTACAAATTAACAAGAGCATCTATCTTCCTCATCAGCCACCCCCTAGTTAGAACAAGCTACTGGAAAGATACATATGAGACAACACAATATAGAGAGGGGGACAAGATTTATATACATAAATATATATATATACTGTATATATATATATATATATATATACATACAATTTTAAATAATTTCCAAAACATAAACTCTTGTATTTCATCTTTGACAACCACTGCTTTCTGTATTTTAATTTTCACCATTTTTGTTTGTTTGTTTTTGTTTTTACATTACCCAACTTATACCCTGCTCACCATTTTATGTTAACCAACTATCCACCTCCCCCTCTCCCACCACCACTATTTTTATATTACTCACCCCCTCATATCTACCTCCATTACTACCATTTTCCATTACCCATCTATCCCCACCACCACTGATTATATTACATTCACCCATCCTCACCACCATCATCACTGTTATGATGTTACCAACTGCCACCACCAACAACAACACCAACCACCACCATTACAGAAACTAAATTGATTGATGTTAGTTTGTTATTTCCATCATTACTCAACATAGTCAGCTGTAGTCACTAAGGAACTAATTAGTAAATAGTGATCAGTTAACAATTCTAAACAATTAGTTTGTAACTTGAAGTAAACTGTGGACCTAAATTATTTGTCATTGTACTTGGGGAAAATACCTGGTACGACCCCCAGCCCCCTCTTTCCTTCTCTCCCTCCCTCTCTCTCTTTCTTTCTCTCTCTCCTTCCTTCTCTCCCTCTCTCTCTTTCCTTCTCTCTCTTGCTCCTCTCTTTTTCCTTCTCTCTCTTGCTCCTCTTTTTTCTCTCTCTCCTCCTCCATTCATCTCACATGACCATACCAATGCAGTCTTCTCTCTTGTACATTACCACCAATTCCTCGTAATGCCAAATTTTTCCATCAGTTTTCTTATGCTATGTCGATCATGTATACTAACATTGCACATCCATTGTAGCATACTCAGCTCATTTCTCTTTAGCCTCCACAGGTCTTCTGCAGTCAAGGCCTATGTTTCACTGCCATATAACACTACAGTCCACACACAGGCATCATACAATCTACCCTTCACTCTGAGAGAAAAGCATTTTATTGTTAGCAGTGGTAATAGACCTCTAAACTTCTTTTATTTGACGTGGTTCTTAAGAAAATTAGGGGAAGAAGAATGGCTCATGAGAACAGTGCAAGCCATTTACAGAGGAGCTGCCAGTAAGTAAGAGTAGGAAATGAGTTTAGAGAGGAATTCAAGGTACAGGTTATCAGCCCCCTACTGTTCATTATTTCAGGCCATAACAGAGGAGTTTAAGACTGGCTGTCCATGGGAACATCTTTATGTAGATGATCTGGTCCTTATAGAGCATAAGAACTGGAGAATAGGTTCCAAATATTGAAACCGAATTTGGAATCAAAAGGGCTGTGAGTAAACTTAGCTAAAACTAAAGTGCTATTTAGTAGGAAAGAAGATAGGATCCTGATCCCTTCAGGGAAGTGGCCCTGTTCACTATATAGTTAAGTAGTTGGCATAAACTCTGTATGCTGTATACAATGTAAATCTTGGGCACACAAGAGAGGTAGGGGTATAACAGGCAGACTAACAGGAAAGGAAGACAGGGGTAATCAATGAGAAGAGTTTCAGTGATATAATCTTTTCCAATCAAATGAAGGATCTATAGAAGTGGTTAATTGCTTCTGCTATCTAGGTGACCTAATCAGCAACAGAGGGGGGGGGGGGCTCCAAGAGCATAATAGCTAGAATAAAAATAAGATAGATGTTTATTTATGTATATACATATATCATCATCATCATCATCATCATTTTACGTTCACTTTTCCCTGCTTGCAAGGGTGGGGCGGGTCCTATTCAGCACAGCATCTCTCCACTTGTCACGGTCCTTCGTCATCTCCTCCGTGAGCTTCAGCGATCTGAGGTCAGCTCTCACCACCTCCACCCATGTTTTTCGTGGTCTTTCTCTACTGCGTCTTCCTTCTACTGGGATTTCTTGGCACTTCTTTATCCAGCGGCCATGCTCCATGCGCATCACATGGCATCACAGTTTCTCTCTCAACTCATCTATGCTTGGTCATTCACGCACATTGGCATTGCACATCCAATGGAGCATGCTTGCTTCATTTCTCTCCAGCCATCACATATTTTCTGTAGTGGCTGCTCATGTCTCACTACCATGCAGCATGACGCATCTCACACAGGCATCATATAACCAGCCTTTCGTACGCAGAGAGAAACCCTTCTTTATCAACAGAGGAAGCAGCTCCATGAACTTCTTCCAACCCGTCCTTATTCTAGATACTATGGCCTCGGAACACTCCCCTCCCATGCTAATCTGATCACCTAGGTACTGGAAGCTATCAACCACTTCTATTGGAAAAATGTGTCTATCACTGTGATTACTACTGTCAAATTTCCCTATACATCTACTGCATACGTAGTTTTCCCTATCTGTTAGTTTGCCTGCTATCCCACTACATCTCTTGTGTACCCAAGATCTACATTGTGTACATTTTATAGAACTTATGCCAGTTCCTTTTCTGCATATCAAACATGGCCATTTCCCTGATGGAATCAGAGTTTTGTCCTCTTTTCTACTCATCAACACTTTTGTCTTAGCTAGGTTCACTCTCAGTCCTCTTGATTCCAACTGCTGCTTCCATAGCCAGAATTTATTCTCTAACTCCTCTACTGATCCTGCTACAAGAACCAGATTGTCAGCATAGAGAAGTTACCATGGACAACCAGTCTTAAACTCCTCTGTTATGGCTTGGAGGACTATAATGAACAAGAGTAGCTGAGGACCAAACCCTGATTTACTCCTACTTGTATCTGGAATTCCTCACTAAACTCCATTCCTACTCTCATTTTACTGACAGCACCTCTGTACATAGCTTGCACTGTCCTCACTAGCCATTCCTCTACACCTAGTTTCCTTAGGAACCACCAGATGACAGATCAGAGTACCCTATCAAAGGCCTTCTTTAGGTCAACAAAAGCTAAGTATAGTGGCTTATTCTTCTCTAAGAACCTCTCTTGTAGTTGTCTCACTAAGAAGAGGGCATCTGCTGTACTTTTCCCAGGCACAAAACCAAACTGCATCTCATCTAATTTGACCCTTTCTCTAATTAGTTGCACTAATATTCTCTCTACCACTTTCATAACCTGATCCATCAGCTTTATGCCCCTATAATTGCTCCTCTCCAGAGCATCCCCTTTACCTTTGTAGCAATTTATGAGAATACTGCTGCACCAGTCTTTGGGTATGACACCGCCATATATAGCTTGATTGATGATGCGTGCAACCAGTTTAGTGCCTACATCCCCTGATGCCTTCAGCATCTCAGCAACTATCCCCGATGTTCCAGCAGCCTTACCACTTTTCATTTCCTTAATTGCCTCTTGGCCCCTATATTCGTCAATCTCAATAGCTGGTCCATCTGTCGGATCTACTGGGGGTAATTTCTCTCTCTCCCATTCGTTCTCCACATTCATCAGTCTCTCATAATGACATTTCTAGGCCACCTTTTTCTGATCATTCGTGACACTGAGTACACCAGCATCATTCCGGACAGACTTATCTCCAACAACATCCTGATTTACACTGACACACTGCCTTGCAATGCAGAACACCGCATGTCTCTGATCTTCCCGTCAGAGAACATTGGCAAACCTCCTACTCTCAGCCTCCCTGCATGCTAAGTACACCTGACGTCTAGCTTCTCTCTTAGCGGCTGTGCATCTCTACTCCCACCATCTTTCCAAGCGTTCCATGCTAGTCTTTTGTCTCTAATGGCCCTATCTACCATGTTGTTCACTCTCTGTCTGGTCGGAGCTCTGCTCCAGCCACAAGTTTCTTCAGTAGCCTGCAGTAAGTTGTCACATAAGAAATTCCAGTTATTATCTATGTCATACGATTCTAATTCGTCTTCTCTTTCGTCATACACGTCTTGAAGGGCTTTCCTAAATTTATATTTTAGTGAAAAGTCTTTTAGCTTCCAGACCTTTCTTTTCCACACCTTCCTGTATGTCTCATTCTGTCTCTTGCTTACTGAGATTTCACTAACGACTAACCTATGCTGTGGGGTACATTCTTCCCCGGGGTATGCCTTAGTATTTGACACCATCTGCCTGTCTCACTGCCTAACTAGTAAGAAGTCAATCTAGCTTATGTGCTCGCCTGATTTGTAGGTTATTAGGTGGTTGGTAGGTTTCTTGAAGTTAGTGTTGCAAATGGTTAGTGCACTCGCATCACAAAATTCAAGAAGCCTCACTCCTTCATTTCTTGAACCATAACTGTGCCCACCATGTACTCCAATGTATCCATCCTGGAGCTGTCCAACATGACCATTGAAATAGTCCAGAAATAGCTGTCAAAACGGCTTGAGCTCTGCCGTCGGGGTTAAACATTTTCCTATTACCCACTCTACTACCCTAAGTATTGAGTACTCTGGTGCGTTATGGTCCATCTGGTTCCTTACCACACCTCCTTCGTTATATATATATGTGTGTGTGTGTGTGTGTGTGTGTGTGTGTGTGTGTGTGTGTGTGTGTGTATGTATTTGTGTGAAAAGTAAACAGAAAAGAACACAGTAAACTATACAGTACAATTAAGATATGTATTAAGATATGTATTAGTTGATATATATGTAAGAATTTTTTTTTATTAACTTGAAATTTTATTAATATTTAAAAATGGAAAAGAAGGGAAGGCAAGGGTTCTAGGGTCACATAAAAATGGGAGGATGAAGGCGTGATGACCTCTGGGCCTAGGACATGGCTGTTAGACCAGTAATTTAGTTTAAAATTTTACTTTCTCCTAGTTCAAATGTTCAAAGCTAAATTTTCTTATGAGAATTTTTAAAAGCATATTTTTTAAAGAATGGGCTTTCTTTTTCTATATAAAATTGTTACCAATTCTATTAGACCGACCGTGTATTAAATAAGTAAGAAACATTTCTGTAAGGATTCACTCAGAAGTTGGCAGTTGTTTATTGAACTGTCAAAACTTAAAACAGAAAATTGACATATTTTTTACATTCTTCATATTTACATTGCCACCTTCTCAACTGATAATAGCTTCTTTTTTTATTTCACACACTCTCACAATATATATGTGTTTGTGTATGTGTATGTTTATGTATATACATTTGTGTGTGTGTGTGTGTATGTGTGTGTGTGCATGTGTGTATGTACATGCACACAAAACACAATCATTTATCCACATATGTACATATGTATTCATATACATATTTCACTCTTTTTCTCTATGTATTTATGTGTGCACTTGTGTGTGTTTATATGTATGAATGTAGGTATGTATTTGTGTGTGTATATCCAGTTTAGAATAGCTACCATATACCTGCATGTCATAAAAAATGACTAAAAGGGTTGGTGTCAGGAAGGCCATCTGGCTGTTAAACATTGCCTCGGAAAGTCCCATCCAACCCATGCTAGAATGGATAAGTGGGCATAAAATAATGATGATATTGATGTTTATGCATTCATGAATATATGTAAAAACATACACTCCTTTAGACAAATATTATGTTCTCTTTAATATACTGTCACACAGTCTCTCTCTCTCTCTCTCACCTGCCATCTCTCTCTCACACACAGGCACTTAAGCTATCTTAAATATTTTTCAATGCCTTACTACCTGTCACTTTCTCTACATTTTATGGTTTATAATTTACTGCCACTCCTACCCACCAACCCAGTCTCATTAGCTCCCATTCATACAAAGATATATCAACATAGATATTCCCCAAAGATTTTATTTAGCAAAAGTAGAGACCAAAAATATTTGCATGAATTTATTTTATTAACCATTTTGTTACCATATTTCTGTCTATGATTTGATTATTTTAAATTTTGTTCAAAATTGTAGACAATATCTTTCATTAGAAATAAAGCGATGAAAGGGTTAAAGTGTTTATATTTATCTAAGACCTTCCAATTTTATCTAAGAAGCTCTGTTAAGATATGTTCCAAACATCAATTTAATAATGAGAGAGTTATTTTATTGCTAAACCTGCCACAAAATTCTTAATTTTGTTTTCAAAATAATTTAAAATGTAAGACTTTCATTAAAAATATTATAATGAAAAGATGGATAATGAGAACGTTAGTTATATTACTAAATCCAATTTCAGCATCCAGTAATCAGAAAAAGGAAGGTAGGCATAAAAACCAAACTCCCTGTCTTCAATTCGGTTTTCGTGCCAACCCTTACTTACAGTCATGAATCTTGGGTAATGACCGACAGAATACAATCAGAATACAAGCAGTCGAAATGAGGTCCCTCCAAAGAGTCTTTGGAGTAACGTTACTCAATAAAGTGCATAGCTCAGAGAGTCACTCCAAGTACAGCCACTATTTCTCTGAATTGGGAGATCACAGCTCCAATACCATGAGTATGTGATTAGAATGTCTCAGGAAAGATTTTTATGAGCAAAACCAACCAGTAAGGAGACGAAAGATGGTTGGATAACATCCATGAGCTTGGATGATCACGCTTGGAGATCCAGCCAAATCAGTTGGAGATGGTTGCTTCTGACAGGAGCTGCTAGAAGGTGCATTTGAGGACTCTGCCCCCCCCCCCCCCCCCCCCCGATCCTCTCAGGAATAAGTGAGCAAAAAAGAAGACTAAATCCATCCAAATTCTTGATTATTTTCAAATTTAACTGAAAATCTTAGGCAGTCTTTCATCAAAAATATGGTAATGAAAGGTTTTAAACCATCCACTTATATGAATAAACAAGTCTGTAATTCAAACAAATACTTTTGCCAACACATATATTAAATTAGTTTTTTTTACCAACACCTTCACCACCACAACCATCACTACCAACAAAAACACCATCATTACTACCACTCCTACCACTACCATCATTACCACTAAAACCAACACCATTACTACCAGCCCTACCAGCATCACCATTACTTTCACCTCAATTTCTCAGTGTATTTCATGTATCTTCAACCTATGTTGTTGTTATTTGGTGGATGAGCAGTATCATTTGAGCATCGGACAATATGGTTTGTGGCATAGAATTATGGCCCTTTACATTCTGAGTTCAAATCCACTGATGTTAGCTTTGCCTTTCATCCTTACAGGGTCGATAAAATAAAGTACCAGCAACACATTGGAATTGATTTATTTGACTTTTACTTCTCTTCAAGTTGCTGGCCTTATGCCAAAAGTAGAAAATATTATTATTGGCAGTATCAGTAGAGGGTCGGACGCCATGCTTTGCAGCACCGAGTTATGGCCCTTTACGTTCCGATTTCAAATCCTGCCAGGTTAACTTTGCTTTTCATCCTTACAGGGTCGATAAAATAAAGCACCAGTAATACACTGGCGTTGATTTAATTGACTTTCCCCTCCCCTTCAAATTGCTGGCCTTGTGCCAAAATTAGAAACAATTATTTAGGGCGGTGGATTGGCTGTATTGGTAGAGTATGAGACACCATTCTTTGCAGCATAGAGTTATGACCCTTTGCGTTCTAAGCTCAAATCCTTGAATTGATTATCATCTTCCCCTAAAACGACTGACCTTGTGCATAAATGTAAAACAGTTATTATTGTATCATTATCTTAGATATGTACGCAGTCACAAAAACCATTCTGCACACAATTGTCCAGTGTCCGAGCATTTTTTATCTGTGGAGTTTTGTTGAACAATTGTTATCATATATGGAGCAAATCTAGGCCTAGTCTATCATGAAGATCTTATACACACATATATCTACACAACACACACCCATAGATATACACATACACCTATATATCTACACAATACACACCCATAGATATACACATACACCTATATATCTAGACACCAATACAATCCATATATATATATATATATATATATATATATATATAAAAATATGGAGGCGGGTGTTCAGAAAGTACAATAACTAGGGCAAGAACGGGATGGAAGAAGTTCAGGGAGCTACTGCCACTGCTAGCTGCAAAAGGCTTTTCCCTCAAAATGAAAGGCAGACTGTATGATGCGTGTATACGAACAGCAATGTTACATGGTAGTAAGACCTGGGCGCTGTCTGTGGAAGATTTGCGCAGATTAGAAAGAAACGAAGCTTGCATGCTCCGATGGATGTGTAATAGTAATATACGCTAATGGCAAAGCATAAATGAATTGAGAGAGAGACTGAGCATAAGAGGAATCAAATGCTATGTGCAGGAGAGGAGGTTGCATTGGTATGGACACGTGATGCGTATGAAGGATGACAGCTGCATAAAAAAGTGCAGAGCACTAGAAGTCGATGGAATCCACAGAGTGGGGAGACCCAAGGAAGACCTGGGATGTGGTGATAAAAGCCGACCTTACCCAATTGCACCTCTCAAGGGCAATGACACATGACCGTTACCTCTGGAGTCACGCAGTAATACAGAAGACCCGACTTCCCATGGGTACAAGCCGAAGCTGAAGCATATAGACAATATGCCCCTACCCCCTCCCACTGCAAAGTAGTCATGGAGGTGCCATGGCAAAAAAGCACCCAGCCCACACTGTAAAGTGGACGTGTAGGTGCCACAGAAAAAAAGCACCCAGCACTCACTGTAAATGAGGTTGGTGTTAGGAAGGGTATCCAGCTGTTGAAATCAAGCTAGAATCAATTACCGTATGAGCAAGACAAGGTCAGCCGACCGGACACTGCCCACAACAGGACAATCCGTCTAACCCATGCTAACGTGGAAGAACGGACGTAAAACGGTGATGGTGATGATGATATATATATATACACACACACACACCTATATATCTGCACACCAACACATATCCTTACACACACTTACACCAATATATTTACACACCAACACATGCCAATAGATCTGTACACATACACCTATATACCAACACACCAACACACACTCATATACATACATATACATACACCTATATATCTACACACTAACACATCCATACCTATATCCCCACACATACATACGCACACGTCGTTAACCAAATCAATAGGTAAAACATTACATTTCCCTCTTTAATGACTTCTGGTTGTAAATTACTTTTCTGAAAATGTGACAACTTAAAACTAAAAATTAATATTTTATGAACTCTAAAGACTGTAGACTGTATCCTTCCTTCTTTTCTTCTTTCTTCCCTCCTTCCTTCACCCCCAAAATTATTAAATGCATTATCGCATGATTTTGCACTTACTAATTAAAAAGACAATTAAGTAGAAATTATAGAAATTATATAATTTCTCTCCCTCTCTCTCTCCCTCTCTCTCTCTCTCTCTCTCTCTCTCTCTCTATCTCTATCTCTCTCTCCATCCCTCTCTCCCTCTCGCTCTCTGTTTCTGACACTCTCTCTCTATCTGTCATTCTCTCACACACATTCTCTATCTTTCACTCTCTCCCTCACACGCACTCTGTCTCTCACTCAGTCTCTCATATGCACACACCCTTTCTCTCTCTCTCTGTCATTCTCTCACACACCCTTTCTCTCTCTCTCTCTGTCTGTCATTCTCTTTAACACCCTTTCTCTCTCTCTCTCTCTCTTTCTGTCATTCTCTCACACACCCTTTCTCTCTCTCTCTCTCTCTATCTGTCATTCTCTCACACACATTCTCTATCTTTCACTCTCTCCCTCACACACACTCTGTCTCTCACTCAGTCTCTCATATGCACACACCCTTTCTCTCTCTCTCTATCTCTGTCATTCTCTCACACACCCTTTCTCTCTCTCTCTCTCTGTCATTCTCTCACACACCCTTTCTCTCTCTCTCTCTCTCTGTCATTCTCTCACACACCCTTTCTCTCTCTCTCTCTGTCTGTCATTCTCTTTAACACCCTTTCTCTCTCTCTCTCTCTCTCTCTCTCTCTTTCTGTCATTCTCTCACACACCCTTTCTCTCTCTCTCTCTCTCTCTCTCTCTCTTTCTGTCATTCTCTCACACACCCTTTCTCTCTCTCTCTCTCTGTCATTCTCTCACACACCCTTTTTCTCTCTCTCTCTTTCTGTCATTCTCTCACACACCCTTTTTCTCTCTCTCTCTTTCTGTCATTCTCTCACACACCCTTTCTCTCTCTCTCTCTCTGTCATTCTCTCACACACCCTTTTTCTCTCTCTCTCTTTCTGTCATTCTCTCACACACCCTTTCTCTCTCTCTCTCTCTCTCTCTCTCTGTCATTCTCTCACACACACACTCTCTATCTTTCACTCTCTCACACACGCACACTCTGTCTCTATCTCTCCCATTGTCTCACACACACACACACTCTTTCTCTCTCTATCTCTCCCACTGTCACACACACACACTCACTGTCTGTCTTTCCACCGACTTAGTGTTTGAACCTCTTTCTTTTCACTTATTTTCCCCTATCAAACATTTGAAGATGGTTGTTCCCTGTTAAAGCAGGGGTTAGCATTAGGGATCCGCATGACAAACTTCTGAATTCTGCCCTAACCCTTGCATCCATCCTTATCAATCTGATATAAGAATAGAGAGGTGACTGAACGATTATTTTCCAATATAGTGTTTGTGTGAATATATATGACTGACATGTGCCTTTTCCCCTTTTTTTTCTCATTGTTTCCTCGTTTCTTCCTCTTCTCACTCTTTAACTTTCTATTTAACTTCTATTCCTAAATGTACCTTCTGATGAAGGACTAGTATCCAAAAGCGTTAAGATTCTTTTCCTGCTATTTCAAGCATTACACTAATATATTTCTTCAATGTATTGTGTTGTTTGCTTTGTTATTTCTGTTTACCTTTTACATACATATATATATGTATATATTAATTCTACAATCCCAGCTAGGGATTGAACCAATAACTTCACAATGTAAGCTACAAAGTCCAGCACTCCTACCAAATGAGCCACCAGATGAGCTGGGTATGAAAGGAATCAGATGTAGTGACCCAACTATTTCATTCCATTTGTCTTCACAACAAACATCACTAGGTCTATTCCTTTCACTTCCATCCTTCCTCAACACATGACCCATCCATCTCATTCCATTTCTCTTAATAACATTCATCACTTGCTCTATTCCTCTCACCCAGTTAGTTTCATCCTTCCTCAACACATGACCCAGCCATCACATTCCATTCCATCACTGGCTTTATTCTCAGCATCTGCTGCAGTCCCTTGTTTATCTCTCCCAGACCATCTCCCTCTTTGTAATACTTCACTTATCCATCAAACCATTTTCATTTTCATTTTTTCCAATCTTCTCTGCACTCTATTGAATAATATTACTCCAAAGACCCTTCGGAGGAACCCCATTTCAGCTGCTTGTATTCACAATTGTATTCTTTCAGTCATTACCCAAAATTTATGACCATAGGTAAGGGTTGGCACGAATATTGAATTGAAGATAGTATGTCTTTTACACCTACCTACCCTTCTGATTACTGAATGTTGAAGCTGGTGCATTACTGCACCAGCTCTTGCAATTCTTGCATTTAATTCAGCCTTCTGCCTTTCATCACTTGTGAACATGGCCACGAGATACTTGAACATCTTCCCCTGTTTCAAGGGAACCCCATTCAAATGTAGTATGCACTACTTTCAATCTACTTCAAAAGAAACAGTGGATATCACTAATCCAGAGTTGAAAAAATTATTATCATCATCATCATTATAAAAAAGAAAAGAAAGAGACAACAATCATTTCCAACTTGCTATATTATATGCAGAGATAAGAAGTTTTTTTGATAGACTGAAGAAATTCAGAAATCATTGTAATAGCCAATAATTAAGTTACTATGTTGAATCAAATATGGAAACAAATAACCTATGACAATACTTTCTATCCATATATTATGTGACCATTCAGTGAAAGAAGAAATCAGAGAATGAAAGAAGAAATAAAATATAGTGTTTTGAACTATATTTTATCATATGGGGGTTACTCATGCCATGATGAGTACAGAGTCTGACATTGTTTTTATATGAAGATTTTCATGCTGTTATGAGTACGACAATGATTGGGGGGGGGGGGTGCATCACTATTTATCTTCCGGGTTGTTTAACCATTTTATTAGGAAAATAAATAAATATATCTAGAAAATTCTTTGAACCAAAATGTTGCACCAAGATCTACTTAAATTACAACGCCAACATTTAAAATATCTTGACTTTTTTTTACTTTTACTGACTTAAATAAGAAATAGAAAAAAAAAATAGGGTAGAATGGGAAAGACAAAAACTAAATCATCTTTCATGAGTTTAAAAATGTTTTCTTGTTTCTGTTCATAGGGAGGGGCCTATGGTTTAAGATTTGACTGTTTAAATTCTTTTATTTTTTTACTGGTTTCAAACAAACGACTGTGGCCATACTGGGGCACTGCCATGAAAAGATTTTAGTCAATCATATTGACTCTATTACTTCTTTTTCTTTTTTTTTAAAGTGTGGTATATATTTTATCGATCTCTAGTTTGTTGAACTGTTAAGTTATGGGACATAAACTAACAGTAAATGTAAGCATGGATATACACACATTTCATCATCATTACCATCACCATTTAACATCTATCTTTCCATGCAGGCATGGGTTAGACAGCATCACTCACACACACACATATATATATATAATATATATATCATCATCATCGTTTAATGTCCATCTCTGTACAGTTTCCATCTATCAAATTTCACTCACAAGGCATTAGACAGTCCAAATCTATCAAAGAAGACACTTGCCCAAGGTTCCATGCAGTGGGTATGAAATTAAAACCATGTGGTTATGAAACAAACTCCTTAACCAACACAGCCATTGCACATACAAAAATATATTAAAATATTATTATTTTCTTTTTGATTGAGACATTGATATGCATACACGCCACACATCATCATCATCATCAGTATACGCTTGTTTTTACTATGACTGTGGGTCTTCTCAATCACAGCATCTCTCGACTTCTTACAGTTCCTTGTCATCGCCTTTGTGAGATTCAGTCTCCTGAGCTTACCCTTCACCACTATTTCCTCTATCATATTTGGTCTCCCTCTTCTTCAGGCATCTACCTTCCACTTGGTTAGCTTGACATTTCTTTCACCAACTGTCATCCTTCATATGCATCACATGTGTATGTATGATACACCAGTACTGTTTTCCCCCCTTGCACACAACAGTTAATTCCTCTTATACCAAGTTGTTGTTTTTTCTCTCATCTTCGTGCTCCTTTGTTCATGCGCATTAGCTTTTCCTTTACCATATTTCTAATAAAAGACACTGTTTACGATTTTCAAATAATTTTGAAAATATTCAAGAGTTTGGAGGGATTTTGATGGAAGGTTTTTCATAAATATAAATGCTTTAAAACAGTTTTGCATTGCAGAACCATGGGTAATGTCAGAGAGTTTGTTATCGAAAGGGTTACACATTTCACACCCACTGAAGTAAGCTACTCTCATTATACACCCAGTGTTGTAAACTACCCTCATTATACACTCAGTGTAGGTAAGCTAACCTCATTATACACCCAGAGTATTAAGCTATCCTCATTATACACACACTTGCACACAAACATTGAAAGGGAGTATTTCATATCCACGTGAATGTAAAGCATGGTCGTAGCATTACTACTCTACAAAGTGCACTGGGTGTATTTTATTGTAGAGCCATCCCTACCACTTTACAACGTCGACTGGGTGCATTTATCATTGCACCAGTGCAACCACTTTACAGAGTGGACTGGGTGCATTGATAGGTTGTAGCAATGATTAGAGTACTTTAATTCCCCTTATTTGTATAAGGATAGGATAAAATAAGATAAACACCATATGTAGCTTAGTTGACATAAAAAAGGAATTAACGAAATAGATAAATGACAAGACTATTTTGTCAAGTGAACAGCTTTGCACTGGATTTCACTTAAGTAGTAAACTTCTAATGCACTGAAGCTAATTCAGTAGAGTTTTCAAGGGAAGTACATAAAAACCTTATGATATTAATCCTTTTGATAGCACCACCACTCCATTCTGGTTTTGTGATGTAAAGCTATTTATTTTTAAACCTTTCCACCATAATTTTATGTAAGAACCTTTCTTAAATTATGTTCCAAACACCAGCTTAATAATGAGAAAGTTAGTTTTATTACAAAACCTAGCCCTAAATTCCTGATTATTTTCCAAATGATTTGGAAATCATAGGCATTGACTTTCATTAGAAATATTTCAATAAAAGGGTTAACAACTTATATTTGCCTAAAAACTTTCCACCATAATTTTATGTAAGAACCTTTCTTATGTTCCAAACATCAATGTAATAATGAAAAAATCATATTACTAAACCTGTTCCTAAATTCTTGATTATTTTCAAATAGATTTGAAAATTATTAGAAATATGATAATAAAAGGATTAATATATATTTATTTAGATATATGTAGAATAGAGAAATTTGACTTTGGTAAAATGTTTCACTCCAAATATGTTGCTTAGAATAAAAAGGAAAGGAGCCAATTGTTAGATTAGATAAAAAAAAAAAAGAATGCTTCCATTGTTGATGCTATCTACCGTTAGGATTCAAACTCAGAACACATAGAACTGAATCATTCTGTCCAACTCCATAACAATTCTGCCAGTCCTCAACTCTTGGAATGGTTCTTTATGTATTGATCTCAAATGAATGAAAAGCAAAGTTGACCTCACGTGGATCTGTAGAATAATATGGTTATATACTATATATGTTCATTCTACTCACATATGTCACACTCCTCTCTCTCTCTCACACACACACAGACATGCACACTTACACACACATGCAAAGACATGCATACTCACACACAAGCACACACACACACAAACATACATAGTTTTAAAGTTATGAAAAATACATAACCTCATTTTCATTAAAAAAATGATTTTCAATGTAATTTGATATTTTCATCTAAACATGTTTAAATCCCTAAAATGTTTCAATATTGCTGAAGATGTGGAAATATAGGTAAGACATGGGAAATATGTTTGGCTCAAATAAACTTCTACTTCTTACATATTTTTGTAATTTTTTTTAATTCTTTCTGCTTGACTTCGCATCAGAGACATTATTTCAGCCTCCCATGTCTCTTACTCCCATAAAATTAAACCCAGATGGAGTCTGACTGATGAGAGAGCCTCTTCATGGTCACTCACCCTATTAGAAATGGCAGCCAAATCTCCCTCAAATCATGCCACCACCTTACCATTTTAGCAAAAGGACACATTGGATAATGTAATCATAGTCCTAACTTATATGATCACATAGGGTAAGGATGGGATGGTTACTGTCTATAAGGATAACATTTGATCATAAATCAATCAATGATGACCTGGGATAAACAACAAGGATTGTCAGGAATAAATTATCTAGAAGAAGGAGAAAGAAAGTAGCCCCCTAATTACTTAAAGTATAGTATATCCCTTAAATATGTTAATTTGCTATGTTATAATTTATCACAGATTACTTTTTTTTAAACTTAATTAATATAAATTCCAACAGATTTAACGAATCAAACTGTCTTTATTTTATTTATTTATTCATAATTAAGATATATATATGTTTCATCTTATTTCAATATAATTTTTATGAATTACTAAGTGTATGTGATATATATATATATGTGTGTGTGTGAGAGTGTGTGTGTGAGCCCGTGTCATCAAAATTGATGGCAATTCACATATATTAAAAGTTATTCATATGCATGACTTATGCAGAGGAAAAGGAAAAACGTCTATAGTGATTAAAACCCACAATCTAGTTACTTCTGTTCACATGTGTATGAAGTACTTCTTTTTAGTTAATTTAACCTGTTCATTTCATTGTTGTTTTTTTTTTTCAAAAAATTATTTTATTTTAAGGAAAATTTTCACACAGGAAATAGATAAATATTTTTAGGTACATATAAACTATATATATGTTGGTAGGTGTGTTAACAAATTATAAAAGAAGATAACTTGAAAATTGAAAACATATGTGCTTTTTAACTCTTTTTGTGCCAAAAATACAATGGTATGTCTTTTACTGCCCACCCCTCATATACCAAAGACATACAGGTATAGTGTAGTTTAGATTGTGAACCACAGGTTCCAGTGAAACTAAATAAAGCAAATTTGATCAAAACATCTCTTTGATTTGATTTTTAATCATTTCTTTTTTCTTTTTTTTTTTAAATGCAAAAATGAATGTTTTATATCTCAGCCTGAACTGTATAATAGCAAAAATAGTTCTGTCATGGAAAGAGTTAATTAAAAGATAGAACCAGGTTACAAATAAACTGAGAACATATTGCCATACAATCAAACTTAGGTAAAGACGAAATATATCTTTAACTGTTTGTTTCAAAAAGGCTCCTACCTCTTGTGTGCTAAAGATATGCTGCTAAAGATATACTGTCCAGATAAAGTACTGTATTTTTTATCTATAAGATGCCCATTTTTACCCCCAAATTTGACAAAATGTTCCAGTGTTCTTATATAGTTAGATACTATAATAAATATATTCGTTGCTACAATAACGTTTTCTCACCTTTTTTATTTCTCCAAAAATAAAGTTGTGTCATATAATGACATATTTTATCATCATCATTTAATGCCTGCTTTCCCTGCTAGTAAAGGTTGAACAGGCTGTCAGCACAGAAGACCAGGTCAGTACTTAATCAAAACTACTGACCCCTTCAATGGACTGGGAGTTGCATCTCACTTACATACATTCTTGCACTAACAAATGCATTTTATCATGACACCAACACCAGGGAAGTTGTCAAGTCATTGACACAGCTGAATAGTCCTCACAACCTTTATATTCTGAAAAATACAATATATATTTTTAACTGCTAAAAATAATGTGATCCTAGGCTGGAACATTAAAATACCCAAAATGGCACTGGTACTCAAAGAATGAATTATTTTAGGGTTCCTACAGATTGTGAAGTCCTAAACTGTAGCTTATAACATTCGTTTAAACTGTTTATGACAGGCAGTCTTCAAGGGATTTATTTATTCAAATCAACCCCAGTAATAACTTTTTAAAATCTAATACTTAATTTATCAATCACTTTTTATCACACCACTACGTTTCAGGATATAAACACACACAATATGCGACGGCTGGAGAGAAATGAAGCAAGTATGCTCCGTTGGATGTGCAATGTCAATGTGTGTGAACGACCAAACATAGACGAGTTGAGAAAGAAACTGGGTATAAGAGGGATAAGTTGTGGTGTGCAGGAGAGAAGCCTGTGATGGTATGGGCATGTGATGCGCATGGAGGATGACCACTGGGTAAAGAAGTGCCAAGAAATCCCAGTAGAAGGAAGACGCAGTAGAGGTAGACCATGTAAAACATGGGCGGAGGTGATGAGAGCAGACCTCAGATCGCTGAAACTCACCGAGGAGATGACGAAGGACCATGACAAGTGGACAGATGCTGTGCTGAATAGGACCCGTCAAACCCTTGCAAGCAGGGAAAAGCGGACGTAAAATGATGATGATGATGATATATATATATCATCATCATCTTCCACGCTTGCATGGGTTTGGACGGGAGTTTTCCCAATTGAGGCAAGATTGGTTGTCCTGCTCGTATAGGACTGTCTGGCGGGTTTTCTACGGCTGGATGCCCTTCCTAACACCAACCACGTTTACAGTGTGGACTGGGTGGTTTTTACCATGTTACATACATAGCCACATTACAGCGTGGACTGTGTGTTTTTTTTGTCGTGACACCTACATGTCTGGTGGGTTTTCTACGGCTCGATGCCCTTCCTAACGCCAACCACGAATACAGTGTGGACTGGGAGGTTTTTACCGTGTTACCTACACGGCCACATTACAGCGTGGACTGTGTGTTTTTATATATATATATATATATATATATATATATATATATATATATACATATATAACCAACAGGCCTGACTTGCCTCATAAGTGGGAACACCCAAGCCCACACTGTAAATGTGGTTGGTGTTAGAAAACACATCCAGCAGCTATAAAAAAATACACCCAAAACACTGGTCCTGCTTTGTGCAAGGTTTGGGGTGGCCAAATGGACAGATCTTCTTCATAACATGCCCACATATCTCCCAAAATGTGGTTCTGCTATGAGCAGTGTATCATGTGGCCAGCTGACCAGACCTTTCTGGGTCCACCCAGCTCCTAAATATGGATCCACTTATGAGCAGAGTATGGCACAGCCAATTGGCCAGACCTCTCTCATAAAGGGACCATCAGTTCCGTAGTGTAAATGTGGTTGGTGTTAGGAAGGGCATCCAGCTGTAAAAGACTGGCCAAAATACACTTCTGTTTGAGCAAGGTATGGTGCAACCAACTGACTAGACATACCTCGTAATGCGGGTGACCCGCCTAACCTATGCAAACATGGAAAATTAGTTGTTAAACGGTGATGATATATATACATATATATATAAATACATATATACATACATACATACATACACACATATATACACATGTGATCATGTAGAAGTCATGCCAAAAAGTACCCAGCACACGCTGTAAATGTGGTTAGCATTAGGAAGGACATCCAGACGTAGAAACCAACCCAGAAACAGTTCTGTGTGAGCAAGACACAATTACCTGATCCAAGTTGCCTCAAATGGGACAACCCGTCTAACCCATGCTAGCATGAAAAAATATACATTAAACGATGATGATGTGTAATAGTCGCTGTCTACCAAATTTCACACACAAAGCATTGGTCAAAATGAGGCTATAGTAGGAGACACATTCCCAAGATTCCACCACACATTAGACTGAGTTGAAACCAAGTAATTGTGTAATGAATTTCCTTCATCTCAGAGTCATAGTTTCCTCTATGTTTGTATATTTTTCCCCCAAAAAAATTGCTGACTGAACACGTACACCTTCTTCTCATGCTCCTCTATCTTTCTATTTCTTTTATTTTTCATTCTATCTTCTGATGAAGGACAAGCATCGAAGACCTTAAGACTCTTTTCTTACTATATTAAGCGTTAAACTAATATCTTCATTGTATTGTTTTCTTTGTTGTTTTTCCATTTACTTTTCGCATATATACAAATTGAATTTAAAAAAAGACACTGAAGTATATTTTCAAATAAAAGATCATAAATGGTTGATAATGAGAAATTTGGTCTTTGAAATGGTATTTCAAAAAAAAATATATAATAATAAAAAGATTTATTTTACTTAGTCTTAGATAGTTTGTGTGTGTGTTGCCAACATAATATAAAAAGAAACAAACAGGCATCTGAAAATTTCTTAAGGATAAAATTCAACCCAAGATTTGTAAATTAAATAAACCTATTTTGCAAGGAAATGATGCAGAAAACCTCATCTTAGAAGTTTTTCATCTAGGTTCTTTAATTTCTTGAAGTCATTTTTTTTTCTTTTTGTGGTAAAGTGATCTTCTCTTGAAATCAACTTCTAAACTGTTCTGTTTATCTGATCTCACAACATGGACAGAGAAAGAAAAGCTGATAGGTTTTTAGTGGAAGAGGGGATATTTACAACATTATTTTTTTATCAAAGTTGCTTACTTTATATATTACCTTTGTATATTCATTTACAAAAACACAGCTGTATGTGTGTGTGTGTATATATATATATATATGTAGGTGTAAATACTCCCAGCTGTTATCTTGCTTTTAATACATCAGAAAGAGGAAGATTTTTTTGTTGTAATAGTTGTTTTTTGTTTTGAAATTTATTTAAAGACCTATTAATTAACTTACTGTTTAGTGTTGTTATCATATCACTTCACCAACCAGCACCAACTTCAATTCAGGTTTATCATTACTGTCACCTCACCAACACCATCACCAATACTATCACCATCACCACCACCATCATCAGCACCACAAACACCATCCCCTCATCATCACCATCACAAAAACCACCAACAACAACGCCACCACCATCTCACCAACAACACCACCACCACCAACATCACCAACATCACCATCACCAACATCACCACCAACACCAACGCCAACATCTCACCTACACCACCAGCACCAACATCACCAGCACCAACACCAATGCCACCAAAACTACCACCTTCACCATCACCTTCACCATCACCAACACTAACACTACCAACACCATCACCAACAATAACACCAACACCAACCTCACCGACGTCACCACCACCATTACTAACACTAACACCACCACCTCACCGACGTCACCACCACCATTACTAACACCAACACCAACCTCATCGACGTCACCACCACCATTACTAACACCAACACCTCACCGACGTCACCACCACCATTACTAACACCAACACCACAACCTCACCGACGTCACCACCACCATTACTAACACCACCACCACCTCACCAACGTCACCACCACCATTACTAACACCAACACCACAACCTCACCGACGTCACCACCACCATTACTAACACCACCACCACCTCACCAACGTCACCACCACCACCACCACACCGACGTCACCACCACCATTACTAACACCAACACCACCACCTCACCGACGTCACCACCACCATTACTAACACCACCACCACCACCACCTCACCAACGTCACCACCACCATTACTAACACCACCACCACCTCACCGACGTCACCACCACCATTACTAACACCAACACCACCACCTCACCGACGTCACCACCACCATTACTAACACCACCACCACCTCACCGACATCACCACCACCATTACTAACACCAACACCACCACCTCACCGACGTCACCACCACCATTACTAACACCACCACCACCTCACCGACATCACCACCACCATTACTAACACCAACACCACCACCTCACCGACGTCACCACCACCATTACTAACACCACCACCACCTCACCGACATCACCACCACCATTACTAACACCAACACCACCACCTCACCGACGTCACCACCACCATTACTAACACCACCACCACCTCACCGACATCACCACCACCATTACTAACACCAACACCACCACCTCACCGACGTCACCACCACCATTACTAACACCACCACCACCTCACCGACATCACCACCACCATTACTAACACCAACACCACCACCTCACCGACGTCACCACCACCATTACTAACACCACCTCACCATATCATACATGTCATCTATGTTACTTCACTTACCATAAATTGACAGAAACATTGTTCAAACACACATACTAACATACATATGTGCACACACATTCACAAGTGCTTACACAGGGATACAGGTGTATGTGTGTGTACACATACATGTATGTGTTTGTGTGCATATTCATGTGTGCATGTGTATTGTTGCATGTGTTGTACTCACACACACACACTTCCACCAACAACACACTTAACACCCATACATCATAATATGCACCCGACCTACACACAACCACCAACTACACGTCTTCACCCCTTACCATGACCCCCACACTTGCATGCCAGACCACTGCCCCACCCACTATTATTCTCCTCATCCCCCTCTCCTTTTTCTTTTTTTATTTTCTTTCTAATTTTATTCTGTAAAAACTCTTTTATTTTTTTTTTTCTTTGCACTTTTTCCTGATGAAGGGCAAATGCCCAATACGTTGACTTCTTCTTCCTCTAAGCATGAAACTAATATAACTTTATGTTAATGTGTCCTCTAGTTTGTTTCTTTTTTGTTTCCTTCATTTACATGTATATACATATATATATATAACATAATCTATACTAATCACTCTCCCCAGGTTTAATACCCTTCCCTCACCAACAAAATACCCATGCACCTTGTCCATGTCAAACCTGCTTACTTGTTACCCCTCCAAACCTTCCCCCTGATATACCACACCTGTCCTACCCTCACAAACAAGGATAAAAGCTGGACGTACTCTAGATCTGATCTTCCATACCACTGCCACAATAAAAAGCACCAAGTCCACCTTGCACGTTGCTCTGGTGCCACAGCAACAAAAACACCTAGTCTATCCTGTAAGGTGGTTGTGTTGGTGACATGAGAAAAAACACCTAATTCACTCTGTAAGGGGGTTGAGCTAGTGACATGAAAAAATCACCCAGTCCAGCCTGTAAGAAGGTTGTGTTGGTGACTTCACAAAAAGCACCTAGTCCACTCTGTTAGATGGTCATTTTGGTGCCACGATAAAAAGTACCCAGTCCACACTGTAACGTGGTTGGTGTAAGGAAGAGGATCCAGCTGTAGAAACCAAGCCAAATTACAGGATCCATATGTAGTCTCCAGACCTGACTTGTTTCATGACAGTAAATGACAATGATGATGATGATGATGATGATGATTATGATAATGATTATTTAATGTCCACTTTTCTATACTATTATAGGCTGGACAGATCATTACAGTCCATGTCAGCACACAATCAAATCCCTTACATACATTCCTACACTTTACAGAGAGTATTTTGTATATTTTATTGTGACACTGGTGTAAGGGAGGTTGTTGTGCCCTTGACACAACTGAACAGTTTTTCCAACACTATGTTTTGGCAAGTTTTTATGGCTGGATGCTTTTCCTGACCATAGATTGCAGTGGGTTCGTTTTATTAGGTTCATTGTGTATGTGTATGTGTAGGTGTATGTACACAAACAAATATATATATGGAGGCACATGGCTTAGTGGTTAGAGCATTGGCCTTGCAATCGAAAGGTTGTGAGTTCAATTCTCAGATTGGGCGATGTGTTGTTTCCTTGAGCTGTAGAAATGAGATCATAGGACTGGGGTCCATATCATTCCACTGCAAAGTGGTCGTGGAGGTGCCACGGCAAAAAAGCACCCAGCCCACACTGCAAATGAGGTTGGTGTTAGAAAGGGCATCCAGCTGTAGAAATCAAGCTAGAATCAGTTGCCATCCTACCCTTGCAAGCAGGGAAAAGCAGACGTAAAATGATGATGATGATGATATATATATATATATTTAATTACATAATATACAACACAATATAATTATTCCATTATCAAAGGTTTCAGGAGACTAGACGATCCTTACAGAAAAGTTCAGTCGTTCACCAGATAATTAAATACCCCTGTACTATACATAGAGCACTCTTCTTTCCTTTACCCTTTCTACAGAAATACTTAAACACACACACACACACATTATATATAGCAGGGAAAAAGCGGACGTAAAATGAAATGATGATGGTAATGTGTGTGTGTGTGTGTTTCTGTATGTATGTATGTCTGAATGTATGTATGTACACACACAGACACACACATATATATATTAGGAGTATGTAAATATATCCAAGATAGCAATGTAAATATTGGCACACACACACACACATATATATATATATATATATATATATATATATATACATACTTTTATATATAAATTTACATTACAACAAAATGTAATGAAATTAGTTACATAGTCTTAAAATGGCATTAATCAAATGCTAAAATATGCTAAAAGTAAGAGAAAATCATTTAAAAACTAAAACATTCTCTTACAATACTTTAGTTAACCATTTCAGTTATTTAACTGACTGAAATCACGACTGGTTCTTTAAAATGTTTATTTTTAAAATATTTATTTTTATGTTAAATTATGTTCCAAACACTAGCTTAATAATGATTTCATTTATTGGCCACAAGGGCCGAACACTAGCTTAATAATGAGAATGTGAATTATATTGCTCAATCTATCCAAACACTTGATTATTTTCAAAATGATTTGAAAATTACTGGAAGAGTCATACATCAGACATAATGCACCAAAAGAGTTAAATATATGCTCAAATATGCTAATAAACTATGCTAAAAATAAGATAAAAGCACTGAATAATTATAAATGTTCTCCAGTAAAATGTAAACTATTGTAAACATTGTTTAAACATCCCAATTGAAGTTTCAGGCAATATATATAGCAGCTGTTTAATACTGACTGTAGTAAACTTGTTATAGTCTTGTCTACTGTTAAAGGGGCAACAAGTTCTTTGAGAGGGAGCAGGAAGTATTCTAGTGTGTTCTGCTGTGTTAAGGGAGCTCTCAGCAGTAAGTCTCTCTGGGGCTTCCTTTCTAACATGTGTGTGTGTGCCAATATTTACATTGCTATCTTGGATATATTTACATACTCCTAATATATATATGTGTGTGTCTGTGTGTGTACATACATACATTCAGACATACATACACTTATATTTACTCAACAATTTTGTATCAAGTGCTACATATTTTTTGATATGTGTAATCAAACCTCATATTATGTATTTGATACGTACACACACTCACATACACAGGCACACACACGCACTCACACATACACAGACACACACACACATATTACTCTTTTAGTTATTAGACTGCAGCCTTGCTCAAGCACCATTGTAATATTTACTAGTTGATCATATCAGCCTCAGTACATTATTTTTTCAAACAAACAATTAACATAAACACAAATAGTAAACACAAACAAACATAAACACACACGCACACATACACATACACATTGAAGTATTCACAGTTTAGAGACCAGGAAGAGGTAGTGCTCAATGTATATTAAGTTATAGAGTAGGTATAGATATAAGGTATAGTTCCTATATATATATTTTAATTTATATACTTTACTAATGTATTGAGCACCGTTTTTAACTGGGGTTGCACCCCCACTCCACGACACAACTTGGAACTCTACATATTATCATCATCATTATCAACATCAACGTTTAACGTCTATCTTCCACGCTAGCATGGGTTTAGACGGGAATTTGTCCTACTTGAGGCAAGATTGCTCGGGTGACCATATATAGAGATATAGATATATATATTGATATATATATTGATATATATATATATATAGATATATATATTGCAAGCAGGGAAAAAGCGGACGTAAAATGAAATGATGATGATGATGATGATATTGTGTTACCAGTTTAGCTAAGTACCCAGCTCTAATCATTTTGACATCATCATTTAATGTCCATTTTTCCCTGCTAGCAAGGAACTAATGGACCACCACACATATACACATACACATGTATCTTAAATATATTTTAAAATGCACACAAACACACACACACACAGCCATATATACACACACACATATATTATATACTCACACACTGATGTACCATAACCCTTTAGCATTTAAACTGGCCATATCCAGCCAGAATTCCCTCACCTCTTTCTGTTCAAACTGGCTGTAACTGGCCACTCATACTAATGTTAAGGTAATGTTCTCAAAATAAATAATATCAAAATCTCATTGATTCAACATTATGTGAGGTAAAGCTTTTATCACAAAAATACAATGGTAAATGTAAAGTAATTGTTTCTACTTTTGGCACAAGGCTAGCAATTAACCAGTGTATTACTGGTACTTTATTTTATCGACCCCGTAAGGATGAAAGGCAAAGTTAACCTCGGCGGGATTTGAACTCAGATCATAATGGGACGTAACTCTATGCTTCAAAGCATGGTGTCCGACTCTCTACCGACACTGCCAATCCACCGTATAAAGTAATGTGAATGCTAAAGGGTTAAACATTATTTATAAATACACAAGACACAATTTTATATTTTATAAATATATGGCAATAATTATGTATTCTATGGAAGTGGGAAACCCTGGAAGACTTAGAAGGAACTGGTGAGATTCAATCTCAGGGATGCAACAAATGGTAGGACTGTCAAAGAGGACCAGGTGCTGCACTGGAGGAAAACTAAGACACAAACATGGCGTGGAGACAGAAGTATGGTGATGATTGTGGCAGGGGTGGTGGTGGAGGTTATGGTGATGATGGTGATGGGAATGACGGTGGTGGGGCTGGTGGTGGTGGTGCTGGCCATTTTCTTGGTGTAAATAGTGATGATGATGATGATGGTGGTGGTGGTGGATAATGGCAATGGTGATAGTGATGATGATGATGATGATGACAATGAACATGGTGTGGTGGTGGTGGTGTACAATGTGTGCATATGTTTGTGTGTGTGTATATTCATTCAAGAATTTCCCCTGTATTCTTTTTAAGGTTCTCTTTCCTAGAGTCACCCACTTTCACTTCCTGAATTGACAAGTTCATCAGCACTATCATCATCACTACGAAAACCACCACCCTTCACTACTAATACCTCCACCACCTCTATCATCAAAATTACCACCATTATCATCTTGGCAGTATCAGTAGGGAGTCGGACACCATGCTTTGCAGCATAGAGTTACAGCCCTTTATGATCTGAGTTCAAATCCCGCTGAGGTTAACTTTGCCTTTCATCCTTACGGTGTCGATAAAATAAAGTACCAGTCACGCACTGGGGTCAATTTAATCAACTTTCCCCTCCTCGAAAATTGCTGGCCTTGTGCCTATATAAGAAACCATCATCACCCTCCCCTACTAATACCTCCACCACAACTATCACCAATACCACCATCATCACAAAAACTACCATCTTCATCATAATCCCACTGTGGTTAACTTTGCCTTTCATCCTTACAGAGTGAAAATAAAGTACCAGTAATACACTGGTTTAATTGCTGGCCTTGTGCCTATAGTAGAAACACTTATTACCCTTCACCATTAATACCTCCACCAACATCACCATCACCCTTCACTATTAATGTCTCAACAACCACTACCATCACCAAAATCACCAAGCCACAATCACCTCCAACCTTCATTACCTCCTCCACCCCAATATTATTACTGATATCTTAATATGCCATCCTATCTGTCAGTCTTTTATACACTAGACTTGAAGGAATGTAGCAAAACCAACACTACCAACACTACCACAACTAACACCACTATTACTACCACCACCACTACTGCCACCACCACCACCACTACCACTAACACCATCACTACCATAACTAACGCCACCATCACTACCACCACCATCACTACCACAACTAATACCACCACCACCACGACCACTAACACCACTACCACCATCACTACCACCACCACCATCACTACCACCACTAACACCATCACCACCACCACACCACCACCACCACCACTAACACCACTAACACCACCACTATCACCAGTCCCACCCACACCACAACTAACAACCATCCAAGACACTTCAAACATCTTCAAACATATATACACCTCCACCCTCACCACTGCACCATCTCTGCTCCTTGCTTCATGTTCATCCCTCCCATCCATGCCAACTCCACCCTAATATAATTGCCACACCCCATTATCTCAAGCATCCCTACTCCTACCTCAGTCTCTCTAACCCCTACCTCAATCTCTCTATCTCTCATACCTCCCCCACCTTCAGTCTCTTTATCGCCCCCCCCCCTCCCCAAAAGCAGTAATTTACAGTTATTTATTCTTATCTCTTGGCAACTTATACCACCCACCTCCTCCTTACTCATACTTACCATCTCTTTTTCTTCTTCTTCCCCCTTTTCCTCTAACACCTCTATAACTACTCCATAGAGGTATTTCATCAACTCCATACCCCCCTCTTTCACCTGTCATCCTTCTCCCTCTCCCCTACTTTATAATTAATAGCCTTGTCTACCCCACCACCACTGCCACCAGATCCCTCCCATTTGTCTTCTCAAAACAACCACATCCACCCTCTACCAGGGTGGGGCTACCCAGCTACTAGCTACTGTTTACACACACACACACACACACACACACATATATACTTGTGTGTGTATTTATATATGTGTGTGTGTATATATATGTATATATATATGTGTATATATATACATATATATATAGATATGCATGTATTTGTATATCTATATCTATATATATATATATGCAAAGCATAGTTTTGGGATTATATATATATGGATGTATGTGTGTATATATATATATATATATATATATATATATTAGGGTAAACATTGATGCAATTCAATTCAAGCACTCATATATATATATATATATATATATATATATATATACACACATACATCCATATATATATATATATATATGGATGTATGTGTGTATATATATATATGTATATATATATATATATGTATATATATATATATATATATAGGTATATATATATATATATATGAGTGCTTGAATTGAATTGCATCATATATAATATATATATATATCGATTCCTGGACCAGGCGATGCGTTATGTCCTTGAGCAAGACACTTTATTTCACGTTGCTCCTTCTACCTGGAGTTGCAACCGATAGATAGTATTAGCAATTGGAAAGACCAACGGAAACATTGTTCCCTCGGTCCGATTTGACGAAAGTCGATCGTTCCTTTATATATATATATATATATATATATATTATATACACATAAATGTCCCAGATCTAATAAACTTACCTCAGTATACCTCTTTTTTTCTTTCTTCTACCCCTTAACTGTAGACTGGGCAGTTGCTGCAGTCACCCACACACCTCCCACTACCACCACTATCACCCTCCTCTCTTCCTCGCCCCCTAGCCTTTTTTCTTAAACTTCCTAACCCTCCCCTTCCATCACCACCACTCGATCCCCCCACCTTGCTTCCTGCTTGGCCAACCCCTTTAAAGGCTCACCATACCAACTCTCTTATTATAGTAGAGAGACCCCCTTAAGGAGTTTCTTATGTTGACAGTTCTTTACTTACTTTGGTAGTTTTGATAGAGGATAGGAAGGAGGGGGAGGGTTCTTTCTTCCCCTCACACCTCTAGCCACCCCACTCTTTTATTATTAGTATTATTATTTTCAGTTCCTTCCTTCCTCCTTTATTTTTTTCTTCTTACTTTCCATCACTTGATGACAAACAGATTTTTCAAGCCAGTCAGTCTGGAAGTAAGTTATAAAGTATATACACATGGTTGAGGAACCACACAACTTATGGAATATATATACACTCTGGTGAAGGAAATACAGTTAGTTATGAAATGTATACACACTGTAAAGGAACTATAGTTATTAATGAAATGAATATATATATAGTAGATATATATATATATACATTGTTGAAGAACTATAGTTAGTTATACACTTTTGAGGTAGTACAGCAAGTTGTAAAGTTTATATATATATATATAGACATATAGACATATATACATACATACACACACACTGTTGAGGAAATACAGTTAGTTATGAAATAAATAAACATTGTCGAAGAATTATAGTTTGTTATGTGTGTATATATATATATATACACATGCACTCTATAGACAATATAAACTATACCAGGCTTTCAATAAAAAATTAACCATTCCAACTTTATCTGACTGATATAATCACATTAAGAATTTTTACTTTTAAAAATACTATTCCAAGTTTTTGAAGTTTTGGTCTTTCCAAGGATTTTTACTCAGTTATTTATTCATTTTTTTTACTTGGACGTTTTACCATTCTCAGGGTTTCAGTTACAACTTGGAAAGAAGCAGAGGGGGGGAAATATCGTTGTTTTTATTTCTAATATATCCGTTTGTAAGATCTCAAAATATATCATTTGATAACATCAGCAACAGGTTATTTTGCTATCTATTTATATACTGTCTATCTATATAGAGATAGATAAATCAATACATACATACACAGAAATATATATAACACTTTATATATATATATAACAACATCATCATATATATATATATATTCACATAGATAAATTTATTTTACATATATACCATTTTGTGCAGCTGTTTGGATTGTTACCTATTTCGGATTATAATGTCGGTTTATTCAATGTTGTAATTGAAATTCATTATGTCGAATGGATTACCTGTATATCCCATCAAGGTAAGACTTTATACGTATACAATGATACATACGTATATACATATATATTTACAACACACACACACATATCTATGTATATATATATGTATTGATATTTTCCTTTGCTAACTCTATCAGAAGCATGCTGTCTTTTATTATTGATCTTGTCATCATATATATAGCAAGTAATCAAAGCTAATCAATAGCAAAAGCTCATCAGAATCTATTTCATTCCAATCATTCATTCAATCTATTCATTCGATTCAATTGATTTATTCATTCATTCATCCAAACCATAAACCTACAGATTCTCTCTTTCATTTAACCATTTACTACATATGCTGAAAGAATTCCTATCTATACCTTTTTTTCTTTTCTGGATTCTTGGACCGAATAGCTAAGTAAAGCTATTGTCATATATCATCATCACCGTTAGAGTTATTGATATCATCATTAAAATTATTTACGTCATTGCTATCACCATCATCATAATCATCATCATTAAAATTTTGAGCATCATCAGTATCATCATCACCACAATCATTAAAGTTATCATCCCCATCATCAGCATCACCATCTTCAAAATTATTAACATCCTCATTATCATTATAGCCATCAACATCATCAAGACTATTGCCATCAACAAAATTAAGAATATTGCTTCAAAATATCCTGTCCAACCCATGTCAACATAAAAAGGTTTATGTAAAAATGGTGATGATGACAATGTGTGTGGCGCAGAGGCTAGGGTATTAAGCTCATGAGGTATGGGTTTAATTCCTTGCGGAAAGTTGGTTAAATCCCCTCAAATTCTTGATTATTTTCAAAATTATTTGAAAACCATAGATAGTCTTTCATTGGAAATTTGGGAACAAAAGGGTTAATGCATTTGTATTTATCTAAAAACCTTTCATTGTAATTTTTATGTAAGAACCTTTATTAAGTTATGTTCCAGCTGCATCACATTAGAAATATCATAATGAAAGGGTTAATAAGCATGTAAAATGGACCAACATCTCTACTTCACAGTTTATTGGCATTGCAGGTGCCTAGTTTTACCTGTTAGTGTTGTTGTCATTGTTGCTGTACAGGTGAGGGAGCAAGAGAGGGGAAAATGTAGTGGTTTATAAAACTCAAATAATACAACATTCTTCACACACAACACAAAATTCCTCACACACAACAATATCCATAACAGCCCCAGAACAACGAGATTCTCCCTCTACTATAACAACACAACCATGTCCATTGTTGTCTTGTGTCACTTGTTTGCCTTGAACACATATTTACCTCAATATTCCAGTAAATATTAAAGTTTTCTTTCAATAAATACAATAACCTTTTTCAAATTCATGCCATTTAAATATTAAAACAATGAAAACTTTACTGATTCCCTTTATTGCCTTTGTGGCAAATAAAAGAAAGCATTGTCATTATTATTTGAGACTTCTTTTGAATTCTTCTTCTTTCCCATGTGTCAACCTGATACCTGAGGCAAAATTTGATAATACATACATTTTATAATCAATTTTCATACAGATGATGCCATAAGGGCACAAACATCAATAAATTACTTTGCAAGGTTTTTAAATTGATAATGCCCTTCTCAAGACATGGACAGTGCCGGTCAGCACTATTTTCTGTATCTCTTGTAGAGATGGCTTTCCAGGTATCCAGTCCAAATATTTTTCAGTACCCCTTTTTATCATTCCAAGTGCACTTACTATCACTGGTATTGTACAGGCATTAAATTGCCACATTTTCTCAATTTCAATTGAAACATCTTTATACTTTCTGAGCTTTCCAAACTCTTTCAAGTAGATTTTATGATCTTATGGGATGCTCATATCAATTAAGAAACATGTTTTTTCATTATGGTTCTTTACAATTATATTATCAGGTCTTTTGGCCTTGACTGTTCTGTCAGTCCCTTTATGATCTGAGTTCAAATCTCACCGAGGTTAACTTTGCCTTTCATCCTTACGGGTTCGATAAAATAAAGTACCAGTAATGTACTGGGTAATTGCTGGCCTTGTGCCTAAAAATAGAAACAATTATTATTAAATAAAGGGTGGTGGATTGGCAGTATCGGTAGAGGGTTGGACACCATGCTTTGTAGCATAGAGTTATGGCCCTCGCCATTCTGAGTTCAAATCCCGCCGAGGTTAACTTTGCCTTTCATCCTTACGGGGTCGATAAAATAAAGTACCAGTAATGTACTGGGTAATTGCTGGCCTTGTGCCAAAAGTAGAAACAATTATTATTAAATAAATGGACTGAGTTCAAATCCCACTGAGCTTAACTTTGCCTTTCATCCTTACGGGGTCGATAAAATAAAGTACCAGTAATCCACTGGAATAATTGCTGGCCATGTACCAAAAGTAGAAATTATTATTATTATTTGGCAGAATCGGTAGAGGGTCGGACAACATGCTTAGTGGTATAGAGTTACATCCTCTTTACGTTCTGAATTCAAATCCCGCCAAGGGATGCACTGGGGCCAATTTAATCAACATTCCTCTCACTTGCAATTGCTGGCCTTGTGCCTAAATCAGAAACCATTATTATTTATTTATTTATTTATTATTTTTTATTTATTTTTGCAGTGTTGATGTTAACTACTGGTATTGTTCTTCTTCTTACCATCAGGCTCCATTTCAGAGCTTAAATTAATGAGGATTGCTTTTTGCTTGTCTAGTTGATGTCCATCACTTTTCTAATTATCCTGGCAGTGCAAAGTAGGCATGCTTTTTGCATAGGCTCTATACTAAGGTCAAATCCAATTTGTTGCAATTATTTACAAAGATTCTCTGTTACACATCGTAGTGCTCCTACAATTATCTGTGCCAGTATTATATTATTTACTTCACTCTTCCATACTTTCAAAATTTCATATTTGGGGGTCATTGTTTTTCTTTTCTTTTCTGTTATCCTTTATCTAAAATTGCAGGCTACAGCCACAATAAAGCACTTCTTTTCTTTTTCAATTATCAACATTATATCTGGTTTGTTGTGATCAATCTTGTAGAGTGACAGAATTGTGAAAACATCAGATAAGATATTTTGTGGTACCTGATATGGCTCTGTGTATTTTGAGTTCAAATCCTGCCTCCTGCCTGGAATTATGACTAGCAAATAGTATCAGCAATGGAAAAGACCAATGGAAACATTGTTCTGTTGGTTTGATCTGATAATTTGCTCGTTTCCGTTTATTTTAGACTAGTTGAGGTAGCCAGCTTTGCCCGGGTAAACAGATGATACGAGAAGACTGGTAGAAGAGAAAACGTCTGTATTGGATGCATTGTCTGGTTTACAGTATAAATATGTGTGTGTGTGTTTGTGTGTGTATAAACCACGTTCGAATCGGAGATACTTGCTGCGAATCACAAGTATCACTGACAATGAATGCACAGAGAGAATTCCCAACCTGCTAGAAATAGCAGTCAGGCTGGTTATCATATCTGAGATGTTTTTCTTCTTTGATATTATAAATTAGCATCAATAAACCTTCTTGGATATACCCTTATTCCATTACTGGACTTACCTTTCAATTGTCACCTTTCATTTTTGTGTGATGCACGAAAGAACCAACCAACCAACAAACAAACAAACATCTCTCTTTTATATTATGTATAGATTAATTCTTTCATTACCATATTTCTAATAATAGACATTACCTCTAATTTTCAATTCATTTTAAAACTAATAAAGAATTTGGAAGGATTTTGTAAAATAATTAACTTTTTCCTTATTCATCTGGTGCTTGGAACATAACAAAGATTCTTACATAACATTATGATGGAAGGTTTTTAGATCTCTTTCATTGTCATATTCTAATGAAATATTTCACCTATGATTTTCATATAATTTTGAAAATAGTAAAGTATTTGGAGGGATTTAGTAATATAACTCGTTTTCTTATTATTAGTGTTATATTTCTAACATAGCTTAACAAAAGTTCTTACTTGAAATTATGATGGCAAAACTTTAGATAAAAATAAACACATTTGTTACCAAATTTCTAATATAAGATACTATTCATAATCTTCAAATAATTTTGAAAACAAAAACAAGAATTTAGAGGGATTTAGTAATATAATTAACTTTCTCATTATTAAGTGGGTATTTGGAATATAACTTAACAAAGGTTCTTAAATAAAATTATGATGGAAGGTTTTTATGTTCATATAAACTTTTCAAAACAATCATTTTTGTATCGTAAAACCAGAGTCAGTTTCAGACTGTCAGGTAGCAAAAAAGTAATTAAGAACAGATTTCTTCAGGATTTAAAATGGAAACTGTATCCAGCATTTCTTGTGGCAAGCCTGGAGGTTTGCTGATCCTCTACTTGAATAATTTACCATTCACAGTTTAAGTATATGATGAGAAAAAACAAAAGCAAAATGGAATATGCAGGTTTAGCCAAACTCTGAGGTGTTTTAATAAGGGCCATCAGCCCTATCATGAAAAGCAACATGAACTGGCATATTTTGCTCAAAAAAAAAATGCACCACCTGGTTCAGAAGTAGAACCGTCAACCTTATGATCCTGAGTGCAACACCCTACCCACAAAGCTATATGCCTTCATAGATTATTTATAAGCTTAAGTTGATTGGAATTTATGTAAATTTTTTAATTAACTGGAATTTTAGTCCAACATAGAACTTTATAAACTATCCATTGTAATATGTATATATATATATATATATGTGTGTGTGAAGGCACATGGCTTAGTGGTTAGAGCATTGGGCTTGCAATTGAGAGGTTGTGAGTTTCATTCTCAGACCAGGTGATGTGTTGTTTCCTTGAGCAAGACACTTTATTTCACATTGCTCCAGTTTACTCAGCTGTAGAAATGAATTGCGACGTCACTGGTACTAAGCTGTATCGGCCATTACCTTTCCCTTGGACATCATTGATGGTGTGGAGAGGGAAGACAGCTATACATCGGTGACTGGTCGTCTTCTACAAAACAAACTGCCCAGCCTTGTGCCTTGGAGGGAAACTTTCTAGCTGCAAAACCATCGTCATTCGTGACCAAGTCTGGCTAAAGCAAAAGATATATATATATAAACACTCATGCCTACAATATGAAACTATTTCAGACATGAGAACATATATTAGCACAATAATACCCCAACCACTACATACACATTTGATGTGTACGTGTGTGTATATATATATAAATTTACATATATATTTGTATTTATGATCATCACTATTTTATGTCCATTTTCCACACCAACATCCCTTCCCTCTTCTTTCCCACATACACACATTATTACACTCTAATACCTCCTCCACCAGTTTAGTGTGTATGTATATTTGTATACACATATATATGTATTTGCATATTTGATCACCACCATTTTATGTCCATTTTCCATGCCAGCATTCCCTCTCTCTTCTTTCCTACATACACACCACACACACAGATACACACTCACACAAACAAATACACACACACATACACACACGTACATATGTTTACATACACACATACGTATATGGTTGTCAGTGGAGAGTTGCCTATAGACATATCTTTAAAACAAACTTTTCCATTCTCCAGACATTCTTTCCATATTTTTCTGCCTGCAGGGATAAATATACATACAAAACCAATAAATAAAACAATCATAAAATTTTATTTTCATTCAAATTAATTATTGAAAATTTTTGGTTACGATAAATTGGAATTAATTTGTTTGCTCGGTACTTTGCGAACATAATATTGGTCTACAGATTCTTAAACATGAACATTTCCATACAGTTTCAAAGAACAATATTAGGAAAACAATTTCTTCTAACAGACATGAATATAAAACAAAACTTAAAATAAAAAAAAGAATTCTTCATAAATTTTCGTTCTTGCTAATTCTTTCCCTCTTTTTAAAGAATTTTACTAATTGTAAAATAGTTTTATTCCAAAGTAGCGTGGTTGTGTGGTTAAAAAGTTCAGTTTACAACTACACGATTTCAGGTTTAGTTTCACTCTGTGGCACATTGGACATGTGTTTTCTAATATATATATATACATATATATGTGTGTGTGTGTGTGTGTGTGTGTGTGTATGTGTACGTGTTGAACAATGAAAACAAAAGGCAATTCGTGCTTAATCAGTTCATTGTTGTACGATCATTTCAGAAGGTTGATTGATCATGATAAATCGATATACTGACTAACTGAAAGAGGTTATGCGATACTCCAGATCCCTCTCACTGTTTTCCCTTAAAAAAAAAGATATATATAAATGTGTGTGTGTGGGGGGGGGGGTAACAATGACCTCCTGTGTTTTGTTTGTTTCATTTATATATATATATATTTGAAAAAAGAGACCCACATAGCTAAAAACATAGGAATGAATAAAAAATATGGGTGAAGACAGGAAAATGAATGAATATAGACAGTACCTTATCAGTCGACTGCTGAGCTGCAACTAAAAAGATATCGAAGAGGCCCAACATATCGATTAACCAAGAAAGAGAAATAAAAGAGAAGGTGGAAGAGATGAGGAATATACAAGCATTAATAAAAGTATTTTTCGTTATATATATATATATATATATATATATATATGTGTGTATATATATATTGTTTCAGAAGATCCCATTAAGAGTGAAAGCAACGATTCTTTGCTTAAACTTTAATCTGTTCTTATAATAAATATATATATATATACATATACAGAGAGAGCGAGAGAGCAGTAAAATCACCAGTGAAATAAAAACTTTCAAATCCAATGAACATCTCTACGGAAGTAGTTGATAATTCTTGTTATCTAGGTGACCATATTAGCAGTGGAGGGGGTTTTGCTCTATAGCATAGTAGCCAGAACAGCAGGGTACAAAACTTTCAGGGATCTACTGCTTCTGTTGACTACAAAGGGGTTTTCTGTCGAAGCAGATAGTGTGATGTTGCTTGTTAGACATGGATATTGTATGTAGAGGATGTTTCAAGGTTAGAAAGAAATGAAGCCAAAATTCTCCCCTGGATGTGTAATGTAAGTGTACCTGAACTGTGAAGCATGGATAAGCTGAGAGAAAAAGTGGGAATAAGAGGGATCAGATGTTGTGAGCAAGAAAAACGACCATATAACAGATGTGGAGGACGATTATTAAGTGAAGAAGTGTCAACAGTTCCAAATGAAAGGAAGTTACAGAAAAGGAAGACCAAGGCAGGTAGTAAAAGCTGATCTTATAATGCTGAACTCCACAGAGGAGATGATAGAGGAACCCAACAAATGGAGGGAAGCTGAAAAAGATCTATTCAACATATGCAAACATAGAAAGGTGGACATTAAAGCAATGATGATGGTGATTACTTGGACTTTATTTCTCAACTTGTGAAAACAATTTAAAATTAGCATTTTGAATGCAGCTAGAGATGTGGAGAATAATCTATCTATTTAGTAAAGTCAAATGATGTTAAAACCCTTGAGATATAAACAACAACAAAGTGAAATATTTCAGGAAATCTATTTAACTTGTCTCAATTTGTTTATCTGTTTTTAATGAACTACAAAGAGGCTGTGAAAATTGAAATTAGATTTAGTTTGACAAATTGACTGATACATATATAACACCCATATAAATTGTTTATAATTGTATCTTTATATTGATGTATGTGTTTATACATATATACATACACACATTTCATATATATATATATATGTGTGTGTAAGGATGGTAGCTAAGATGCTTCCATAGGCGGTATGCCGGTTGAGCACTCTATACTCTTACAGAGCAGAGTATGTTAAGATAGAAAACGAAAAATCAGTGATGCATCTGAACTCAATTTATTGTGTGTTACAATTGTTTTGCCGGCGGACACCTCGAGACGCAACTATTGTGTGGAACTGTCTGATTCTGAACCCGCAGGCTGTCTGCCGGCGAAACAATTGTAACACACAATAAATGATAGAGATGCCTACTGACTGTAGTAGGTTTTTACTTTGTATTTAGGTAAGGCAGGTCTTCTCTATTACTGAGTACCGCCAAAGGTCTCGGTCCAGTGACATTGTCTTGGAGAGGTGTAAGCGTGTGAGGTCGGAATTTATCATGTCGTCCCAGGTTTTTCTGGGTCTGCCTACTCCGTGGCTACCGTCTATCTTTATTGCCCTGCACTTTGTTATACAGCTGTCGTCTTTCATGCGCATCACATGACCGTACCAACGTAGCCTTCTCTCGAGTAAACAACATCTGATCCCTCTTATTTCTAATTTTTTCCTTAGTTCGTTTATGCTTTGCCGTTCACGTATATTACTATTGCACATCCAGTGGAGCATGCAAGCTTCGTTCCTCTTTAGTCTGCGTATATCCTCTGCACACAATGCCCAGGTCTCACTGCCATGCAGCATTGCTGTTCGTATGCAGGCATCGTATAACCTGCCTTTCATTTTTAGGGAGAACCCTCTAGCGGCTAATAGTGGTATAAGCTCTCTGAACTTTTTCCATCCAGTTCTGACTCTAGCTACTGTACTTTCAGAGCACCCTCCCCCACTGCTGATTTTGTCACCCAGGTAACGAAAGCTGTCCACTATTTCTATAGAACCCTCTGCGCAATTGAAAGAGCTAGTATTTAGTGGGCACTTGCTGCTACTTATTGCACCAGAGCACTGGCCACATGTAAAATCTATGTTCTTAGTTAGCTTACCTGTGATCCCACTACATCTTTTATGCACCC